>VHKM01000703.1:0-206324 GCA_007210695.1 Neogobius melanostomus | reverse complement strand
GGATTCTGGTCTGAGGAGGCTACTGTGCTTTGTATCTGAACAGCTCTCATGGTGTTTCAGGTTGTGTTCCGTCCGCCTGTCGCTGCTTCCTTTAGCGTAGGGAAAGCTGGTTGCTTTTTTTAAGGAGCGCTCATGATAGTAGGAAAGTTGGTCACATTGGTCACATGGAAAGATCTCTCGTCCTTGGGTGAATTGCGGTAGTGCGTGTGTAATAACTTGGTACATTTGAAGCCCGCTCCCACACTGGTCACACACCGATGGGGGACTTGGGCACTGGTTTTTTCTTTGGCTCAGAGTGAGTTTGAAGGTGAGTGTTTAGCTCCTCAGGACCGAGCGAAGGCTCTTCTGCACTGACCAATCCATGAGGCTTCTCCACATGAGTTTTGTTTATGTGTTTCAAAACTCCCAACAACCAAGCCTTTCCCACACTCATCAAGACGTGTTTCCTTCTCTTTGTGTGATACTGCAGTGTGGTGCCTTTTCAGAACTCAGAGTGGAGAGAAAGATGTTCCACAGCTGGTACAGGGTGAAGGCTTTCTTCCAGTGTGGATGCGCTGGTGACGCTTCAAGTCTCTTTCTTATCAAAATACTACTTTTCCACACTGGTCAAGGAGAAACCTGGTCCCTTGTGTGAAGGTTTCTGATGAGCTTTCAGTATGACTCTTAGGTGGTAAAAGACTGCCACACTGCTACACTGGAACGTTTATTATATGGGAGACTTGCTCATGTGTTTATGGAAGCAGCCTTTGCTTTTGAACCTTTTTCCCACACTGGCCACAATGTGGCGTCGATCTGTCGAGTGGGGAAGGTTCTCATGAAGCAGCTAAATGAACTCAAGTGAGGGACAAATGCTTTGGGACATGTTTCACAAGACGAACACTTTCATGATATGAAGTGCAACCTTTATGTCGTTCTAAGCCTATTTATTACTGGAGGGCGTTTTCACACTCTTCAACAAGAGAAGCTCTCTACTGTGAGTGAGGTTTGGTGTTGTTTTAAAACACCTTTTGAAGAAGGCCTTTCCACACTGTTCACACTGATGGCTTCTTTTCTCCGTTGTGAATGAGTTGGTGAGTTTGTTAATGTGATAATATCGCAAAACTTCTCCGCACTCGTCGCAGCTGAAGTCTCAGTTTTCTTGTGTGAACGGCGACTGAGTGTCGTTAGTTTTGTCTTATCTTTAAACGATGACCCACAGGGTCCACAGAGTGTGTGAAAGGGCCTCTCCTGCTGGTGGACCAGTGCATGTCTTTAGTTCCACCTTCGACTTAAACCTCTCTTCTCACACGGCCACATGTGAAGGGCTTCTCTCAGTGTGAAACTCTCATGTGGACAGTGAGCTCGTGATTCTGGCAGTGAACTTCTTGGCACACAGGGGTCAGCAGAGGAGATTTATGCGGTGTGTGTTTCTGGTGCTGGTTTCAGTGTTCCTTTGGTGTTGAATCGATTTCCCACACTGATCACAGTGGTAGCTGTTTCTCTCCCAGATGTTCCTAGCTTAGGGACAGCGTCTGCGTCTTCCCTATAAAACAAACAGTTGTTGATTTTAGGGCTAAATTATTTTTCTGTTTTGTTTGGGGCTAATGAAGCTCAATCATTCTTTTGTCGCCTTTAAACCCTAATGAACAAACGCGACACAAAGAACTGAATCCCATTTGATGGTTTGAACAGCAGAGCTATTGAGACTAGGGCTGCAAACGATTATATCGATTAAACTCGATTAGTAAAAATGCTTTGAAATATTAATTTTAAACAGCTGCCTCAATGATGCTTTACCATCAGGACGGACGATCTACACATCAGGCCACTGTTCAAAGTGTGACATAGGTAAGTAGATGCCCCCTATACCAAAATGCAGATTTACATCCTACTGTATCTACTTCTCCCTTATGCAAAGTGGTTTTGGCGCTAAATATCTTTACGCTGTTATCTTACGATTTAATTCAGGTAAATAAATCCACAGATCTAAATATAGTGACCACCTGTCCCCTCTTTTTGTTGTACTGCAGAGCCATGTCGTTCTCCTGTCCTCCTGGTGCCAACTTTTTTCATTGAAGCCTATGTAGAACCCTCGTTACAAATAAAACACTGGTGTAACTGGACAAAGCCTGACAATAAATAACCTTATAAATATTCATAAATAACCTAATTAAATATTCGCTTAAAACAGTTAAAAAACTACGTGACATTAAATATATAATTAGTGGAATTTACCAATGTTATTTATAAAAAGTTACATTGTTAACCGTTATCATATAACTGATTCAAGACGCTCTCAAGCGTATGCCCCTCCCCACTGGCCGAGGCTCAGTCAGCGGCAGGGTCTGAAAAGGAGCGCACGGGGCGAGTAGAGCAGTGCAGCCGTTGACGAACAAAACTGACCAAATACACGAAACGTGATCTTACACAACCGTTTGCCTTGCCGGGTTGAGGAAGAGTGTGTCTACGAGAACGTGAAACCTTGAGAGTAGTCTCGTGGTTTGTCGGCCTGCGGTTAAACGAGGCCGATGCTTTTGCTTGAGACGGCAGAGAGCAAAGAAACGGTAACAATATATTTTGCTCCTTTTTATTTTTATTTCCTCTTGTCCAGCATTTTGGTGCTGGAAGTAATATAATGTATTCTTTTACGCAGCGTTTTGTCGGCTGCGGTTAAACGAGCAGTTACCGCTTTTGCCCGAAACGGCAGGGACAGATACAGGTAACCGACGTTTTTGCATTCTACTTTTATTTCTGTTGGCACAGTGTTATTATTTTTACGGTGGTTGTTCATTTTATGGTGGAGAGAGCTTATTTCCCAGTAAAACAGTAAGCCGGCTTCAGCTAAAAACAAATCTCGCCTCTCTTTTTTTGTTTTTCTCTCAAGTTACGTGCCTCGCAGCCTTGTAGCGGATGGATCTTGTGTGTTTTAATTTGAATGTAATTTTATTGGTTGTGTATAATTCGCCGATCCTTGTTTTTGGTCCTATCCACAAGGCCAGGTTTTATGCCCACCCCGAAACACTCAGTTCTTGGGCTTGGATCGAGTTCTTGGACCCAGGAGAGTCGAGACTAAGGCGAGCCACCAAAGGAACATTCTCAGGATCAACGGCAGCGTATCGGAGGCGCGCGTGGTCCGCATTCCAGCCAAAGAATAACCTCACTGACTCCCGACCAAGGTTTGAGGAGCGTTTGTGGAGTTTTTTTCCAACGGAATTTGAGCGCAACGTAAAGGGCGGCCTACATTGAACTCAGAAACGAATATCCACGAATTTTAAGTTTTTGCTAAGTTTTGGACAATTAGAAGCCATTTTCTTTTTGTATTGCTTTGCAAGCCAAATGGTTTACTGGATCCTTTTTGATAACTGTTTTTATTTTATGTATTAAAGGTACATATGGTGTATTTTAAGTGACAAAACGTGTTTTGAAAATTCGAAAGAGTGATAAGATAAACCTGAAACCAGAGATTAAACTTAAATTAAAGTAATTTAAGAATAGGTTTAAATTAAAAACACTCAAAGTACTAAATGACCGGTCATTAAAACAAAACTTGTTGAAATAAGTGAAACAAGTAAACATACTTTTATTGAACTCATTCAAAAAGTTAAACAAATAAAGGTGTAACGGTAACTAACGAAGTGGCCAGTTTATATGTTTGAATGTTTGTCTGTCCTTTTTATTGTCTATGTAAAGTAAGGAATTGCCGGCTTTTTCCATTTAACTTATGACTTGTGGCTCTCATTTTGGATTACCAACCACTGCCTTTCGAATTCTAGTTTAGTTTAGTAGTTTAGTTTAGTTTATTTATTTGTTTGAGCAGTTAACCTGCTCAAAGGAGTAGGCTGAAGCCAAGGCTTATAAGCGCGCCACCCCAAAATAAAAATAGTAAACATTAATTTAGATATTACAAGGTAGCAAACATAACAGAACATAGGCAAAGTACAATAAATGATAAAATAAGACAAAAACAACAGCAAAATAAAGAACAAAAAATGTGCTACTACTTATGTTATAAAGGTTGCAATTCATACATATTAATACTCTGAGACTTGCTACTTCCAGTTGTCATTACTATCCTAATATAATTAATTGGGTTTAATTATCATTAATTAATAATTAATTCAAAGGTGCATTATCATATTATAGTCTGAGATCTTTGCTACTTCCATTGTCAATACCATCCTTAATATAATTTAATTCGGGTTTATTTATCATTATTATTATATTTGTTTAATTGAGTTATTAATGTGAAGTATGATGTAAGCTGCATATGAGGTGCATTAAAAAGCCAGGGTGTAGAACGGGCCAGTTGAAGAGGGCAGTAACTCCCTCAACAAACCCCACCCAGCTGCCTAGAACGCTTGATTTTGTAGATGATGTTTCCTATGCTGAGTGTGCATTAAAGACAAGGTTTTGAGCCCGTTGGGAGGTCTCTCAGACAGATTCATAACTTGCTACCCTAATTCTTCCATTTGTAAATTTGAGAGCAATAGAATACAACCGTTCCATATGCAGCAACACTCTTCCTTGATTATAGATAATGATCCTACTTGCACCTCACTAGTGGCAACACAATTTCTTGTTCTTCTGTATATTTCAATAGTCTTTTGTTTGTATTTATATTTTGAACAGGTTGATATTTTGGGACTTCGTTTCAAACTCCATTTCCAGTTTATTCCACATTGTAGCCCATTAACTGTTGGCTAAACTTTTCAAAGTTTGAGCTATGTTTCTGAGTCCTAAAGTTTAATGTCGTCACGTAATTCATAAACAACCAGTACGTTCTTGGGACTTTTTGTTTTGCCTGGCAACAGTTTGAGAAGAGATCTTTGTAATAACATCTGTACAGTTGGAACTCAAATGTACAGAATCATGAATCTTGATTTTAAAAATAAGAGTTTGGTGTCCAAACACCCACTAGAATTACTCGGATAGCCTTTTTTTGCAACAATACATTGGTTTAATGTGTTTTATAAGTAGCACCCCAAACACAGTACAATAATAAAATAGGCAAAATCAGAGAACAGTAATACAGATAACTGTAAAGCTTGATGTTAAAATCTGCTTTGCTTTGCTATTACTGAAATGCTCTAGAAATTTTCTAGGATATAATTAATATGACGTTCCAAGTAATTCTTCAGCTATAAAGTAAACCAAGGAAGTTTGAATTTCATGCACTCGCATCTATACCAACACCCTCATCTGAATACTATCCTGAGAAAGTGAATTACAGTCCATAATATCACATTTGCATTTACTGCAGATTAGAGGATAATTCATTTGGTTGAACCTCACTATGACACTTGAGTTCCAATTAACAACCGACACAGTTGCTGTAAGTCTCACTGAGCAGAAAATATTTATCGTCAGCAAACAAGAAAATTAAGATACTTGAGACGTTACAAAATGCGTGATGTACATATTAAACAATTTGGGCCCAGAATGGAACCTTGAGTAAACCACACACAATTTGTCGACAAACTCGACTGATAATCACCTATTTCACACATGTTTCTATTTTTTTAATAACTGGTAACCCACGAGAGCTAACCCCCCAACCCATAAGTTCCTAGTTTATTAATTTAGTAATCATAGTTTATTGACAAACGCTTTACTCAGTCAATAAATAACCCTATGGCATATTTCTTGTTGACTACAAGCATAGTTATTTTCTCAATTAATATCAAAGAGCGCTGTAATTGAGTGATATTCCAAAACCAAATTGATTGTCCGAGAGTAAATACAACTTCAATAAAGCTGTCAAGGTCAGAGTATAAACCTTCTCAAGATTTTGAGAAGGGCGGAAAAAGGGAAGACAGGCGTAGTTTGTGAAGAGATGTTATCTCATTCTTGAACAGAGGAACACTTTGCTACTTTCATACCATCAAGGAAATTGTCCAGTTGCAGCGATAGTTACAGATGTAGTTAACCGGTTAGAGATACTTCAATAACAGTGTTTGTAAAAGTTCCAATCCTAATGGAATCTGTCGAGGTTTTATTTACACCCTTAACAATGTCCAGTATCTCCTTTTCCCTCCACAGTTTGAGGAACAACATGACAGAGGATTGTGCTATCAGTTCACAATTAAAGTTCTCAACATTTGTAATTTGCAGCAAGATTCGGTCCACATCTACAAAGAATTTATAAATGTATCGACTACTTTCATTCAATATTATTATAAATGTTGATCCTCATCTTTGAAATATTTGGATTAATTAAATCGATCTTGGTTTATTTTCTAATCTATACTATCTTAAGATATTCATAAACCTTTAATCATTATTCTTATTGCTATCTAACAACTTATATATAATAATCTGTGTACATTTTCTACATCGATACCTGTCAGTTATTTTTTATATTTCTTATATTTATCTCAGCTTCTTTGTTCTATCTTTATACATTTTTGTAGAGTGAATTTTTTTTGCATGCATTTAGTAATCCCTTAGACATCCATGGGTTTTCTTACACTTTCTGTTTTACAATGTTTTTTCATTGGGCAATTTTTGTCATATACTTTATGAAATATTTGCGTAAACTCATCATATGCCTTATAGTATCATTCTCTCTATATACAATACTCCAGTCTTGAGCTAATAGTTCCTTTTTAAATGCATCAATAGTTTTTTCTGTTTTTACCTTCTAAACCAATACATTTTTTCATCATCAATATTTAAATATCCATGTTGTACAATACAAAACTGGCAGGTGATCACTAATATCATTATCATTAATCCACTGACTGTATCACTATCTATTTCATTTGAGAAAATGTTATCAATCAAAGTCGCACTGTGGGTTGTGATTCTACTCGGTTTAGTTATTAGAGGAAACAGACCTATACTAAATAAAGTATTTATAAATTCGTCAGTCTTTTTGTGTTATATGGGTTTAACAGATCGATGTTAAGGTCTCCCCCACAAACATGACTTTATGATTTAACCTGAAAAGTGCTCCTCCATCCAATTAGAAAAACATCTATATCAGAGCCAGGTGTTCTATAAATACAACTTACAATAATATTTTCTTTTTTTGCCTTGTAATTTCTACAGTAGGCATTCAAGTACATCATCCACTACCATAGTCTTATTTTCCATTACTTTATAACTATAGTTGAGTCTACAAACATAGCTACACCCCACCATGCTTGTTTCGTCTGTTCATACTTATAAATTCATAACCATCAATAGAAAACTCAATTTCTCTGTCATTATTAATCCATGTTTCTGTGATTAAAATTACACTAAATGGTTTAGAAAACTGTTTTAAGAAGCTTTGATGTGGTTAAAGTTTGCATAGAGGCTACGACTATTGAAGTGGATTACAGTGAATGCCTTAATGTTCTTAAGTTTACTATTGTAAAGATCCTCTGTATAATATTGACAGTCATTAGTAGCTCTAGTAAAGAAGTTATTTTCAGGGTCGATGTCGATCTCAGTGTTCTGTAAGTCATATTGTGATAATGTAAAGTCCTGGTTATTTGCTTCAGCAATTCTCCTTAATCTAGAACTGGTCCATACCCTACAGTCCTTTGCCTAACAGCGTAGGTGTTACATATTCTTGGCGAGCCAGCCAGGAGTGGTCCGTACACTCTTGTGAGCCTAGGTATTGTTTTCAAAACAGCCAATATGGAAGCCGTGCGACAGAGTAATGTTAAGATACCAAACTCACTCATTATTACTGGCATAACTGGCACTGTCGTTGATGAGGAGCTCTTTGACTTTCTTAAACAGTACGGGTCTTTTCAGATTGTGCCCATAGCCCCTACAAGCCCACAGGTAGGCAAGCAGAACATTGTTGAGTACACTTCAGGTGCATCAGTACAGGCACTTTCACCCTTGCTACCTTACAAATTCTTACCTAAAGATGAACCTGACATACTTTACCTTGTCGAGACTTTAAACACCGTCTACTCTCCTGTAGTTAGCAAGACTGCTACACAGACTTACTTAGCTGAACTGAGAGACATTGCAAAACAGACAGGTAAAGATTTCACAGACGTACTGAGAGAGGAGCTTAGCTCTATTACTAGGGCTGTTGACACGGACGAACATGACAGTCCAAGTGACCATGGTGACTCTGTTCAAGTCCCTGACTCAGACAATCCAGTGCACAGAGCCCTCCAATCTGGTGACTTCCACCAACCGATCCCAGTCTCTGTGGGGAATCGCTCACAAACCCCAATCAGTACAAAGACTCCTACTCTAAGTACCTCTGATGTTAATCCACCAGAGCTTCAAAAAGTAATAGTGGAGTACATTCTCCGAACTGAAGATATTCATTCACAAATGAACACTCCCTTCAGGTTGAGACTCTTTCTGGGCGTTGTCCCCGTCCAAACAATGAAGTTGACTTTGAAAGCTGGCGCTCAAGTGTTGAGCTTCTTCTTAAAGATGCCAAGCAACCAGACTCAAGTAAGTCCAGAAGGCTTTTGGAAAGTCTCTCTTCACCTGCAGTTGATCTTGTAAAACACTTACCTGCCGATTCGCCTCCAGTCACATACTTGCAAATCCTTGATTCTGCTTTTGGTACAGTCGAAGATGGTGACGACCTTTTCGCCAAATACTTGAACACCATGCAAAATCATGGTGAAGAACCTTCATCTTACCTTCAGAGACTCCAAGTCATGCTTAACACAACATTCATAAGGGGAGGTATCTCTGCTGGTGAACTTGATAAACAGCTCTTGAACAGTTCATAAGAGGCTGTTGGGACAATGACTTGATTGCGGAGCTTCAGCTTGAGCAAAAGAAACAAACTCCACCTACTTTTGCTGATCTCCTGCTCATGCTCCGTACTGCAGAGAAAAGACGCACATCGAAAATGTCACGCATGAAACAGCATCTAAATACAACAAAGCCAAAGGTCTACTCACACTATCAGGGTGCCCAGTCTCAAAGTCCAGAACGCCCCAGACCAAAAGCAGTCGATTCTGAAATTCAAAATCTCAAAAGCAAATTGCTGATCTGCAATCGCATCTTGCGTCTCTCAAAACTAAAAAGATGCTGAAACACCCAACGCCAAACCACGAGTCTTCAGCTCTGCAAAACATAAAGTCCCTTTTGATAACTCCAGAGCTCAAAAGTCACAGTCCTCTGATCAAAGACCGGACATCCACTCAAGCAATCGACCAAAGCCCTGGTATTGCTTTAAGTGCGGAGAGGATGGGCATATCAAACCCCAATGCGAGAATGAGCCAAACTCTCATCTTGTTGCTCTTAAAAAGAAGCAGCTAAGAGAAAAGCAAATGACATGGGACAAAGTGAATGATCCAGAATATTCTTCTTTAAACTAGACCCAGCTCCATTTGTGGGACAAAGTGGAGCTAAACAAAACACAAGGTGTCCCAAGAAAAAGAAACGTGCTTTGAACTTTCATGCTCAAACTGAAAAGCCTCTCTCTCTTCCAAAAGGCTTAGTTGGAGCAAAGTGTACAGCTCAAATAGCTATCAATGACCATCTGTGCAGTTGCTTATTAGATACGGGCTCACAGGTAACAACAGTCTCCCAGTCTTTCTACGAAGAGAACCTGTCTCACTTACCTGTCCACAGCTTGAATGACCTGTTAGAGGTAGAAGGTGCAAATGGCCAAAATGTCCCTTACCTTGGCTTTATCGAGATAGCCATCACTTTTCCCAAGAGTTCTTTGGGTGCTGACATTGAAGTGCCAACTCTCGCTTTGATTGTTCCCAATCTGAGTTCTAACTCACCTTCACTGCTGATAGGTACAAATACTTTGGACATTCTGTATGAGCAGTATGGACTAGTTGTAGAGCCCAAAGAGAAACACACGCTTCCATATGGGTACAAAGTCGTTCTCAAAACCCTTGCAGCGAGGAAAAAACGCACAGCTGATTCAAACTTGGGCGAAGTCAGACTAAACAGTATGGATTGTGAAACTATTGGAGCTGGAGAAACAAAAGTTCTGGAAGGATCAGTGGCATGCAGAGTACCGGAAACTGGAAAATGGGTGACAGTCGAAGCACCAACAACAACCTACTTAACTGGTGGCCTTCTTGTTAAAGATGGGTTAGCGACCCTCCCATCCAAACTCCCACGCAGTGTACCTGTCATCTTGAAAAACGAATCCAATCACACCATCACACTCACTCCAAAGACAGTCATTGCACAAATTCACGCCATTCAAAGTGTTCGATCAGCCAATGACCCAACGCTTAAACCAAAGTTTGAAAACTCAGATCTCCAATTCGATTTTGGTGATTCTTCAATCCCCAGTGAGTGGAAAGAAAGAATACGTTCAAAGTTGAATTCTATGCCTGAGGTATTTGCCCAAAACGAGCTCGACTTGGTCGCACCAGTAAGATCAAGCATCACATCACACTCAGCGACCCTACTCCTTTCAAACACAGGGCAAGGCCAATACATCCACAAGATCTAGAGCAGGAGTCTCAGACACGCGGCCCGGGGGCCAAATGCGGCCCGCCAGATATTTTTTGCGGCCCGCGAGATGATTTCTTATTTATATTACATGCGGCCCGCCGGTAAATTGCATTAAACACGTTAGAACTACATTTCCCATGAGGCACCGCGCGGTAGCGCCAATGCCGCTGCGGACGCCAGAATGACCACAACATCAGACAGGGGAAGAGAGATGCGGCGCTTTTGCAGATGATTTATCAACTGTTTTCAACACAGAAACGGACTAACAGCAGCGGACTGTGAGAGGAGCTTCTGAAACAGGTGGGAGACTGTCAGAACGCGAGGGACAAACTTTAGTTGTTCAGCTAACATGAGCTGGAAAAGTTACAGCACTGCAGCATGACAAAAAGCACCTTTACCATCTTTACCTTTATGACTTTGCAAAGTGAACACATCGTAATTAGTGTTTAAAAGCGTCACAACAGTAGCCTGGCCTTAGCCATCCGTAAACTCCGGTCAATTATAATTTCCCTACATGTACGAAACGAAATGAGTACGAGGGTAAAAACCAGGCTATCACAACAGTAAAGTGAGGAGCCTTTTCTCTCCATCTCTCAGAGCAACATTGTGTGCTCACACAAGAAGCACATCATGTCAATTAATTTAATCTTAAGGACACGTGCGAACACATGATCCATAGTTACATTAAAAATAGAGAATATGGAAATGTATAAAAATACTGCAAATAATTACAGCAACATTGATGGTAAAAAATATAAGCACATCCATTATCTAACTGTAGGTCACAAAAAGGCCTGAGGCCACTGACTCCACATTATTTACATGAGGTGAAGCTTATTGCTAGTGCTCATTATCAGCTCCAGTCCCTGGTTGGGCCTTTCTACACTCAATTAAAATGTGTTTGTTGTACATTTTGCATTTCTTTCTAAATAGGCCAACAGACAGAAACTGAACCTGACTCCTGAAAGATCATTCACTGATGCCCTGAACCAATTTACCTGAACCAAAATGAGATTAATTACAAAAACACTAATTGTCTAAGTCTGTATTAATTTCTAATTTAGAAGCTCAGCAATGTTTGGCCAATTGGAAACCTCTGTAAGCTTAAAATGTGCAGATAGTTAATGTACAGACTATTTTAAGGTATATTATAGCAAACAATAAAAAGTTGTTAAATCATAATTGATTTCATAAAAAGGTTTTGTCTGTTGCGGCCCCCGACCAACACTGGGTTTGCATTTGTGGCCCCCAGTCCAAATGAGTTCGAGACCCCTGATCTAGAGGCAGTACGTAATCACCTGCAGCAACTCCTTGATGCCGAAGTCATCCGTGACTCTGAATCTCCTTTTTCATCCCCAATTGTAGTCGTACGAAAAAAGAATGGAGATGTCAGATTATGTATTGACTACAGAAAGTTAAACCTCCAGACTGTGAAAGATTCTTACGCTTTACCCAACCTCGAAGAGTCTTTTTCAGCTTTGAATGGATCGAAATGGTTCTCAGTCTTAGACCTTAAGTCAGGGTTTTATCAGATTGAGATGGAGGAGGCTGATAAACAAAAGACTGCATTTGTCTGCCCTCTAGGTTTCTTCGAGTTTAATAGAATGCCTCAAGGAATCACAAACGCCCCTAGCACATTCCAGAGACTCATGGAGCGCTGCATGGGGGAGCTCAATCTAAAACAGGCCCTTGTGTTCCTTGATGACCTCATTGTGTTCTCTTCAACTCTGGAGGAGCACGAAGAACGCCTCTTGCGAGTCCTCAGTCGTTTGAAGGAGTTTGGCCTTAAACTTTCACCAGAAAAATGCAGTTTTTTTCAGAGCTCTGTAAAATACCTTGGCCACATCATTTCGGAAAAAGGCATTGAAACAGACCCCGATAAGATCTCGTCACTCAAAACCTGGCCGAAACCAAACAACTTGAAAGAACTCAGGACCTTTCTTGGATTTTCCGGTTATTACCGTAGATTCATAAAGGACTATTCAAAGATCATGCGTCCTCTCAACCAACTCACTGGCGGATACCCACCTCACTGGAAAAAAACAAACAAAGTTGATAAAACCCAGTACCACAACCCGAAAGACCCCTTCGGAGCTCGATGGACAGAGGATTGTCAAACAGCATTTGACACAATCATTCAGAAACTGACCACAGCACCAGTGCTCGGGTTCGCGGACCCTAAACTTTCTTACACCTTGCATACAGATGCAAGCACTCGTGGATTAGGGGCCGCTCTGTACCAAAATCAACAAGGTCAAAACCGTGTCATCTCCTACGCAAGTCGCGGGTTGTCAAAGTGTGAAACAAAGTACCCTGCACATAAGTTAGAGTTCCTTGCTCTTAAATGGGCAGTCACAGAAAATTTCAAGATTACCTTTACGGCCGCTCATTTCTTGTCATCACGGACAGCAACCCGTTAACATACATACTTACCACTGCAAAACTTGATGCCGCGAGTTACAGATGGTTGGCGGCGCTGTCCACGTTCGATTTCCAGCTGCAATACAGGGCAGGAAAACAAAATCAGGATGCAGATGGTCTGTCCAGACGTCCACACAGTGCAGAGCCTGACGACATGCTGTCCAAAAAGGAGTTGGAAAGGATACAACAGTTCACACAAAGACACCTACCTGACCATCCAGACCTTGACCTTGTTGACCAGAGCACAATCCGAGCCATCTGCGAAAAACACTTTGTCCATCAGCTTTCAGAGAACAATCCAGTTGAGTCTACAGTCAATAGCTCTCTGGTTCTGTCTCTCGCTCATCATCCCCAAGCTATCCCCAAAGTTTTGAAGAGGAGGAGGAGCTTGGTGGCTTACCTGTAATGTCCCATTACACAACATCAGACCTGAAAGAAATACAAAACAATGACACAAGCATTCGAGAAATAATCAACCAAATGGAATTGGGAGAAAAGCCCCCACCAACTGCAAAGAGTGAACTCCCCGAACTTGGCTTGTTGCTAAGGGAGTGGAACAAGTTCATTCTCAAAGATGGAGTCCTCTATCGTACAAGACAAGAGGGAGCACAAACACAATACCAACTCGTGCTACCCCAAGAGTTAAGACCCCTTGTCCTAAAAAGCTTACACGACGACATGGGGCACATGGGTGTCGAAAGAACACTGGATCTTGTGAGAAAGCGATTCTATTGGCCCAAAATGGCCTCAGACATAGAACTTAAAGTCAAAACCTGCAACCGTTGCACCCGCCGTAAAGTCCATCCAGAGAAAGCCGCGCCGCTTGTGAATATCGTTGTCACACGACCGCTTGAACTAGTGTGCATCGACTTTCTAACATTAGAGCCAGATTCAAGCAATACTAAAGATGTATTAGTGATAACAGACCATTTCACTAAATACGCGCTTGCTTTGCCCACTCCAAACCAAAAGGCGCGCACAGTTGCCAAATTCCTCTGGGAAAACTTTATCTCACACTACGGTTTCCCTGAGAGACTACATAGTGATCAGGGCCCGGACTTCGAGTCCCGCACGATAAAAGAGCTCTGTTTACTAGCTGGCATTCAAAAGGTTCGAACTACACCTTACCACCCGAGGGGAAACCCTGTTGAACGCTTCAACAGAACGCTTCTCAACATGCTTGGTACTTTGGAGAACCACAAAAAGACCCACTGGCGTGATTATGTCCGACCCTTAGTACACGCTTATAACTGTACTAAAGACGAGGTGACAGGGTTTACCCCATATGAGCTTATGTTTGGCCGACAGCCAAGGCTCCCCGTCGACCTCGCCTTCGGTCTGCCAGTCCATCATCAGTCAGGTTCCCACTCTGAGTATGTTCGCAACCTTAAGTCACACCTAGAATCCAGCTACAAAATCGCAACTGAAATGGCAAAGAAATCAGCAGGTCGCAACAAAGCAAGATTTGACAAACACATTGTTGACTCTACCTTAAAAGAAGGAGATAGAGTTCTTGTTAGAAATGTTCGCATAAGAGGCAAACATAAGCTAGCCGACAAGTGGGAATCCGAAGTCCATGTTGTAGTGAAACAGTCGAACAACCTCCCTGTTTATGTTGTAAAGCCTGAGGCAAAAGAAGGTCCTCAAAGAACCCTCCATCGTGACTTATTACTGCCATGTGGTTTCCTTTCCACCAACACAAATGAAACAGGACAACCAATAAAAGACAAACTCAAGCGACCCAAAACACGTCAACAAACAGAAAGTCATGAACAAGAATCAGACTGTGAAGAATCCGATTCTGGCTACTTTTATGACTACCAAGACCTAATAGTGGAAACCAAAAGTTCATACTCACCTGATACGGACAAACATGCAAATGATGTCAAACAAAGTTCTTCAGAAATGCCCAACGCTTTCTCTGAATACAGAATATGTCAAAAGACACCGGATGAGACAAACTTACCTGATGAGTCAAACTTACCTGATGAGACAAATCCACCGAATGAGATCTTACCTGAAAAGAATCCTGAAGAAAATGACAAAGAGACAGAGACAGTCGGTACTTACCCTGAAAAAGAAAACCTACCTGAAGAACCAGTGTCAACCAATGACTTCCCTGAAATGGACAGCCAATCTAAAGACATTCCTGACTTTCCTAACGAGACCACAGCTGACACAGACCAGTGCCCAGATGTCACTGACCATTGTGACAGTAACTCTGACTTCCTAAGACGCTCAACCAGACGTAGGGAACCAGCTCAGAGACTGACTTATCCTGAACTAGGCAACCCACTAGTTTCTGTGGTCCAGTCACTCTTCCAGGGCCTAGCCATAGCATTTACTGAATCCTTGAATGGCCCTAGAGTGTTTAAAGTTGAAACTGTATGAAACATGTACGAGGACGTACATAGGAAAAGGAGGGGAGGATGTAACCCCCGTTACAAATAAACACTGGTGTAACTGGACAAAACCTGACAATAAATAACCTTATAAATATTCATAAATAACCTAATTAAATATTCGCTTAAAACAGTTAAAAAACTACGTGACATTAAATATATAATTAGTGGGATTTACAATGTTATTATAAAAAGTTACATTGTAAACCGTTATCAATATAACTGATTCAAGACGCTCTCAGCGTATGCCCCTCCCCCACCTGGCCGAGGCTCAGTCAGCGGCAGGAGTCTGAAAAGAGCGCACGGGCGAGTAGAGCAGTGCAGCCGTTACGAACAAAACTGACCCAAACTACACCGAAAAGTGATCTTACACACCGTTTGCCTTGCCGGGTTGAGGGAAGAGTGTGTCTACGAGACGTGAAACCTTTGAGAGTAGTCTCGTGTTTGTCGCCTGCGGTTAAACGAGGCCGATGCTTTTGCTTGAGACGGCAGAGAGCAAAGAAACGGTAACAATATATTTGCTCTTTTATTTTTATTTCTCTTGTCCAGCATTTGGTGCTGAAGTTAATATAAATGTATTCTTTTACGCAGCGTTTGTCGCTGCGGTTAAACGAGGCAGTTACGCTTTTGCCCGAGACGGCAGGGACCAGATAACGGTAACTTAACGTTTTCTGCATTTCTACTTTTATTTCTGTTGGTCACAATGTTGATTATTTTACGGTGGTTTGTTCATTTTATGTGGAAAGAAGCTTTATTTCCCAGTAACAGTAAGCGGCTCAGCTAAAAACAAATCGTCGCCTCTCTTTTTTGTTTCTCTCTCAAGTTACGTGCCTCCGCAGCCTTGTAAGCGGATGGATTTGTGTTTTTATTTGAATGTAATTTTATTTTGTGCTAATTGCGATCCTTGTTTGGCCTGCTCCACAGGCCAGGTTTTATCCCCACCCCGAGAACACCTCAGTTCTTGGGCTTGGATCGAGTTCTTGGACCCAGGATCGAGTCGAGACCAAGGCGAGCCACCCAACGGAACATTCTCAGGATCAACGGCAGCGTCTCGCGAGGCGCGTGTGGTCCGCATTCCACCAAAGAACCTCACTGACTCCCAGACCAAGGTTTGAGGAGCGTTTGTGGAGTTTTTCCAACGGATTTGAGCGCACGTTAAAGGGCGCCTACATTGAACTCAGAACATATCCACAATTTAAGTTTTGCTAAGTTTTTGGACAATTAGAAGCCATTTTCTTTTTGTTATTGCTTTGCAAGCCAAATTGTTTACTGGATCCTTTTGATAACTGTTTTATTTATGTATTTAAAGGGTACCTATGGTGTCATTTTTAAAGTGACAAAACGTGTTTGAAAATTGAAAAGAGTGAATAATATAAACCTGAAACCAAGATTAAACTTAAATTAAAGTAATTTAAGAATAGGTTTAAATTAAAAACACTCAAAGTAACTAAATGACCGGTCATAAACAAAACTTGTTGAAATAAGTGAAACAAGTAAAACATACCTTTTATTGAACTCATCTCAAAAGTTAAACAATATAAAGGTGTAACGGGTAACTAACAGAAGTGCCAGTATTAATGTTTGATGTTTGTCTGTCCTTTTTATTGTCTATGTAAAGTAAATTGCCGGCTTTTCCATTTAAACTTATTGACTTTGGCTCTCATTTTGGATTACACACCACTCCTTTCGAATCTAGTTTAGTTTAGTTTAGTTTAGTTTAGTTTATTTATTTGTTTGAGCAGTTAACCTGCTCAAAGGGAGTAGGCTGAAGCCAAAGGCTTATAAGCGCCCACCCCAAAATAAAAATAGTAACATTACATTTAATATTTACAAGGTAGCAAATCATAAACAAAGGAACATAGGGCAAAGTAACAATAAATGATGAAGAATAAGACAAAAACAACAGCAAAATAAAGAACAAAATAATGTGCTACTTTTATGTTATAAAGGTGCATTCATACATATTATACTCTGAGATCTTGCTACTTCCCAGTTGTCATTACTATCCTCAATATAATTTAATTTGGGTTTAATTATCATTAATTATCATTATTAAAGGTGCATTAATACATATTATATTCTGAGATCTTGCTACTTCCCAGTTGTCAATACCATCCTTAATATAATTTAATTCGGGTTTATTTATCATTATTATTATATTTGTTTAATTGAGTTATATGTGAAGTATGATGTAAGCCCTGCATAATGAGGTGCATTAAAAAGCCAGGGTGTAGAACGGGCCAGTTGAAGAGGGCAGTAACTCCCCCTCAACAAACCCCCACCCAGCTGCCCTAACAGCTGATTTTGTAGATGATGTTCCTATGCTGAGTGGTGCATTAAAAGACAAGGTTTTGAGCCCGTTGGGAGGGTCCCTCTCAACAGATTCATAACTTGCCTACCCTAATTCTCCATTTGTAAATTTGAGCAATAGAATGACAACCGTTCCAAGCAGCAACACTCTTCCTTGATTATAGATAATTGATCCTACTGCACCTCCTAGTGGCAACACATTTCTTGTTCTCTGTATATTTCAAAAGTCTTTTGTTTGTATTTATATTTGAACAGGTTGATATTTGGACTTCGTTTCAACTCCATTTCCAGTTTATTCCACAATTGTACACCATTAACTGTTGGGCTAAAACTTTTCAAAGTTGAGCTATGTTTCTGAGTCCTAAAGTTTAATTCGTCACGTAATTCATAACAACCAGTACGTTCTTGGAACCTTCTTTGTATTTGGCCTGGCAACAGTTTGTATCTTGCTTTGTATAACATCTGTACAGTTTGGAACTCAACAATGTCACAGAACTTCATGATCTTTGATTTTAAAATAATGAGTTTGTGTGGTCCAAAAACCCAACTTTATGAATTACTCGGATAGCTCTTTTTTGCAACAATACTATTGGTTTTAATGTGTTTTTATAAGTACTACCCCAAACCACAGTACAATAATATAAATATGGCAAAATCAGAGAACAGTATAAGATATGTAGAGCTTTGATGTTTAAAATGTGCTTTGCTTTTGCTATTACTGAAATGCTTCTAGAAATTTTCGTAGATATATATTTAATATGAGCTTTCCAAGTAATTCTGTCATCTATAATAACACCAAGGAATTTGATTTCATGCACTCGCACTATAACAACACCCTCTATCTGAATTACTTCCTGAGCATTGGAATTACAGTTGCCAAATATCATCATTTTGCTTTTACTCAGATTTAGAGATAATTTATTTTGTTTGAACCACTTATTGACACTTTTGAGTTCCAAGTTAACAATCCGACACAGTTGCTGTAAGTCGTCACCTGATGCAAAAATATTTGCCGGCTTTTCCATTTAAACTTATTGACTTTGGCTCTCATTTTGGATTACACACCACTCCTTTCGAATCTAGAACTGGTCCATACCCTACAGTCCTTTGCCTAACAGCGTAGGTGTTACACCTACCTCGTGATTTATTTTATTTTTATTTTTTTTACGTCTAACTGCTTTATAATATATTGTGATCTGTTGCTAGCCCAGTGTTATATAAGCTGTAATAGTGAAAAGGTGTGTGTCGTTCTTTAGTGGGATGAAAATGCCTGATCTATAAAAAAACAAAAAATAATTCCTCTGTACTTCAAAGTTCTGCCAAATTGTCCCACTGGTCTCTGTTTAAACTATTTGAGGTGGTCACACTATTTCAAAAGCAAAATTTCATTTCATTGCTCACAACAAATACATTTATGAACCATGCAAACTGACACATTATTCTCTGCTCGATGGCAATACTATGACAAAAATAATTAAAATGTTTTCCCTCTTTTAGGAAACCCCTCTGGTTGAGATCCTGGGAAAGAAATGAATCACCTGAGCTTCAGCAGAACATTTCAAGATTATGTCTCCAGTCAGGACCTACTTCACTTGAATAAGAGTAAAAGTACTGATATAAAAGACACTATGAAGCTGCTCTCTCTCCTCATCATGGACATAAGGACAGGTGTCTCTTTATGAGAGTCAAATGTTATTTCTAGCAGAAAAATCCTTTGTTTAAAACTATGTTTTTTCTCCTTTTATAATCTGCTCTAAAGTCATGGAATTTAGTTTTTCAATATAAATAAAATACTTACCCGATTAATCGATGTAAATAATCGATAGATTAATCGATTACTAAAATAATCGATAGTTGCAGCCCTAATTGAGATTATTACATTGACATCACAGGCATAAGCTCTATATTAGTCAATGTATGTCAAAGAATATTATGATATATAATACTTGGAAACATGCAGGACATAGTTCTGTCTAAAGGTGTCATAAAGCGACAGTCACTGCTGTAAAATAAATAGAAGCAGCAAACTCCACAATGTTCAGAAAAGCACTGACTGTTTAAACTCATACTTTGATATAACGTAGATCTAAGTTTGTACATAATAAGAAACGTAACTATGGTGATCCTAAAAAAAGTCTAATTAAATTGTGGTCAGTAAGAACATTAAGTGGCTGGTAAAGTTAAAAAGAATAGATATAATAGATATATATATATAGATAGAAAAATCGCAATTAGATTATTTTCCAAAATCGTTCAGCCCTACATCAAGCCCAGGGGCCTCATTTATCAAACTGTGCGTGAGACTCTGACTTTGAAAGTGCGTAGCAAAAGCAGAAAAAATTTCATACGCAAAGTTTTTTTCCGATTTATAAAACCCTGCGTATGCGCGGGTACGCACACCTGACCGCAATCTTTCCTTCGCTGATCACACGTGGAGCAGAAAGCTGCGGACATCACGACACGCCCTCTGCCCGCCTCCATTTGACCATAAAAGGCAATGCAAAGTGACTTATGAATGAGATTTCCATAAACATTAGGCTGTAATGAGTGGGTTTTACTGAAGGCGAGAGACAGAGGGAGGGGCTGACGCTGCAGCAGCTCGTGCAGAGACGAAACAGGCTCGAGGAGTTTTAATGAAGAGTGAGATCTGCTTCTCTGATCACACGTATTGGCATCTTTCTGTTTATTCCATTAATAAAACTTTTCAAAACACATGTTTTCAACATAAAGAAGAGCCTTAAGTGTCGGCTGTATTTGCCAATAGGAAGGTTTGGGTTTGCCAATAAAAACACGATCAACTGTGGGTCATTTCATTCATACAAACCATTGCGCACGCTGTACGTGAGTTCGGGCTCTGTGTTGGAAGAAGCAGAGCTGTCTGTCCGGGTGGTGTGAGTGAGGAGAGGTCAGTCAGTGTCCGAGTGAGGAGAGGTCAGTGTGAGTGAGGAGAGGTCAGTCAGTGTCCGAGTGAGGAGAGGTCAGTCAGTGTCCGAGTGAGGAGAGGTCAGCGTCCGTGGTGTCTGAGGAGGGAGCGGCAGTGGAGCCGCGGTGCCGGTGTGCACAGCGTTAAGACGGCCTCGTGTCTGAAGGGCATGTGACCCGAGCTTTGGACCTAAACCCAGTTGGTCAGACTTATGTCCAGAGATGAGTCAATTAAAACACAGCACAGCGGGATCATTCCTGCTTCCCGTTTAAAAGGCTTCAGCATCAGTGCACATACGCGCACAGGTACGAGCGTGCACGTATGTGCAACAAGTCGTTTTTCACAAATATGGTGTTAAGTTGCTCATTTCATTCTAATCTTTGTAATTTCTGATGAAAATAAAGTTCAAATGAACTATTTCAAAGTGACCAAACATGACTTCCTCAAACTGTCCTCCCCTCGCTGCTTCCCTCGCCTCTCCCCGTCTCTCAGCAGTGTTTCTGAAAAGTGCGTACCTCGTACGGGAGCTGTATAGTTTGCGTGGAGGAGCGCAATGTTTCACGTTCAGTTTGTTTTCTATAAATACCATCTTTTGCGCAGAGGAGCGGCTACGCAAAGTTTTGGCCTCACTTTTTGCGCAGCAAGCTTGATAAATGAGGCCCCAGGTCACATGTAAAAAAGGAGTCCGCCACATGGTTCTAAAATATCTCACCATTTTTTCTTCTCGTCCAGAGTCGTGTGGTTGAAACAAGCCGGACACTGCAGGTGACTTCAGTGCAGTTTGTTCCACCAGTTTCCTGTTGTTCTGGGCTCCAGAAGAGGATGGTTTCACTGCCAGGACAAATTTACACTCAGTTACTTTACCACAACCAACAACCACAGGGACATACATCCCACACACTGTAGTGTTTACAGTGCTACAGTGCAATGCTTCTATGTGAACAATAACACCAGTATTTTACATTACTGGCATTATTGTAACATTACTTTAAAATTTCCATTGGTTTAATTATATTGAGAAAAGCAGCAGAAATCCCATAAATCTGAGCGTTTTGACCAGGCTGACCAGATTGTCCACATTAAAAACCAGGACACAATGGGAATTTGTGTCGGTTGCTAAAAAGTCACTTTCTTTTTTAAAATGTAAAATTGTTTATAAAAGTCCAATATCAATTAAATGGACCATAGACTTCTGAGCTTTTTTATTGATTCATTGGCTATTAAACCTCATGTTTGATGCACACTTGACCAAAAGTCCTTTAGTTTCAAGTAAAAAACGCTGCTTCTGCCATGACACTGGAGGAAAAACTGGGACAGAGCTGGTATAAAACTGGGACAAATCAGAGGAGACATGGGACAGAGGCTTCAAAACTGGGACTGTCCTCCGGGTAAACTGGGACGTCTGGTCGCCCCAGTTTTGATGAAACAATCCATAAGCTGAATAGAGTTCAGGATAATGATGTCATGTCGCTAAGCATCAGCAATAATAAACTACTCGAGAAGTGAAAAGGTAAAATAATGAAGTTATTGTTCAAATTAAAACATTTGAACACTACAGTGTGTTAGATGGATTAACCGGTAGTGACTCGGCAGCTGACGGAGTTGTTTCACTGTTTCTTTCTCCACTTTTGATACTGTTTTTAGCTAATGTTAGTCTATGGGAAATATATGCGAGCACCCACAAACATGGCGGATCTCCATAGTAACAGTGAATTTTCCCGAACTTTAAAGATCAGTGTGAAATACTTTTACTTATATAGCACCATTGAAAGTGTTCTGGTATTTCTTTTTACTTTTACTGAAGACGTACATTTGTTCCTCTTGCGTAGCTACTGTGATACTTTGGTAATACATTTGAGGAGCTACGTCTTCAATAAGTGCACATTTCTATTTTGGCAGTAACTTTTACTCTCGCTAGTTTGATAATACTTAAATCTGAGTTTTTAAATACGAACAATGAATATAATCTCGGCCCAGTTATACGGTGGTTATGTTTATATTATACCAGTTCTGAAGGACTTGTTCACGTTCACGCCGCTAAAAAAAGGCGCCACAGGTTCAGGAGTCTCTCACTTCGCTTCTGGATCTCCTTCAGAGTACGATTATATATTTCTGTCACACTCTAGACTTCGGTGACAGTGACAAATGTGTGAAAAGTGACGTGTCTTCTTCACAAACATCAGCCGAGTCCTAAAACGGCGGCTTTTATTAATTCTGCTGTTACACCTTTATACCAAGTTCCTAACGTTAGCTAACTGAAAAAAACAGCATTCTGCGCAACACGGTCAAAACTGATAAAAATAACCAAACAACTCGATAAAACTACGACCACGGCGCCATAAAATATACTCTTATCAGCATATCTTAGAGTGAGAGTGAAAACATCGAGTTAAATAAGAAAAAATATTAGTTTTTTCAGACACACGACTCACCGTTAGCCTTACCGTTTGAACAGCGCAACACAGAGGAAGGAAATGGAGGAGCGCGAGGTTTTTGTCAAAATAAATATTATTATTTATTTATTTATTTATTTATTACTATAACAAATTAAATGTTACTTTCTGGGTTACCCTTAACATTAATTTAATAATAAAAAAATAAAATTCAAAGTTTGTGAATATTTTTTATAGGATATTTATGATAACAAAGCCACATTAAATTTCTAACAACAAACTTTTTCTTCTGTGTTCGAAGTCTGTTCCTCCTGCTGCTGCTGCTGACTGACAGCAGGGGGCGCACTTCCATCAAGTATAACCTCGAAAAATATTTGTCCTAAATTGAGGAGTTTTGGACACAAAAAAAAGGTTTATGTATTTTGATTTCTTTGACTTAATTAAAATAAACATTTTACAGTTTATTTGTTAAAATTCATTTTTAATTGATATTGAGTGTCCATTGTCCATTGTAGAGGACACTGGGTCAATACAGGTGAAATATGTACAAATAAATGAAGTAATTTTGACTGTTTTGATAAATCTGACGTTAATCATTTAATTAATAATTTAATATCATTTAGGAGAGCTAATATATTAAATTAGGTTACATTAAGATTTCATTTAAAGTTAAAATCACATCTGTAATTATTATGATTATGGTTTGGAGTTTCTTTAATAAATGCATGTAAATGAATGTAAAGTGATTCTGACCCCTCACACATCTGTGTTTCCACAGGTGTGACTTTGTGTTTGGGATGTGAGAGTGTTACAGAGCAGTGATGGGCTCTGTTTTAGAAAACAACCACACAAAGTGCTCACACACAAACCCTTTTCTTAATAACCCCCCGAGTCCTGCTGTGTTCTCAGCTGATGCTTCCTCCTCTGAACCTCCACTGTTCTGTTCTAAAACCTTCAGCTCAATTTCTCACAGCTCCAAGTCTGAATCTACTGTCACTTAATACAAAATGTTCTCATTTTCATTTAACCCTAAGTTTCTCATAGAGATTTAGATTTCGCTTGAAGACACATGTCCTGATGTCCATTACAAAGGACATGGAAAGAAAATGTTTTTCAGAAGGCTTAAATTTAATAGTATTTGTAAACATTTTATTACAAAAGTAAAAATGACCCTTCTCTACAAGAATTAATAAGATTGATGTGGTTATTTGATTTTGCAAAAACTTGCCCCTCAGTAACGTTGGGTCCATAAAATTTGACTGATGAAAATTGGGCCATTTTGAAGGTCTGAAACCACTGTTGGGGTGGCTCTACCCCAACACATTATACTGTATATTGTTGGAAAGCTCTGGATGTTCTCTGTACAGGACAAGAGGATTCAGATAGACTGCATGTAAACAGCCTGACTTACAGACTCAAGACCAATGTCCACGACAGAGGACATAAATGCATGGGCTGGTTCTGGTTTAATGTTTCATAACTTATATTAATGTGTGTGGTAAATATGCAGGAATGAGTCTGGTGTGCAGACTTTAAGAAACATCGTTTTGAGTGCAGAAACAAACACAACTCCAGGTGTTTTTATTAACGAGGAGGCAATGTTCGAACATGTCAAAAAGCAACAACAACAAAAATCACATAAATGATTCCCTTTTTGTGCAGCTGTTTCAATAAAGAATGAAGAGTGTGGCTGTAGTGAAGTCATGTCGAGTGTTTTTACTTAGCAATGAAAGGATTAAGCTTAAGCAATCGACAGGTGAGCAAAGCGTCGTAGTAGTAGTAGTAGTAGTAGTAGTAGTAGTAGTAGTAGTAGTAGTAGTAGTACGCAAAGACAACAATGACCACAACAAACAGATCTAAACATTGACAACTTGAACAGGCCTGAGCTCAATCATCCTCAATTTAAATAATGTTGAAATCATTACCTACGTTATTTAATAGCCCTTTCTGACAGACCAGCTGTACAGAATAAAAAATTTAAAAAAAATCTTTACATCATCTTTGTTTAGTTGTAAAATTACTTGTGGCACAAATAACTGCCTGGTCCTGTTTTTAGAGAAGCCTGGGCACCTGTACCTTCGACCCGAGGGAACCAGCTCAACATCGTTATATCCGCCTGAAAGGACACCAGTTTCTTGATAAAATATAGTCTCTGTTGACCTTTTTTGTGATGTGGTCTGTACTTTTGTCCCACTTTCATTGTTTTTCTAAGATCACAACCAGATACTTGTGATCAGAAACGGAATCAATGGCTTCTCCTTTTATGAAGGTTGGGCTGTGTGTAGACTCCCGCCTGAAGTCGATGGTCAACTCCTTCGTCTTTGTTGTGTTCAATAGGAGATGGGAGTAACACCATTTCCTGGGCAAGGACCTCAGGAGGAGCTTTTTGGGAGCTGCCGCTGCGCTGCTAAGAACAGCCACTGTGGAAAGATTACTCAAAGATGCGTGAGTGGGTCGAAACACAGGTCAGAGTCTGTATTTGAGTCAAACATTGTAACATGGTTAATAATGCTCTAAAAAGTTGATTTGGCATAATCGGCAAGAAATGTGTGGGGACTGGAGATACCATGCTGGATGATCGCAATGGGACATATGGGACGCAACCGGCAAAGGCAATCCAGTTAGTTGAAGTGTTGCTTTAAACCCCTTAACCCCCGCCTTAACGGAGCACATTTTCTCCAGTTCAGTTTTACCCCAATATTCAGTGCCTCTCGAAAGTACTAATACACCTTGAACTTTTGCACATTTTGTCATGTTTACAACCCTAAACATAAAGATTTTATTTTGAATTTTTTACTGAAAGTTCACACACAAGTAACAGACAACTGTGAAGTGAAAGCAAAATGATACATGATTCTGTTATTTTACAAAAAATAGAAAAGTGAAAAGTGGGGCGTGCATAAGTATTCATACAGCATGACTTAATACTTTGTGGAACCCCCTTTTGCTGCAATAACAGCAGCAAGTCTTCTGGGGTATGACTCTACAAGGTTTGCACATGTAGAGACTGACATTTTAGCCCATTCCTCTTTACAAAACAACTCAAGCTCTGTCAAATTAGAAGGAGAGCGTTTGTGAACAGCAGTTTTCAGGTCTTTCCACAGATTTTCAATAGGATTTAGGTCAGGACTTTGACTGGGCCATTCTAACACTTCAATATGTTTGTTTTTAAACCATTCCATTGTAGATTTAGCTTTGTGTTTAGGGTCATTGTCCTGCTGGAAGGTGAATCTCCGCCCCAGCCTCAATTCTCTTGCTGACTCCAGCAGGTTTTCCTCCAAAATGTCTCTGTATTTGGCTCCATCCATCTTCCCAACTATTCTTACAATCTTCCCAGTCCCCGCTGAGGAAAAGCAGCCCCATAGCATGATGCTCCCCCACCATATTTGACACTGGGGATGGTGCACTCAGGACGATGAGCAGTGTTAGGTTTGTGCCATACATAACGTTTTGCATTTGGGTCAAAAAGTTCAGTTTTTGTCTCATCTGACCAAAGCACCTTCTTCCACATGGTAGCTGTGTCCTCCATATGACTTCTAGCAAACTTCAAACGGGATTTCTTATGGCCTCCTTTCAATAATGTCTCTCTTCTTGCCACTCGTCCATGAAGGCCAGATTTGTGTAGAGTACGACTTATAGTTGTCCCATGTACAGATTCCCCCAGCTCAGCGGCAGTACGTCGCAGCTCCTCCAGAGTTATCTTGGGGCACTTGGTTGCATTTCTTACCAGTGCTCTCCTTGTTCGGTCTGTTAGTTTAGGTGGACGGCCATGTCTTGGTAAGTTCGCAGTGGTGCTATACTCTTTCCATTTCCGAATGATGGATTGAACAGTGCTCCGTGAGATGTTCAAATCTTGGGAAATCTGTGTATAACTTAATGCTGCTTTAAACTTCTCCACAGCTTTATCCCTGACCTCTCTGGTGTGCTCCTTGTCCTTCATGATGTTGTTTAGTGACCAATACACTCTGACCATAGCTCTGAGGCCCTCACAGAACAGCTGGAATTATACTGAGAGTAGATTACACACAGGTGGCCTCTATTTAATGGTTAGGGCAAGGTGTGAACATTCTGCACTCATAACGAGGAAGAAACTTAGATTACGTTTGTAGTTCTTAGCTTTCAAATGAGGCGTCACACTGTAATGCTCAACTGGAGAAAATGCACTCGGTTAAGGAAAGAGCACATCTGATACGCCCTTCCTTTAACATAGAGACTCTGGCTCAGCACTAGTGTACACAAGATGACAGCCTCGTCTGGACCAACGCCGACTCTAAAAGTAAAAGTTTTTCTAATCTATGGGGCTCTGGAAGATGAGCTGCACATGAGGCATCTTAGCGTCCAGCGGATTCAAACAGAACGGGCACGAGGCCTGAGAGCCGCGCACGTCGGCAGGAGCGTGCACGTCGGCAGGAGCGTGCAAGTGAGGCGTGCGCACAAGGCTCCAGTACACAGCGGTCCGATGCGAGCAAACGTGTCCACAGGGAACCAGCGCGTGAGTGGGTTTTCCCGAATCGACGTAGAACCCGCGCTCCAGTCCCAGCCACAGCGGCACGTACGCACTCCGCGTCCTGCACATGGGGCACGACCGTCTGCCCCAGACGTGGTACCCGTGCACGTGGCCGCAGCGCACGTACACCCAGGGCTGGTTGGGGTCCTGCTCCGGGTCCGGTTTGGGGAGAGGTCTGGAGGGGAAGGAAAGGGTGTAGAAGCCCACGGGGCACTGGGGGCGGGCCGAGTTCAGGTCCTGCCGGTGCGACTCGAGGAGCGTGTCCGTGGGGCAGAGAGAGAGGCCCGCCGAGGAGCGCCACAGCAGAGTCACGCCGCACAGATCCACCAGCGAGCCGTCAAAAAGGAGGTTAGACTCACCTTTCACCTACAGGGGGCGCACAAGAGACCGGAGTCATTGTAATTCACCAATTTCTTTATGTATTAGGTTTATTTTGACCTATTTTCTCAATTCTGTATAACGCCATAAAGGAGGGCATTCATTTGGTACTCGAAAACAGGAACACAGTACAACTTGCAAGAATCATCAGGATAGAGGAACAAACACGTCGCTGGACAAAGGAGGTGGTTGATATTTGGAAGCGTGCGCCCTTGACCAGGATGAAGGAGCGTTTTTGCTTTCACTAATCTGGGATGCTGTACTGAAGAAGTCCAACTAATACTAGCACCGTCGTCCAACCCCTACTACAACGAAGACCAACCTTTTTGAATCTGAATCTGTGTGATGTTTTTGAAGTCTATTAGATTTGCAATATTTGTTTCAAAATCAAGCTTCAGTTCCCTGTGCAGATTATAATTTCAGAGAAGACTGCATGCAAAAGTAATACAAGAATCAACTTTTGTCGAGGTGTAACCATCAGTACAGGAGTCCCACAGGGGTGTACACTCTCTCCCCTTTTGTTCTCTCATGGGTACCCAAAGTGAGACGCGGGGGCCTCATTATTTCACACAATTCAAACTTCAAAACTAAAATTTTACTGTGAGACAGAGCTGACATTATTGTTTTAAACCAAAATGAAGGTGTGGGGAACCTTTCTTAAATGCACCTATAATGTTTCACTGCACTGACCACCGATCTTTGGCCCTCCACACTGCACCCACTTCGATATGCGGCCCTTGATTAGAAGAGTGTGGACACGCCTGCTCTACACAAAAAGGCATTTTAATTCCTATAAATAAAGTCCTATATTTTTAATGCCACAAGCAGTAAAAATCTGTAAACATTCCAACAAACAGAAGAATTACAAAGTGTTTTAGACTATATTGTTGTATTTATGGAGTAAAAACTGGTCGAACAATGTCATTAATCTGAAGTTTGAATCCTGTCTTATGCTTTTTTTAAAGACCTTTTTGACAAGTTATTGTAAAACAAATTTTCAAACTTTGCGAAGCGGTTTAAACTGAAAAACAGAGGAGTTTGCATGACACTTTCGAAATACAATATCAGTGTCCCAAATGATTAAGTACGTTATGTGTATTGTGTCAGTTATTCTGTTTTATGATTTAAAATATCCTTCTATAATTGTATTCTAAAAAGTGTTTCTCACCCTGGCTCCTCTCTTTTGAGCCGATCGAGTCTCCCTCAGAGTGAAGATGTTGCCGCACACAGACACCTCCTTCCACAGCCCGGGTTGAAATAATCCTGCTTCAGAATCAGACGGCCCGGGTTCACATTCGGGACTGAAGCCCGGACCGGGATTCATGACCAAGACCCCGTTTGTGGTGAGAGCATCCATCTGACCGTCCATTGTTCTCCATTTGGTCGCTCTTTCCTGAAACAACAGATTTAAATTCAAGAGAGGGAGCATTTAAACAAAGGAGGGTCGAGCCTCTAAGCGTTGACCACTTTTACTAACACTATTATCGACATATAGACCAAAGGGAGGGTAATAGTTTGCATTCACATGATGTCACAACACTGTAAACCACAGAAATGATAGAAATACCTTTAGCTATCTGTGCCTGCTCCTACAGTTGTGTACATTTTGTTAGCCACCGGCTCCTAGACCTGTTTAAATTGGGCGTTCTGTCCCCATTCAGATGAACAGTGACTCTATGTCATACTTTGAGGTCCTTCCTTACCCCCAGGGCGATGTTTTTGGCGGAGTCAAACCCCGCCGCGTAGATCCTGGCGCTGTACGGAGGCTCTCTGGAGCAGAGGATTCTACAGCAGAACCGAGAGACCGAGCTCTGAGCGGGGTCTGAACCTGCTCTGCCTGTGACCATGAAGTCGATGGGCTCCTCTGACGAGCGGCCGATCTGCGGAGGAGAGACAACAGTGACCAACAACTGTGGCGCAGTTCGAAGATCAGCTTCGTGTTTTTTGACGCTTTACAAAATTGTTCAAAAATGTTTAATTTTTGATATTGAAACCAACATAGACTCAACCAGAAAACACACGCTTTTAATGGAATTCAAACCTAGGCAAGGCATTTGTAGAGCACAGTCAGAGATGGACTTTGGTGCTAAACCATGAAAAGACCTGTACACAAGCAGAGCTGTTTTAAATTCTATTCTCTGAGTGACAGGAAGCCAGTGCAGAGACCGGAGCACTGGACTAATGTGGTCGTATTTCCTGGTTCTTGTCAGGACTCGAGCAGCAGCGTTCTGGATGTTCTGCAGCTCTAACAGCTCGTTTAGAAAGGCCAGTGAGCAGCCGTTACAGTAGTCTAACCTGCTGGAGACAAATGCATGGATGAGTCTCTCTAAGTCTGGTTTTGACACTATTCCTCTGATCTTAGCAATGTTCTTCAGATGGTAAAAAGCTGATGATGTTATTGCTTTGATGTGGCTGTTTAAGTTCAGGTCTGAGTCCATGATTACTCCTAGATGTCTAACCTGAACCCCTAAACTATAAGAGTCAAGTCTTTTCCAACCGTGTTTCTTGATTGTGTCCAGTTTTCTCCAACATTTATTTTCATGTTTGTCTTTAGTTTTCATTGTTTTTTTTTATTAAAATGTTTTTATTATCTGTGCATTTTTCTTGGGGACTGTGTTGATAAATATGTGCCCTGCAATTTTAGATGAATGGTACTGGATACACTTACAGAGTCCAGTGGACAAAATGGGACTGGACCATCACCAAAATCACAGACTATATGAAAACCTCTCTCCTCTGGCAAGGCAGGCAGAGCGCTCACCTTGCTCACCAATTGTCGTGGCTCACACTGACCACAAACCAAAATGATAAAACAATCAGTTTTTGTAAGTTAAGTGACAAAAGTTATAGTGCTGGCCAAAAACGCTATTTGGCTTAATTATGTAATCTCAAACTTTTAGAGATTGATCCGTTTTTGATCAGATCAGAGCAGGCGCATTGAATTGCCTTGTGTACGAAATAAGAGGTATAAATAAAGTTGCCTTGCCTTGTCTTCTGCCTACTTGTGAGTCCATGGCAAGCTGTGTGTGTTTTCCCTCAAAGCAGCCAGAGGGAAAACAAATTAAACTTAAAAGTAAAAATAAACTTTCTCACATTTCTCGACTATTACTTTAACAAATGCTGAATTGTGAATATATTTTTCTACTAAATAAAGACAGAGAGGCATGGACAAGAGCAAAGTGGTTTCACAGCTCATAAATACTTCAGAAATGGACAATTCTAACCAGGAAGTCAACGTTAGCTACATGCTACATATGCTAATGTTAGCTACGAGGGCCGTTTTTTCCGCTTCTACTGAACAATTCACTGTGAAAAAACATCCCATATCGACCCGACTTTGGCTTGACTTTATCGATGTGGGATTAATATGTTTATAGTCCGACAGAAAACGTTGCCTTCTGTATCTATGGCGCTGACTGTCCTGCGTTACCACGGAGATCAGCTACGATAGGTCAGTTTTCATAAATGGATAACACACAGACCTGGAACATGTCGGTGCTGCTGTCAGGGACGTACTCCACCACCACAGAGTGTTTACGGGACAAACTGAAGGAGACGCTGTGCTTCAGACGGCTGCTCACCGCCTGCAGAGACGGGACAACATTCGTCTTATTAGACTTCATAAAGGGTCTTTGTAGGTCTGTATTGTTAAACGTGTATTTACCTTTTCAGCCTGTGGAGTGTAGGAGGAGTGAACTGTGCTCGGCCTCACTCCGTTGGCCTCTTTCCTTCGATACAAAACAAACCGACTCCTCCTCCTCTCCGTGTCTCCGCCAGGTAATGAGCCATTACACCTGAAACAACAGTATGTTTTTGTTGGGAGAACTTTACTTGACCTGACGTAAACAGTGTCTGCAGGAAACTCAAATCAAAATCTTTATTTATTAACAGTGCTGCTTTATTGTATATATGCATGCAATGTTTTTTTCCTCCACATCTGTCATATTCAAACAAAAATTGATCTCATCCAGGCAGATACAAAACTGAACGTTAAAACATTTCAACTGGACATTTCATACATAGTTCATACTATGTGTGAAATGTTTAAACGTTCAGATCTGTCATATTGCATCACAGCATAGTCACAAACTTCCACTCTGAAGCCAGTCACCTTTCTGTATAAGCAAGAGCTTGGACAAGAAATCTATGAGATGGCATCATTGTGATAGCCCAGTCCAACATAAACATCCCTTAAGAAGCGGAGGCTGAGTTGATCCCATGTGTCAAATATGCCTTGTCTAGTCTTTTTTAAATAATGTGATATAATCTAAAAGCCGCCGTTGAAATAACTCTTTAAAACAATGCATCTGGTTTGTCCAATGTCATTGTTATGCCCAAAATGGATTAAAAAAAAGAAGAAAAAAGAATGACTGTACATTATGACGTGGTGAAACCATTTCCCCGTCAGACACTTTGGTTATTAATACTCAATAAACTTTGAAAAAACAGTTCATAAAGACATTTTAGATGCCAGATGTTATGATGTTATGGTACTGAGCTTTATGCAAATTAGTGTAACTGTTACACTAATTTGAAAAAAGATGTTTAGTCCGGGAGCCAGACCCCTCCTCAGGCACATTTTTGCTACCTTTTCCAAACTAGTATCTTTCAGTAGAGTATCCCTTGGGTCAGTACCAGTGGGGACCCCCCATTGCAACTCGGCCCCGTTCGGCTGTGGGACCCCAAAAACCACTTTAGCGGGACAGGCTTCAGACGGAACTTTGTGATTCTATCCAAAGTAGTGCTGTGGTCACATACAGAGTCACAGGTTAATGAAATTTAGAACAAAGAAAGCTGACATGATGAGGAACAAAGTAATATGACAGTCTTGGGCTTTAGCCTTTTTTCCATATATTAAACTATATATCTATCTATAAAATGCAAAATAAATGTCATACAGATAAGAAAAGCACTTCACAAATGAGTACATTATTGTCTTTTGTGTTTATCTTTACCATTTCAAATGTAAATAGAAAACTGCCCCAACTCATTAGCTTCACATTAAGCCCAAGATGAGCTCAGTACCTCAAACGGATCTCCAGCTCTAACAGAAAATGTGTTCCATTCTCCCTCTCTGAGCTGTGGAATTCTCATGCATTTGCCCATATAGGCCTGTGAGACCATGCCATGGAAAAGTTACAACTTTTAGGACAACAGTTCAACTTAACCTTTTTGGATTTGCTTCAAACTTGGCACAGTTGATGTTGATATACTAAATATTCTGTGAGTACAATTTGAGCTGCATATCTTTTTTAATTTATGAGATTTAGGGGATTTCAAAATCAGGTCTTGATGCAATGAACAAGTTTCACTAACTTTAGGGACGTTAGACGTTTGTGACAGACTGTTGGGAATGTTATTACTTATTTCTACTTTTCATAATATCTTTAACAATTAATACAGAATATGTTGCCAGTGTCATCACTATGGAGCCCTTGAGATTTTTTCACATGTAAAACACTTAATTTTCTTGAATCAAATACAAATACAGTTATTTCTGTTCTTATGAGTCAGTACGAGTTTAAAATGAAGCTATTTTGATATAATATGGGGTCAATATAAGTAAACAGTATGCGTTTAAGTCTTTAGGATTTGTTTTTAACTGGTAGCTCTCAAACAACTTAATGCGCTTGAAGTCGCCCTCGGCTGAAAAAAGGTTGGTGACCCCTGGTTTAACGATATAACAAAAATACATGTGATATCATTCATATTTGATAATACCTCAGTAACTGTGGACTGTTACTAAAAATTGATCACTGATTAAAATCTCCTGCAGGTGCATACTGCCATTGTGTACTCGGGCAAGAAACTTCACCCCCCTTGTCTATGTATGAATGCAGTGTGTGGGTGAATGGTGCTGGTCGGAGAGATCTAAACACATATTGGCAGCCTTGCTTCCATAGCCACAGCTCCCAGGGCACCTCTGGCTATAACAGTAGTTTATCACCGCTGAGTACTCTAGACCCAAATGTTGGTGGTATTGGTATTTGGTTAAATGTTCCTGTCATTCCAATTTGAGCTTGTGCAATCCACTTTAAATCCAATCAAAGCCCATCTACGTCACGTCTAAGTGATTGAGAGTGAATGGTGAGTTGGTGGTCAGAGGGTCCTTTGGTCTAGATGTATGCAGCCACGCTTCTGTCAGTCTGCCCCAGGAGAAAGTGGCTGCAACCGGCATGAGTTGAATGAAAATCCACTTTGGGGGACTTGTGTCATGAAATATAAAATTCATGTGTCATGAAATATAAAATGTGTGCTATATAGAATAAGATTCCCTTCCCCTTTACCCAGTCTAAAGCTGACCTGAATCTAGGGTTGCCAAATCTCAGCAGTCAAACCTGCCCAAGGACCTGGCAACCCTGCCTGAGTCAGTCTAATTGGAGCGTGAGCTAACACAGTCTGAGCCTGTGTATATCTATTAAGAGCCTAAACCTGTTCCTATTAGGGTTGGGTTTAGATGTGATCTAAAATCCAGTCTAAACACATCAACCTGGTCTAAACCTGGTCTTAACCATAATAGGTAGGCGGCACGGTAGTACAGCGGTTAGTGCTTGTGCTTCACAGCTAGAAGGTCTGGGTTCGATTCCCACCTGGACGGGGCCTTTCTGTGTGGAGTTTGCATGTTCTCCCCGTGTCTGCATAGGTTTCCTCCGGGTACTCCGGTTTCCCCTACCACTAAAAACAGAGTGCGCATGGGGGACGATGGATGGAAATTAGCCCAAGGCTACAATCCGGTGTGGCTTGTTTACATGCCACACCGGCAACAGTGCATGTTTATTAACATGCACTGTCCCGACCAAATAAATACATAAATAGGCTCAGACTTGGCTTAAAAAGAACACTCAATTGTCCAGAATAACCAGCCATTTTACAATATAGTGGGACTGAAATTCTTTAGCCCAATGAAGAAGAGAATTGGATGATTCCTGAAACATTGGTCTGTTTAATACTGGACATGTCATGACAGGTTCCTTTGTGTTTTGGGGATTCAAAGCTCTATAAATCAGGCTAGAAATTAGATTGAAAAACCCTTCAGACAAATCCTTCAAAACCTGACGTAGGCCTTTTAGGTTGAAATGTGTTTCAGTTATATGGTAAATGGTATCAACCTATATAGCGCTTGATGGTGAACCAAAGACAAATTTCCACTGAGGTAGACATTAAAGTTTAATCTAATCTAATATAACAGCACCAGGCAGGTCAGGTTTTGTGAGTGGATAATGCGTTAGACAAACTTTTAATAATTTTAGGAAAATCCTAAACAAAATAATGGTCATTTTAATGTGTGAATTTGGTCCAATATTTACTTTGACAATAAAAATAAGATGTTGAGGGAGAAAACATAAACCAAGAATCTAAAATTGATGACTGTATGAAAAGAAATGTGTGTCTCTCCTTAATACGTTATTATCCACGTGTCGACTCATCTGCCAGTGGTAACACAGCAGGTGTAATGAAAATGCATAGAAAAGATGATAAACCACAAAGCAAGATTACTTCACTAAACAGGTCCCAAACTGTTCTTAGTTGTTGTTAAGTTAATGTTACACATGCTTGAACCGTCATATTTAGTGATGACACTGGCAACATATTCGGTATATATTGTCATTGCAATGTTTTGATATAATAATATATAATGTATATTAATATAATAAGTAATAAAATTCCCAACAGTCTGTCATAAATGTCTAAAGTCCCTAAAGTTAGTGAAACTTGTTCATTGCATCAAGGCCTGATTTTGAAATCCCCTAAATCTCAAATGAAAAAAGACATGCAGCTCAAATTTTACTCACAGAATATTTAGTATATCAACATCAACTGTGCCAAGTTTGAAGCAAATCCAAAAAGGTTAAGTTGAACTGTTGTAACTTTTCCATGGCATGGTCTCACAGGCCTATATGGGCAAATGCATGAGAATTCCACAGCTCAGAGAGGGAGAATGGAACACATTTTCTGTTAGAGCTGGAGATCCGTTTGAGGTACTGAGCTCATCTTGGGCTTAATGTGAAGCTAATGAGTTGGGGCAGTTTTCTATTTACATTTGAAATGGTAAAGATAAACACAAAAGACAATAATGTACTCATTTGTGAAGTGCTTTTCTTATCTGTATGACATTCATTTTGCATTTTTGTAGATATATAGTTTAATATATGGAAAAAGAAAAAGCTAAAGCGCAAAACTGTCATATTACTTTGTTCCTCATCATGTCAGCTTTCTTTGTTCTAATTTTCATTAACCTGTGACTCTGTATGTGACCACAGCACTACTTTGGATAGAATCACAACGTTCCGTCTGAAGCCTGTCCCGTTAAAGTGGTTTTTGGGGTCCCACAGCCGAACGGGGCCGAGTTGCAATGGGGGGTCCCCACTGCAAATGACCCAAGGGATACTCTACTGAAAGATACTAGTTTGGCAAAGGTAGCAAAAATGTGCCTGAGGAGGGGGTCTGGCTCCCGGACTAGTTCATTCTGGTGTTTTGGTTTTATTTTGTATACATTGGGGGAAATACTATACATTAACAAATGATTAATAAAGCATGAATATTTAGACACTAAAATGTCTTCAACAAACATGTAATAATGCATGAATAGTTTATACTTTAGAAAAGCTCACAAAAGACTTAACTAATGGTTAATAACTGCCGGAATTAGTCTCAGTAATATAATAACTTATACATTAACTAATCATTAAAGTTGAATTATGCAGCTTAGTGCGTGTTTGACCAAACACTGAAACAGCGGCTGTATTTATTTATTTTATTTATTTATTGGTTTATTTGGTCGGGACAGTGCATGTTAATGAACATACATGGGTCTCATGCATGTAAACAAGCCACACCGGATTGTAGCCTTGGGCTAATTTCCATCCGTCGTCCCCCATGCGCACTCTCAAACACACTCTCATTCATCCTGGCCTATTGTACATGTTTTTAGTGGTAGGGGAAACCGGAGTAGGAAACCTACACAGACACGGGGAGAACATGCAAACTCCCATGGATGGTTAAGTGTGGCGCCTTTGCTTTAAAAAAATGGGATTTTTAGGATTTCTGGTAGGTTTTCGGATTGGAATGTATATGTAACCATGGATACGGTTCAATCAGCAGTGAAAACCTAAAAAACAACTGATCCTGGAGCGTCCTACAGGCCATTTATTTGAATTTTTGAGCTGCTGACAGGAAGTGACATAGAAGAAGGTAACATTCCATAGCAGTTAGACTCATTCATTTCCCATTGACTTAACATGGCAACAGTTTAAAATTGTTTACCTTCTCCTGTGTCACTTCCTGTTGGTGTCCAATAAGGAAGTGAAACAATAAACATCACAAAAATGGCCAAACTAAAGAAAACTGGGTGCAATCTTTAGCAAAATCTTAAATATAATCGTGTTAACTCTGTTTTTTCTAAAATTGTGTCTAATGTGTCACATGCACTTTAATAAAGGATTAGTTCCCGTCTGGGGCCAGGACTCCCCTGAAAAGAGATTCTTAATCTCAGTGGGAACTTTCCTGGTTAAATTTAAGTCAAATAAAAAAGGGTTGAATATAGCATCTAAAATGTCTTTATACATTGTGCATAGTTTATGAAGTGTTGAATGAGTCACACTTAATGAATGAATGAATGAATAGTTCAGGATTAAGTGTTAGTTCATGAGTTTGAGTTTATTGGTTTATTTGGTAGGGATGATCAATGAACTGGCCCTCTCTCATTTATCCTGACCTATTGTACATGTTTTAGTGATTTACACACAAGTATATGAGACCTACCCGAGTACGAAGAGCTGCCCGTACACGACCGGATCAGGTTCTTGTTCGGGATCAGGCTCAGGTCTCAAGTCCAGACCCGACGAGGACATCATGGACTTCGCCTGCAAAAGAAGCAGATGTAAAACTTATTCCAACACTACAACGACTGCGTGTTTTCTGCTGTTTTTGATATTGGCATTTTCTCGTCACAGTTGTTGCTGCTCGTCTGTTGCGTTGCCCCTCCCTGCCATTAGATAATTTACCGTAAACATGAGCAGATTCTTAAACACAGTCTATTTCAGAGGATCAAAGGAGCACTGAAGCCAGGTTTCCTCCGGGGGCTCCAGTTCCTCCTGCCTCCCAGAACATGCTAGTCAGGTTGGCCCACAGTCGCGGCACACTGAGTCACAGTGCCTAAAGGACTAAAGTAAGGTAAGGTAAGGTCTACTTTATTAATCCCCGTATTTGTTCTGTGTATTTGACTCATCCTCAATACCGCTGGGGCGACCTGTAGTGAGCTGCCAGGACAGGCCGGCGCTCGGGGACCCATCTCCAGATGTGAAGCCAGGCTAATCGTCAGAACCACCTGGCCGGAGGATTAACCTATTGTACATGTTTTGTAACACCTGAACACAATTTGACATAAAATTACAAATAAAGCACTTACTTACTTGCAGCCATTTTCAAAGTCGGCCAGAGTAAATTTTACAGCATAAAATTACAAAAAGCAGTGACTGAATCAGGGCAAATTACCAGAGGTGACTCTCCACAAGGAAGAAGGTTTGTCCCCGTCGTGTTGCCGTACAGAGTGTGATATTGGAAGTAATTTTCATCTCTTTTCACACTTACACACTTACTGATTTGTACTTTCTACTTTGAATACTTAAAGAGGGGGTATTATGCTTTTTTCAATCACATAGCACCAGTCTATAGCATACTACAATGATGACGTAACCTTCTGTTGGTCTGTATATGCAGTAAATTAAAATAACTGCCTTGAATAAAATTGCTCTCTCAAAATGGCTGTGCTGAACGTCTTGAAATAGGCCTCTGTCTCTTTAAGAAGCTTTCCGACACGCCCCCTTCAGCACACTGCTGTGGCATCTAAACAACACTACTGTGCGGGGAGGGGGCTCTGCTGAGCTGAGGAGCAGTGGTCGGTGGCTTGGCTGGTGACGAAAGGTCCAGAGGCGTCTCCAGGAGGTGGGGGCGTTCCTAGGAGGACTGAGGCATAGCTACACCTCAAATGGCTGCCGTCTAAGTTTTTACTGATTACTCAAAAATATGTGAATGAGCCAAGGCAACACTCCAGGCATGTGTTTAATGAGGGAATGACATAATAACATGATATAAAGCTTGAAAAAGTCGATTTTACATAATACCCCCCTTTAAGTAGTTTCTCCAGCAAATGCTTCAGTACTTTTACAAAAAATTGACTGAGCAACTTTTTGTTTTATTACTGTAATATTGGACCAGTAGGATCTGTACTTTTTGTCAAGTAATGAAAGCAAGACCAACACTGATCTACTGACGCAAATACTAATACAAATAAGATGCCCGGCTCCAAGCTCCACCCCCCCGCTTGTAAATAAAGGGCAGTTTATAGTGAATGTCCGCAACAGTGTCCCTCTGTCTGTCTCTGCTTCTCCATTTTTAAACAGCTCCCATTGTCATCCATGAGTCACTCCAGATGAAGCACTGTTTACACCACAGCGAAATTTACAGGAAAACGGCATTAACTTTACAGAAAAAGTTATGTCGTAATATGAGTTGGAGGGTGATTCACTTTTATTATTAGACAAAACCAGAGGAAGACGCCTTAATGTCCTGTGATAATAGGCCTGTCACTATACAAATAAAAGTACAATAAAAAGGCCTTAAAAGATCCCACCAAGATCGTGTATTGATGATGGGAGAGTGTGACCATTGAACAAAGCCTTCTCCAGCACATCCCAAAGGTTCTCAAGGGGGTTCAGGACTCAGTGGCGGCCGATCCATATCACTCTCACAATCCCTGATCCACTCTTTCACAATGTGAGTCCCATGAATTAAGGCTCTTATGTGTCAAAAAATATCTACAGTATGAGTTTTGATGCCTGTTGGGTCCAGCACTATTTCAGCTCAAATGAATGAGGCAAATGTAAAATGTACTTTTTGGTTTTATTGCAATTCACAAAATACAAACAACCAAGGCACCGTGTGAATACATTGCCAAAGTCATTTGCCTTATATGCAAATCTCAGGTTGAGTCTCGGCTGAAACTGAAGACAAGTCTGTGTGCAACAATGGAAGCTTTGTTTATATGGGCAGAGGTTTAGAAAGAATCTGGAAATGTACCACAAATCTACAGTATTTCAAATGTAGTGAATAAAGGCCCAACCAGGACAGGAGTTGTGGTTAAAGGAACAGGCCACCGTTTTTCCATACTGAGATATGTTCTTACCTGAGCTTAGACGAGTTGATGCGTAGCTGTCTGGTCTTTGTGCATGCGCTCAGTCACGCACAAAGATGATTTTCTAAGTGGATAAAAAGGGGTTCTATATTGTAAGGCGTAATAACACCTTAGGGCACTTTGACGTCCGCGCAGTAATATCTTTATATTACTGCATTATTAAAAATCTTGTGTGACTAGACTTAGATCGTGTAACTACTCACGTAACCGTATTTAAATAGGGGAAACGTGGAAGAGCTCGGTCGCTTCTAACGTCACCCCCGTTTGGCCCCATAGAGGAGAGAAGGAGAGGCTAAATGCTAACAACATCTTTGGTCTTTGTGCGTGACTGAGCGCACGCGTAAAGACCAGACAGTTACGCATCAACTCGTCTAAACTCAGGTAAGAACATATCTCAGTATGTAAAAATGGTGGCCTGTTCCTTTAAGGTAAACTTTATTAATCCCACTTCAACACCTCGGACCTAATATGTCTCTCGACTGGAGCCTATAGGCCAGAGTAACGCCTCATTTGAACGCTAAGGCCTACAAAAAATATATATATAAAAAAATCCTTTCATTGTCGCCACTTTTTTGTTTGTCACGTTTTTGTTGCTTTTTGGTCGCCTGTTTTGTCACATTTTTGTCATTGTTTTGTAGCTTTATTGTTGAGTTTTTGTTGCTTTTTCATCACTTTTTTGTAACCTGTTGTGTTGCGCTTCTGTCGCTTTTTGATGCGGTTGTTTTTGCTGCATTTTCATCCACATTTACTACGTTAAATTTTTGTCATCATTCAGACATTTTTTTTTTTCCAAGAATCTTTGAGATTTGGGTAAAGCTGAACTGGAGAAAATGTGCTCGGTTAAAGAGGGGGTATTATGCTTTTTTCAATCACATAGCACCAGTCTATAGCATACTACAATGATGACGTAACCTTCTGTTGGTCTGTATATGCAGTAAATTAAAATAACTGCCTTGAATAAAATTGCTCTCTCAAAATGGCTGTACTGAACGTCTTGAAATAGGCCTCTGTCTCTTTAAGAAGCTTTCCGACACGCCCCTTCAGCACATTGCTGTGGCATCTAAACAACACTACTGTGCGGGGAGGGGGCTCTGCTGAGCTGAGGAGCAGTGGTTGGTGGCTTGGCTGGTGACTAGGGGTGTCACGATTTCAATTTTTTGAGTCATATTTTTAGGTTTTGTCTTTAAAAAGCTTTTTAATACTTGTAAACTTGTAAACATTCACCATTTCTAAAAATGAAAAATGCTTTAAGATTGTTTTGCATTAAAATAAATAGTCCTACATTGAATAATATAAAACAATGTCGACTTTACTTCTTTATAATGACCATAATAATAATTATCATAATTATTTTACTATATATTATTAGGCCACAGTCTAGGCTAGGTTTCCTGTTCTCTAAAGTTCTGCTGCTGCTTAATTATTTGTCAGATGTTTTGATGAACAGAGAATGAAACGTGTTTACAAAATGACTAAGGAGACTCTTTTGAACAGCTGATTTCCACATGTGCGCGGTTTCACTTTCCTTTCTGTTACGCTGAAGCAGAGCGGAGCGCGTTAGCTTTTTCTTTACATCCTGAGCCAGTTGTGGCTATTTCCGAACATTTGGAAAACTTTTTTGGAATTATGCAGTTCGTTACCTTGACCTGGACATTTACAGCGAAGGATTATCTCCAAGATGTTGTTTATATTCGACGTAGCCGATATCAGCGCCTTTTGCTGCAACTTTCTGACGACATGGTTTGCATAACGAATGTCCATCGACAACAACAACGCCTTGGTCTTCTTTTGGATCCTAAAGAGGTCCCACTCTGCTGACTTCAATCGTTTTTGGGTGGATACAACACTGGAGGAGAGCGTCCTTCTGCCTTGCTTAACTACCGGTGAGTTTACGCGCTGTTTATGGCGTGCAGCGGCTCGTACGTCAGCGTGAAAAATTTCCGCGGTAAACCGTGGCTTCTGAAATTCTTACGGATAACCTACCGCGTCCTTTTATAATCGTGGTAATCGTAAAACCGGTTAATCTTGACATCCCTACTGGTGACAAAAGGTCCAGAGGCGTCTCCAGGAGGTGGGGGCGTTCCTAGGAGGACTGAGGCATAGCTACACCTAAATCTGCTGCCGTCTAAGTTTTTACTGATTACTCAAAATATGTGAATGAGCCAAGGCAACACTCCAGGCATGTGTTTAATGAGGGAATGACATAATAACATGATATAAAGCTTGAAAAAGTCGATTTTACATAATACCCCCCTTTAAGGTTGACTTTTTACTTTGGAGCCTTTACATAAATACAGTGGAGTAGAAAGTATTATATTTATCTTTCAAATGCATCAGAGTAAAAGTAGAAAGTTCAACAAAAATACTAAGTAAAGTACAGTTCCTCAAAAACTCTTCAGTAAATGTATTTAGTTACTGGTCACCTCTGATTATTACTCCCTCTGTTGCGGTATTTATATATAATTATACCAACTTTTAGTAATCAGACATCATTTGTACATTCCCTAGTACTTCAAAGTTTTCATTATTTCAAACTAAATATCAAACGGCTGAGGAGAGATATTTGAAGTAAAATCAGACTCACGTAAAGAGTTCCTTGTTGAAGTCCGGGTTGAGCGCAGCTGTAAACAGTGAAGTGGAGACAGTCTCAAACCGGTCCAACAGTTTCAGCTGCTTCCTGTTTTCTGAGGGAAAGCTGGACTTTCAAAATAAAACTCATTCCAGATACAACTTCTGCAAATAGGGTGACCACCTCAAAACAGTAGTGAAAGTGGGACAAGGAGAGACAGACATGAGAAATTCAAACTTGGGTCACATGAAGATCAGCACTGAAGCGCTTCCTTTGCTCTTTTTGGCCCCAAATCAGACACAGATAGAAATGATATTCTAATCTGGAAAGTTGGGACACAATATCGCACATTTGATGCAAAATTAAGTTTTTTTTTAATGCCTTGAATGCAACAAATCTATGCATTTATAATTTCTAAAAGTTTGGAAACATTAGATTTAGCAGAGGAAAGGAGTAAAATGTGGATATTTGACAAATCGGGCAAATAATTGTATAAAACGGACAAATAAAATTTCATCAAAACATGCATGTACTTGAATGTACTTAGGACTAAACTATTTTTCATGAATTTATGGCGTAAAAACAACTGATGGTTTTCAGTGACATTTAAAGGGATATTTCAGGATTTTTGACATTGGGCCTCATTTCCTAGTTATCCAGAGTGTTGTTGATGTCTGGAGATATTTATATATATTTTCTTAAATTCATGCAGTTCTTATATTTGAAGAGTCTAATGGCGCTAGGCTAGGGCAAGGCTAAAGCATTTCTATGGTATCAGTTAGCCTGCATTAAAAACAGTCTGACCCACTCCACAGTGCACCTGAGGTAAATGACTTATAACACCAGACTAACCATATAAATGTCTGTGAAATATAACTGACCTTGTATCACATGAATTATCGCATTTTGAGGGACTATTTTCTCGCAGATCTCTCCGCCGCTGCGTTAGCTTACAGCCACGAAGCTGATGCTGCTCACATATAAGTTATTTTAAATGCAAAATTGTTATAATTATTCTATCGACACAGACATTTATATGGTTAGTCTGGTGTTATAAGTGATTTACCTCAGGTGCACTGTGGAGTGGGTCAGACTGTTTTTAATGCAGGCTAGCTGATACCATAGAAATGCTTTAGCCTTGTCCTAGCCTAGCGCCATTAGACTCTTCAAATATCAGAACTGCATGAATTTAAGAAAAAAATATCTCCAGACATCAACAACACTCTGGATAACTAGGAAATGAGGCCCAATGTCAAAAATCCTGAAATATCCCTTTTAGGGCTTAAAGTGATAGTCTGGAAGTGTAAATGTTTTACAAATTTTATAAAATGTGCAAAATCGAACACTTATATATATATTTGTATATATACACTGTATATACTGTATATAAGTATTATTTTTGTAAAGTCCCCCCTTCTTGGATACCCTTAAACAATACCAGTACAGTATCAGAAAAAATTGTCATATTTAGTCACATTCATAAAGCACCTCTACCTGCTTTAGCCGCCCAAAGCGCTTTACATCAAAGAACCAGTCTCTCATTCACACACCAGTGTACGCAGACACTGGAGGCAAGGAGGGTGAAGTGTCTTGCCCAAGGACACGACAGTCGCCTCAAAAACAGGGCTAGATCCTCCGATCACAGGACGACCCGCTCTACTCTCTGCGCCACCGATCTTCCACACATTATTGTTCTGTTTTCTGGTTCTAGATGACAAATATTTTAGTATCGGGGAAAGAATCGTTCTGGTATCAGTATCGTAATCCAAGTATCGTTAAAGTACTGGTATTGAAAAAAACATTGCACAGAAAAAGGAAGGAAGTGTTAAAATCTGTACGAGGGTTTACTGAAAGCACCACGGACACTGCATATCATGAACAAATTAAATATTTTTTATTCAAAACGTCATAACAAAAGTACAAACTAATACGATTTTATTTTCTTGTAACAAAATGAACCACAGGAGAGTCAGTCAGGGGGAAACAGCGGACACAAGACAAGACGCACAACAATTCTCAAAACGTGAATCTTAAACCTCAGGTCATTCCTTTTCTTCGCACTGAGAGGAGAGAGAACAACTCTAGTTCATTTACCCCCATTTTCAAGCTTTTTCCTCACTTTCCAAACACATTCCTAACCAACATTTTAGTGAGAAACTGTTTCTAAGTTTCACAGCTTTCAGGGAGACTGCAGAAAGACATTATTACTCTCGGCTAAGATAATTGTTTTAGCGTCAGCGCCATCTACAGTACCAGAAGTTCGGAAACACTTTTTATGTATTGGCTTTTCAACACTATTTCCATTGTGTGATTCTCATTGAAGACGTTAAACTATGAATAAACACATGGGATTATGTACGGAACAAAAATGAAATGACCAGTGTTGGACAAGTTAATATATAGATTATATATTAGTAGTTACAGGTTTAAAAATGTAATGTGTTATTACAATGTTCTGAGTTACTTTTGTCAAAAATAAACTGAAAATAGTAATAACGCCACTGAGCAAAAGTGCAGTCAAAGATTTCCTTCTTCGCTTTCCCCCATTCTCTGTTTTGTTTTGAAGACATTAACTACACACAACTGCAGATCTTATTCACCCGTGTCCAACTTGCTGCATTTCATTTGGTGGAGTTTGGCATTTTGTTTGTTCGTACATTAATACAAACCATTTAAATGCACTTGTTACTTTAATTGACTCTGTGCATAACTTCAAATCATAACAACTCTGCCCAAGAAGTGACTTCCTGTTTCGATGCAGCACGCCAAAATAAAAGCACACAGCTCGTCTCATTGATTAGTTCAGCAGGTACTTGCAACATTACAAGAATATAATTAAACAAACACATTTTAAGTGTTTTGCCTGTTAATAGTTTGGCAGAACTAATGAATAAGATGGTGCTTTTATTTTGGTGTGCTGGATCGAAACAGGAAGTCACTTACTGGGTGGCGTTGTTATGATTTGAAGTTATGCACAGAGTCAATTGTAATGACTAATATACAGTATTGTCGTATTTTGATTACGTAATGTGTTATGTTCCTTAGTTACTGAAAAAAGTTAGATTTTTTGTAACTCTTTACGTTTGTAACTCATTACCCTCAACACTGGAAATAACGCCAATATTCTAGATTTTAAATTGTTCAAAATTGCCTCTTTATGCTTCAGGAGGTCCTTGTTCCTGAAATGGTTTAACGTCTGTGAAGTGAAACCATTTCTGTGGCGACTTCGTGAAGCTCAAAGAGGAAAAGTCAAAAGTGCAAAACAGTAATTAAAGCAAAAGGCGGCCATTTTGAAGAATTGAAGTCAACTTGTTTTTGTTCATAAATGAGCGCCATCAGTGAGAATCTACAATGTAAATGGTCTTAAAATAACAGAAAAAAACACTAAATAAAAAGGCGTTTTTGACCGGTACTGTCCACGTATGCAACATATTGCATATGGGGCAAAATGGTTTCACTTTGTTTTCGAAACAAAAGTAGGTAGAGTCCCTTAATGTAAAGTATATTCACATTTTTGCCATAAACTTTTTATTTATTTTTTTTTTACAAATCTGAGCGCATTCCTTCAGAGGAATTAGGGGAAAATTCAATATTCAAAAGTAAATTAGATACAACTTTTATTCTTGCATTTTTAACTTATTGCAGCAGAAGAAGTTGACCAGTGCAATTATTAATTTTAATAATATTGAAGGCCCAAAATTGATTGTATGACTTTAACACTTATTAAAGCTGCATTAAGCAACGTTTTATGCACAAAAAGAAAAGTTGATATTTGTGCCTGTTTGACCTTGCAGTGGCGGCTGTATGAGGGGTTACCATGGCGCCTTTACTTTCCATCAAAGTGGTCTCTGTGACGCTCCAGGATCAAATGTTGAGTAGGTTTTCTGGAGAGAGAATCTTCCAAACAGTTGATTCTGGAGTGTTGTAGAGACCGTCATGGGAAAATACTCACAGTCTAAAGGAAAAAATGGATGAGAGCTGCCCCCCTTTGAAAGAGCCGCCGTCTCCGCTCAGAGCGACTTGTCTTCACTCTCACTCCCAGGCTCTTTCTCTGTGTGCAGATTTCTTTAAAGGAATAGGCCACCGTTTTTACATACTGAGATATGTTCTTACCTTAGCTTTGATGAGTTCATTTGTACCTGTCTGGTCTTCACGTGTGCCTTCTGTAACGTAAACACAGCACAGACGGCGTTAGCATTTAGCCTCTCTCTTCTCCTCTATAGCTCCAAACGAGGTGAAGATAGAAGCTACCAAACTCTTCCATGTTTTCCCCTATTTAAATATGATTACGTGAAGTGTTACACTACAAAGTATAATTACACAAAATTAAACAATGTGGATTTTCTAAGTGGATAAAAAGGGGAACTATATTGTAAGGCGTAATAATACCAGGAGTAATTCGGCATCTGCGCAGTGATATCTTCACTTTACTGTGCGGATGCACAAGCTTCTATCCATCTATCTTCACCTCGTTTGGAGCTATAGAGGAGAAGAGAGAGGCTAAATGCTAACGCCGTCTGTGCTGTGTTTACGTTACGGAAGGCACACGTGAAGACCAGACAGGTACAGATGAACTCGTCAAAGCTAAGGTAAGAACAGATCTCAGTATGTAAAAACGGCGGCCTGTTCCTTTAAAGGGGGGGTATTATGTAAAATCGACTTTTTCAAGCTTTATATCATGTTATTATGTCATTCCCTCATTAAACACATGCCTGGAGTGTTGCCTTGGCTCATTCACATGACAGAGGCCTATTTCAAGACGTTCAGTACAGCCATTTTGAGAGAGCAATTTTATTCAAGGCAGTTATTTTAATTTACTGCATATACAGACCAACAGAAGGTTACGTCATCATTGTAGTATGCTATAGACTGGTGCTATGTGATTGAAAAAAGCATAATACCCCCTCTTTAAAGGGAAGGTATTATGCAAAAATCGACTTTTTAGCCGTTATTAGCAGCTCCAAAAAGCTCCTCCTGAGGTCGTACGTCCCCCTTTCTCTTTATAGAAACAGCTGCACAGCAAAGGGGAGGAGATTGTGTGAAAATCAGGAGGCGAAACTACTGGACATTAAACATAGTGATTATTACCAAACACCTTTATTTCCTTATTCTGAGCGATAACCTTTAACAGAGCGTCGTCACGGCTCAGATTTCTCCGGCGCCGTCCCCGTCACCAGCAGCAGGTTACAGGCCATGAACTGCACGTTGAGGATGTTGCTGGTGTTCCCCGTGTACAGTCCCACCATCTCGGGGGAGGACCCGTCCGGGGGGGCAGCGCCGTGCGAGTTCCTGATGTCCCACACGCGCACGGAGTTGTCCATGGAGGAGGAGGCGACCAGGCTGCTGTCGGGGCTGAACGACAGGCTGGTGACGCTGTCCACGTGGCCCCGCAGGTCTTTGAACAGCGTCCCGGAGGCCAGGTCCCACAGTTTCACCCTCTGGTCCTCCCCCGCGGACGCCAGGTACTTCCCGTTGGGCGAGAAGGCCAGGGCCAGCACCGGACCCCTGTGCCCGGTGAACAGCCGGACGCTCGCCCCCTGCTGCGTGCTCCACAGCCGCACCGTCTTATCCGTCGACCCCGTCCCGATGTAGTTCGAATTGGGGTGGAACTTCACGCAGTCCACGTCCGCCAGGTGCCCCGCGTAGACCCGCAGCGGGTACGTGCGGGAGAAGGTCCAGAGGCGGGCGGTGCGATCGTGGGACGCGCTGGCGAAGTAGAGGCTGGAGGGGCTGATGTCCACGTCCCACACGGGGTAGGAGTGACCGCGGTACAGGGCCGTGTTGGTGAAGCTGGACAGGTCCCAGTAGCGGATGGTGGAGTCCTCGGAGCAGGACAGGAGGCCGGAGGAGTCGGACAGGAACGAGGTGCGGAAAACAGGGCCGCTGTGAGCGCGGAGCGTCTGCAGCTCGCAGCCGCAGCCGTCCTCTTCATCCACCTGAGGGAGACACAGGGTTTAACTACAGAGAGAAACAAGGGCTCTGGCTTTGCATCTGCGTTGGTGACATATTCTCTCAGCATCGCACTCACAACACTGCAAAGCAGGGCTGGGCAATTCATCTAAACTTTATCTAAATTGCAATCTCTACTTTGGCCAATCTTTATAATCATCAGGCTATTTCTTAGGCAGAAACAGAATCTAGTTTTGGAGTTTGGACGAGACGATGGAAGACTTTTGTGCTTTAAATGAAACGAGAGGAAAGCATTTGTTTGAGCTCAGGTTTGTCTAAATGACTAAGTTCATGAATCAGTGATATGTATTGTGGCTCCGAAATGACAACACAGGCGTGGCTTCTCAATGACGGGCGCTTTACTCAGGTGATTGAACGCCGTGAAAACTCGTGGCCTGACACTTCAGAGGCGTGTCAGGCCTCTGTCTGACACTTCAGAGGTTAATGGGCAGATACTATTTCAGTCTTGTGCAGCTAAGCTGATGTCAAAGTCTCCTGCACGTCTGGGCGAATGCAGGTCTCGCAGTCTCTAATACTAAACTAAAACCTCGCGATAGTAGCTGTATGACAAAAAATATGCAAAATAAACGCATCTTATTTATGAAATAAATTATATAAATATATATATATATATATATATATATATATTCACAATGACAGCCATAATAATTTTCAACCAAAAATATTTAACCTTTGAAACAAAAATACTGAATGTCGAAGTGTAAGTCATTTCAACAACACTTACATGTATTTAAAAAATTAAAATTGAATAGAAAGTTTTCTTTTCATCTGCGTTTCCCATAGATCCTAAAAGTTAGATCTACACATCAGCACCTGCAGTGTGAGCAGCAGAGCATGAATGAATGGTTTTATTATTGTGTCTCTTGCACACACACGGTTTGTCCAGCCCTAAAGGACTTATAATAAAGACACCAACAGAAAAGACAATAGGCACAATATACAATACAAACAACTTATTTGAATAAATAAGTCTGATGCCGCCTTCTACTTCACAAACAAAAATAATCAATTTAAACACATTAAAATTGGACAACCAAGCAAGAACGCTCAGTGGTTCGGCTCCATGTACCTTTGTGCAACAAGGAATCACTTCTTTCAAAAGCCTCACAGATATTAAAGCTGCCTTAAGCGATGTCTTTTTGAATTTTTTTCGTCAGTAGGTGGAGTAGTGAACCCTGCTCCGCTCCACCAGCCCCCTCCCCTCACCTGGCTTTCCCCCGTCGCCCACGCCCCTCACTCCCCTCCACACACGCTGCTCTGTTTGCATTCAATGAGATACGGATAATAATCTTGTGTGAAACATACATTTATCAGCATAAATAAGATATGTAGCAAAGTAAACTTTTTGAGACTTACATTTATTTGCTAAACTGCAACTTTAATCAAAGTGTCTTTTTTTTACGTTGGGGCATTTAGAACATTTAGAACTAAGTTTACAGGGCTTTTTTCCCCCCGTAACCCTTGAACGTCTCTAGTCATGAGGAGAAAAAAGACCTGACAGCTTCTGTAGATATTGGATTATTAAACAAACTGTCATTTCATGAGGATTTCAGCTGCACCAGAGCAGGGATGTCAAGATTAACCGGTTTTACGATTACCACGATTATAAAAGGACGCGGTAGGTTTTCCGTAAGAATTTTAGAAGCCACGGTTTACCGCGGAAATTTTTCACGCTGACGCACGAGCCGCTGCATGACATAAACAGCGTAAACTCACCGGTAGTTGAGCGAGGCAGAAGGACGCTCTCCTCCAGTGTTGTATCCACCCAAAAACGATTGAAGTCAGCAGAGTGGGACCTCTTTAGGATCCAAAACATGACCAAGGCGTTGTTGTTGTCGATGGACATTCGTTATGTAAACCCTGTCGTCAGAAAGTTGCAGCAAAAGGCGCTGATATCGGCTACGTCGAATATAAACAACATCTTGGAGATAATCCTTCGCTGTAAATGTCCAGGTCAAAGTAACGAACTGCTTAATTCCAAAAAAACTTGTCCAAATGTTCGGAAATAGCCACAACTGGCTCAGGATGTAAAGAAAAAGCTAACGCGCTCCGCTCTGCTTCAGCGTAACAGAAAGGAAAGTGAAACCGCGCACATTTGGAGATGAGCGGTTTAAAAGAGTCTCCTTAGTCATTTTGTAAACACGTTTCATTCTCTGTTCATCAAAACATCTGACAAATAATTAAGCAGCAGCAGAACTTTAGAGAACAGGAAACCGAGCCTAGACTGTGGCCTAATAATGTATAGTAAAATAATGATGATAATTAGGGTCATTATAAAGAAGTAAAGTTGACATTGTTTTGTATTATTCAATGTAGGACTATTTATTTTAATGCAAAACAATCTTAAAGCATTTTTCATTTTTAGAAATGGTGAATGTTTACAAGTTCAAGTATTAAAAAGCTTTTTAAAGACAAAAACTAAAATGATCAGTTCTTTCCTTTCATTCGGTCGATAATCGTGAATAATCGTAAAATCGCAATATTTTCTCTCACAATAATCGTGACTCAAAAAATTTCAATCGTGACACCCCTACACCAGAGCAGGTCGGTCAGATGTTTATCAGTTCAACATCTTTGCTAAACTCCTGCCATAATGCTAAACTGTTAGCCGCTAACTGTTGCTGCTTCTGCTGCGTCAAACATTTGCGATGTCTTGTTCATGTGTTTGTGTTTACATGGTGTGGGGGTGAGGGGTGTGCCCGTGCTGCGAGGTGAGGGAAGTGCTCCGGTCTCCTTCTGCGGCACAAAGTTTGCTGCTATTTGCGAGTGTGGCGCAGGATCGCTTAGAGTAGCTTTAATGCACATATTATGCAAAAATAGACTACAGAGAAAAAAAAACAAGACAAAAAAGAGACCAAAACACAACAAAAATGTGACAAAAATGCAGCAAACAAGTTAGTTACCATCAGTTTTGTCGGTCTTAGCTTTCAAATGGCCAATAGACTGTAGGATTGTCAAACTGAATTGGAGAAAATGACCTGGGTTAAAGCGTGGGATTAACAAAAACACAGACCTGTTCCTCCAGGACATCGCAGGCCAGTCTGACCCGGGACACATCGACCTGGTGAGGTTTGGCCTTCAGTTTTCGGGCCCTGAGGCTCCAGAGCTTCACCGCGGAGCTGTCGAATCCCGACGCGAGCAGCCGGCTGTCGGGCGAGACCTCGGCCGTGTTCAGCATCGCCTCCGTGTGGTGGAAGGAGTAAAAGCACACGGTGGTCAGTGACGGCGGGCCCTCGCGGACCTTCTTGATCACCTCCTGCAGAGCGTCTAAAGCCGCTTCGTTCTGAGGCATCCCCGCCGGGACCTCCACGCCCTCCGCACCCCCTCCGCCCCGTCCACCCCGGCCCAGGTCGAGGTTGCGTTTGGGGCGGAGGCTGCGGCGCCGGGGGCTCCGTACAGCTGGTAGTCTGTGCGCGGGGCCGTGGTCACCTCCAGCTGCAGCTGTGTGTCGAGCGCTCTGCAGAGGGCGCTGTTCTCCTCGCTCTGCAGGAAGCGGAGCAGGTAGCTGTACGCCGGCTCGCTCAGGCGCACCACAAACTTATTCTCCAGGAACGCGCCGAGTTTGGGGCTCGCGCTGATGTCCTGAAGAACAAAAAACAGTGAGTTATTATTGGTTTATTGTGATTCGCTTAATGGCATTGTAAAGGGGGGAAACGTAATAGACCCTTTAATTGTTTGTAAACATTCCGGGCTTAGCTGGAGGCGGGACGCTCGATTCCTATCCATTTCCATTGTAGCTGTTGTCATAGTAACGATAAACAAATGTCTAACTGTTGTTAGAAATATCAGATAAATCTTATTTTATCATCTCAAATGTCATTCCTCTTGTTCTTGCACCTTAAGCCACAACAGGACCACATTTTTCAGTTGTAGTTTTACACTTAAAATCGCTAGTTTTAGTTTAATCGTATTTCTCTTGATCACTTCCTGCCTCCAGCTGATGTCACTGATGATGTCAGCAGTTAAAGGGTCTATAAGACTAGTTCATGAAAAGCCAGGGCCAACAGTTTAAAAGTAAAACCGAGGTCTTCATCATGAAACCCGAGCACAACAACCAACGCTATAATCCACATGTTCTGAAGTTACCTGTGAGCTGAGGACGTGCCTGAGCAGCTCCACGATGCCCCTCTGATCCGGGTCCTGGAGGAAGTGCGAGTGGAAGCGGCTGTAGAAACTGTCCACGGCAGATTTCAGCCCCGAGCGAACCATGTCGAGGTGTAAGTAAACGAACAGCGGGAACAGCACCGAGCTCACCTCCTTCGCCCACGGCAGCTCCGTCTCTGAAGCACGGATGGAATATAGATTAATACAACAAATGCTAAAAGTAAGGGGGTTGTTATGTGGCAGACGGACATTAATGAACGAGTAAAGTTGCACAGATGTGAGCCACAGTCCAATTAGAGGTGGGCAACATATCAACTATGAAAATTGACCACATCGGGGAAAAAGGGTTTTTTATTCATTTTTTTTAATGGGGAAAAAAGATTGGATTTTTTCATGGGGGGAAATGGGGGTCAAGTGGGAACAATTTAAAAAGAAAATGGGTGAAATACTGGTAAACAAGGAGAAAAAAGAAAGTTAAAAAAAAGAGGTTTTTATGGAGGAAAAATTGGGAAAAATAAGGGGAAATTAAGAAAAAAAATAGGGAAATATTGAGAAAAATATTGGATTTTTTAATGGGGAAAAATTTGACAAGTGGGAAACAATTTGGAATAATAAGGGGAAAGAATATATTTTTAATGGGGGAAAATGGGGAAAAAGCGAGAAAAATTTGGGAAAGAAATTGAAAATATTGGGAAAATATTGGGATAAAATCTTTTTTTATGAATAAAAATTGTGAAAAAGAGGGAAAAATGAAGAAAAAAAATTGGGAATTTTTTAGAAAAAATTGGGGGAAAATAGGAGAATAATTGGGGAAAGTGGAAAATGCAACAAAAAAAAGAAAAAAATCATGGGAAAAAAATCTCTAAAAAACCTTTTTAGTCTTTTTTTTTTTTTTAAACAAGCGTAGTAAAGGAAGATGTTTGCAGCACAGTTTTACATATTTCTGATGCTTTGCAAAAATAAAGCTTCATCATCGTTAGTCCCCAAAAGACTGAGATTATTCATTTTTGTCAATATCGTAGCCCAGCCCGACGCTCCATTGATGTTTCCAATCCACTATATTTCTACAGCACATTGTCTAAACAAAGTGCTGCACATGTTTACCTGTGAGGAAGGAGTGCAGTCTGGAGAACTGCGTCTCGTACTGCTGCGGGTCGGACTGACACGGAGCTGCAGACACTACGTTAGTGCAGCCCGACTCCGTCTGCACTGAAGAGACAAACAAGGGTTCATGAGCAAAAAACACACAAATACATCTTTTCATGATTTCTATGCGCTTATCATTAACCTCATAACCCCCGCTTTAACCGAGTGCATTTTCCCCGGTTGAGCTTCACCCAGAGGTTAATCGATTAATTCATAAAACTAATACGTGAGAATTTTGTTTCTTTAAATCTGGAAACCGAGTTCCTCAGGATGTACTTTTGTTGTGTATTCATGAATTCATCTGTACCTGTGAGACTGGCAGCCATCTCCTCCGGCGTCTGGCAGAGTTTGGCCGTTTTCAGTGAGCTCTCGGTGTCGACATACTGCCTCCTCTTCAGGTACTGGGCCACCGTGTACTGGATCTGCTCCGTACGCACGCGCTTCATGGCCTTATCACAGTAAAAAACAACATGGATTAACTGATAAACAAATCGTACCAGTTACTGCAGCTTTGTTGGGACGGGATTTCTTATGGCCTCCTTTCAATAATGTCTCTCTTCTTGCCACTCGTCCATGAAGGCCAGATTTGTGTAGAGTACGACTTATAGTTGTCCCATGTACAGATTTCCCCAGCTCAGCGGCAGTACGTCGCAGCTCCCCCAGAGTTATCTTGGGGCACTTGGTTGCATTTCTGACCAGTGCTCTCCTGGTTTGGTCTCTTAGTTTAGGTGGACGGCCGTGTCTTGGTAAGTTCGCAGTGGTGCTATACTCTTTCCATTTCCGAATGACGGATTGAACAGTGCTCCGTGAGATGTTCAAATCTTGGGAAATATTTGTATAACTTAACGCTGCTTTAAACTTCTCCACAGCTTTATCCCTGACCTCTCTGGTGAGCTCCTTGGCCTTCATGATGTTGCTTAGTGACCAATACACTCCAACCATAATAATAATAATAATAAAATAATAATAATAGATTTAATTTGTAATGCACTTTTCATTCAAAAGAATCTCAAAGTGCTACATTTAAAAACACAATAATACTTCACCACATTAACACTTAAAAGCTTTCCTAAATAAAAATGTCTTTAGTTCAGCTTTAAATGAGTCCAGACTCAGAGCCGGGGTGCAACTGAACATAGCTCTGAGGCCCTCACAGAACAGCTAGAATTATACTGAGAGTAGATTACACACAGGTGGCCTCTATTTAATGGTTAGAAGAAGAGATTTATTTATATAGCGCCTTTCACAGACATGGTCACAAAGCGCTTTACATGAGACAATCGTACATTCACACCATACTCGGTGGTGGTAAACTACGTTAGTAGCTTCAGTTTCCCCTGGGGCAGACTGACAGAAGCGCTGTCGCGACAGGTTAGGGCAAGATGTGAACATTCTGCAGTCATTAGGAATGTTATAAAGGCAATTTAATGCACTCTGCTGTATGAATACTTATGCACGCCCCACTTTTCACTTCTTCATTTTTTGTAAAATAACAGAATCATGTATCATTTTGCTTTCACTTCACAGTTGTCTGTTACTTGTGTGTGAACTTTCAGTAAAAACTTCAAAATAAAATCTTTACGTTTATGGTTGTAAACATGACAAAATGTGCAAAGGTTCAAGTGTATTAGTACTTTCGAGAGGCACTGTATAGTTCATCTGTCATTTATTGAACGATATGTTGATATAGTAAATACCGTGACAGCCCTATATTATAAACTGGTTTAAACACCAAGTATGGGGCTCATTCTGCATCCTGATTGGATAATCATCTCAAGACCTGAACAAAAAACTCAACACAACTTTCATATCATGTAAAATGAACAAAAGTAAACTTGTAGTTAATGCTTGATATGAACTCTCATATTTGATTGAAGTGAAACTGGATACTATTTAAATATTATTTCTTCAGAAGTGAATTTTATTGAAACATTTTTGTGGGATTCTAAACTTACAGTTTAACTTACAGGTGAAACTTGAAAAATCAGAATATCGTTCAAAAGTTCATTTATTTCTGTAATTCAACTTAAAACGTGAAACTAATATATGATATAGACTCATTCCATGCAAAGTGACATATGTCAAGCCTTTATTTGTTATAATTGTGATGATTTTGGCTTACAGCTTGTAAAAACCCCAAATTCAAAATCTCAGAAGATTCTAATATGTTGTATCTAAGATCTCCTGGTAGACAGTTACGCTGACTCGGGACTTAATAAAGCACAGAGGACCAACACCAGCAGAAGACATGGCTCCCCAAATCATCAGAGACTGGAAACTTCACACTGGACTTCAAGCATCTTGGATTGTGTGCATCTCCATTCTTCCTGCAGACTCTGAGACCTTGATTTCCAGTTGAGATGCAAAAGTTATCCTCATCAGAAAAGAGAACTGTGGACCACTGAGCAACAGACCAGTTCTCTCTTACTTTAACCCACATAAGACGCTTCTGATGTTGTTTGTAGTTCAGGAGCGGCTTAACAAAAGGAACACGGCATTTGAAGCCCATGTCCAGCCCATGTGTGGTGGCTCTTGATGCACTGACTCCAGCCTCAGTCCACTCCTTGTTGAGCTAAGACCGGGCCCTAAAAAAATCAAGCCCAACTCGACACAAGCCCGAGTAATTAACTTGAATTGTCGAAAACAAACCCGAGCAGTTCATTCAGCAGCAGCACCGAGGAGCGCCGTGTGTGAGGTACGCGCACGACACATGTGAATTAAACGCGGTCCTGAGAGAAAGAGTGAATAGTGATGTTCTCCATGTCCCCATGCTGCTGAATCGTGATACAGCACGTGCACCCCCCCCCCCACGCCGCTGGAAAAAGGCTGAACTACGGGACAACTCCTCTATTTTATATTGAGTATAACCACATTTTGTATCCATTTTTTAGACTAAGCCAAATTTGGGTGGGGCTCCGGCATAAAATCTTACCTCTCCTTGTGAAGGTCCACCACACTTTTGAATGGCCTTTTCCTGACAATCCTCTCCAGACTGCGCTCATCCCTGCGGCTTGTGCACCTTTTTCTTCCACACTTTTCCTTCCACTTAACTTTCTATGAATGTGCTCTGATACAGCACTTTGAGAACATCCAACTTCTTTTGCTATTTCCTTCTGAGCCTTTCTTTATGCAGGGTGTCAATGATGGTTTTCTGCACAACTGTCAGGTCAGCAGTCTTCCCCATGATGGTGAATTCTACTGTACCAGACTGAGAGACCATTTAAAATCTCAGGGACCCTGCAGGTGGATTTGGAATAATTAGCTAACGACAGGGAGACACTTTGAGCTACAATACATTTATAGTCCCTTTTCACAATATTCTAATTTTCTGAATTTGGGGTTTTTATAAACTGTAAGCCAAAATCATCAAAATTATAACAAATAAAGGCTTGACATATGTCACTTTACATGTAATAAGTTTATATCATAATTAGTTTCACGTTTTAAGTTGAATTACAGAAATAAATGAACTTTTGAAATGTATTCTAATTTTGTTTCTGTACGCACTTACAACTAAAACTTATTGCTTTCTCTAACCAAAGATCATTATTGCAGGTGAACTTTATTTCCTTCTGCTTTGATGGGTTCTGTTGTGGTTTTTAATATCACTTTCACTTGTTACTTTATTTGCTTAATTTAGCCCATTATACTTTTATAATTTTAGAATACATTTGAATGATCAGTTCTAAAAGTTAAGGCACGCATTAAAAACATATATAAATACAACTTAATACTGACAATAAAGATTTGCATGATCATGTTTTGTTGCTGTGGAAGAAAATGTTGCAGGTTTTATAATGCAGTTCATATTTGAAATAGTATTAAATAATTATATAAATATATAAATAAAGATCTTCTTCTTCTTCTTCTTATATTAAAATAGAATAGTGCTAAAGTCGCCTTTCCATATTTATTATTTTATTGCTTTTGAGCATCACAATGACACCTTACTAGCATCAATTGACAGGCGATATTATCATGGTCTCTTTTTCAAAACTATAGTTTTGTAATAAACTGCAGACAGTGCACAAATATAAAACTGTAATGCTTATAAATATTTTATGACAGGTGTATTTTTAAAGCAGAGCTAACGCGGCTAACTGTTCATCCTGTGCGGCCCGATGTGAACTTCCCGCGGGATAACTCTAGCTTCGACACTTCACAGCTCAAAAATCATCACTTACTGCATTTCGCGATTTTCCTCGCCACTCCTGAATATGTTTTAGATTACAATGTCCGATTTGTTCCAGGTTTTAAATCACGCTGCTAAAGGAATAATCCGTGTAGCTCCATCTCTACTACTACTCTAAAGCTTAAGCTATGTTGCTAAGATGCTAAAGATCGATTGAGTTTCCTGATGCCGCTTCTTGAGCTGCGGTGGATTTTTCTGTGAGCGATTACTAAAACAAAACAAAAAAACAACGCAAAACAAAGGCATATATTTTATTATTTCATTTTATTTTATTTATCATGGCGTTGTTTTATTGTACTAAATGTTAATTTGCAGCATATTTTTCTAATATTTTCATTTGTTTACAAAATTATGTGGCGCGTACTGATGACGTAGTTATTAGTCGACCGTGCCGCGCTGTTTGGCCATTACGTTTTGAATTAACCACATTGCAGCTAATTTCTGGAATAAAACACCGTCAAATCTGTTCTGCACGGAGGTTTTACAGCCTCGCAGACATGTTCACACCCCGTACAGGTCCGAGCTCCGGCCGCCGGCAGTCGAACAGACCCTCTTCTCGGAGGAGTGTCGGCGGAGTGTTCTCCCCGCGCAGGACGCCTCTCTCCGGGGCCAGGTGAGTGTGAGCCACCGCTGCTGTTGTGTCTCCGTCCAGCTGTCAGCCTAACCCGCCAAGATTTCAGACAGTTGTGTTAAACTATTGAGACAGTTTGACAGAGGGCACTATACCTAATTGTTCTCCCCCCTCTAGTAGTGGACCAAAATTAGTTCGGTATTGTAAGCTTAAACGTTAGTTTTCTGTCTTTTTTTTTGTTTTGTAAAAGTGAACCTATGAAGGCAAGGCACGTTTATTTGTAGAGCACAATTCATGCACAAGGCAATTCATAGTTGCATAAAATTACAGGAACGCAGATAAAATAATAGAAACCTTAACATAAAAATAAATTGATTACAGTAAAAGGCAAGAGTGCAGATAAAATACTTTCAGTGTCATATGCACGGGTAAAAAGAACTGTTTTCAGCCTGGATTTGAACATTGTTAGAGTTAAGTCCTGTCTTACATCCTCATCAGACTGTTCCAGATTTTAGCTTTAGCCTCAGCATGTTTTGTCCTGACTCAGGGAACCACCAGGAGACCCCTCCCTGAAGTTCTCAGGGCCCGAGATGGTTCATACGGCTCTAACATGTCAGAGATGTACTTTGGTGCTAAACCATGAAAAGACTTGTACACAAGCAGAGCTGTTTTAAATTCTATTCTCTGAGTGACAGGAAGCCAGTGCAGAGACCGGAGCACTGGACTAATATGGTCGTATTTCCTGGTTCTTGTCAGGACTCGAGCAGCAGCGTTCTGGATGTTCTGCAGCTCTAACAGCTCGTTTAGAAAGGCCAGTGAGCAGCCGTTACAGTAGTCTAACCTGCTGGAGACAAATGCATGGATGAGTCTCTCTAAGTCTGGTTTTGACACTATTCCTCTGATCTTAGTTTTTTAGATGATAAAAAGCTGATAATGTCATTGCTTTGATGTGGCTGTTTAAGTTCTGGTTGTGACCGTGTAAGTTGTAAAATGTGCCTGCAAGTTATTTTTAAATCCTCAAGCGGATGGAATTCTATTTTTCTTTATCAAACAAAAATTGCTGTAATCAGAATGATAACCATGTCAACAGCAAACCAAATTATGATGCTCAAGCACACACAGTCGCCACATCTTTAGATCATGTTTCTAGAAATTTTACCATTTCAACATTGCATTGTGAATAAGGAGTTCATCGTTTTAGACCGCTTTAGTGATGTTCTTTTGTATTGTAGTGTCTGAATTGAGAATATTTGGACAGGCCCTGAGAACAAGAGGCCAATGAATGGACAAGATGCTGAAGTTGGAGCTGACGGGATAGAAGAGGCTTAGAGAAAGGATTATTTATAGATTTTGTGACAGAGAACATGGACGTTAGCTGGAGAGAGGGTCAGCACAGGATTGTTCTGTAGATTACTGAAACCACCAACAAATATAAGTCTTTTTTTTAATTGTACAGATCAACGTCAAGTCGACTTCAGAGCCACCTGGCCCCGGAGCCTCTGAACTACGATGTCCAACCATTCGGCTCCTCTCTGCCAGTAAAAGTCATGGAGGCCCTCACCGTGGCAGAAGGTGAGGCATTTTTATTTATCTGTTAAGTAGGTGCACAAACTTTACTACCTTCACACCATTCCTGCACAGTGGGCGAGTGAGTTAATATGCTCCGCTGTTTCCCTCCTTCCACTTAACCCTGCACAGTTATAAACCTTCCGGTGCTTCAGATCTGTCTATTCTGTCTCTGCAGCTGATGAGCAGATCTCTGTGAAGGTGGACGACAGCGGCTGGGCCTGGATGATCTGTGGAGAGAAGCTCATCATCTGGAAAATCTGTCAAACTGCTGTGGCAAAGGTAAGACGCCAAACGGATCTTAAAAATTATATAAAACTTTAAGATCTGTAAATTTGAAATGTTTTAATTGAAACTTATGAATTCACTGAAGACTTTGGGTGGGAACCTCTGAGTACCTCACGGTCTGATACGATACATGGCTCATGATAACCGTACGATATGTCGTAATGCCGATAATCGATATATTCCACTAGGGCTGTGGCCAAAAAATAAAATCTCTTCTTTCCTCTTTTTTACTATGTACGGACGAAACCCATTTATATTTAGATTTATTACACAACTATTTAAATGTGTTTTTTCTGTACCTCTTAAGCCCAGCTTACCTTAAATCCATTTAAGGTCCGGTACAGCCTCCGCGATCTTAGAAAGTCATTAAAATCAATGTTGCGAAGTCCGGGTCCGGTTACTGAGGCCATCCGGCGGCAACGGAAAGAATCCGCAAGAAGTCTGTTTTTGCCGGAGACCTGCGGATCAAGCTGAAGGAAAAACACGAGCCAAACAGGAAGTCAGGTCTCGTGAGAGAAGAAGATCCGGTGTATTTCAAAATAAAATCTGTCCGCTCACTCCTTATCTGGACTCGTTTACCACCTGTTTACGCACGTAACGTCAGAAATGTAAACATTTCTCCATTACCAGTGACTAGTGTGTTGCAAAGCATCCACTTCACTGGGGAGAGTCGTTGTACTGGCAAATACGGCTTTTGTTTACAAAAACTACCTATATATGGGGCTACTTATGACGTGAACTCGCACCAAGCGTGTGAACCCACGTGCACTTCTGTTCTCACGAGGGCCGTTTCTGTGCCTGACGCAGCGTCTTGCGCCGGAGCCGGCGGAGCCACAGTGTCAGCCGGACTCACTGTGAGTGGTAGTTTGGGGTAAACCCGGACCGGATCAGGACCGAACCCGGACTGTAGTCAATGTGAGCCTGGGGTTGCCCTCCGCCTTAACTGAGCGCATTTTCTCCAGTTCAGTTTTATCAAAATCTAAAAGTTTCTCGGCTGGAGCTTACAGCCTGTAGGCCTAATTTAAAAGCTAAGACCTACAAAAACTTATCGAAACTTTTTTGTCGCCGCGTTTTTGTCACATTTTTTGTTGCTTTTTCATTGCTTTTTTCCACTTTTTTTGTCACTTTTTTGGTACTCTTTAGTCGAGTTATTGTTGCTTTTCCATCATGTTTTTGTCGCTATTTTGATGCTCTTAGATTTGGGTAAATCCAAACTGGAGAAAATGTGCTCGGTTCAGGTGGGGGTTTAAGGGGTTAAAATAAAGCGTCATAATGGGCCATGAAGTTTTCAACACTTGTCCTCATTACTCGAGCTCTGCTGTGATTGACAGCCGTCTCCTTGGAGACGCTCACAGAAAGGGGAAAGGGTTGGAGTTAAATGGTGCCGTGTCTCCGCTCCAGAGAGAGAGGAGAGGATCTGACCAAGGGGAAACCAAACTCTGTTTTACCGGAAGAAAACCCCATTGCGCGCTCTTAAAACTCGACACCAGCATTTGTGAAGCAGCAGGGGAGTCGCTGGACTACGGACCAGTCTAAAACATATCGCACGTGAAGGGGACATAAAGAGACGGATGCCATTTTTTTCCCCACATCGCCTGATTTCAAAAGCATGAATCAAAAGCCCTATATTTCACAAAAACAACCTACATAATAATAATAATAATATCACACATCACACAGAAATAGATGCACTTTTTAACTTTTTGTTAGCATACTACATATTAGTCATGATTTTCATTTGTTTTTATGAGAATTGTACCCCTTTTTCTTAAATGAATAAGTGAATAAATGATCCTTGACTAACTCGCTGAAAATGTGTCTATAAATTCGTCACTGGCATCACTTAATTTACATTTAAATAAACAAATCACTGTCCCGTTTCAAAAGGAATAAATCAACCGCAAATTAATCTTATTCATGATTATAAAAACTATTATTAAAAGTCATATATTTGTGTGACAGTGTTTGGTCCAAGTGCTGCCCTCTGCTGTGCTGACTGAATCCTCGATCATTATTGGCCTCTAAAGAGCACTGCTACCTCATAATACACATGACTAGGGATGGGACGATAATGAAATTTGGAGTCACAATTATCTTGGCCAAAATAATTGCGATTAACGATATTATCACGATATTTGCCTATGGTTTAGAAAATCACTGAAACTGCAGAAATGATGAGGATTGGGCAATTATGAAATATTCCTCTTCATTGTCTGCTGTAAATGTCATATTGAGTGAGACATAAAGTATGTACTATGGCACTCTGTGTAACATTTTGGACTATACTGTTGTCATCAATACAAAACATGCAGCTAATGAGCAGCTCGACACAGAAAATGCTATTATTATTATGATTGAGTTTTTATTTCGAACTACACAACACACAAGGCACAAAAGCCAAAAAAGAAAGAAAAAATATATAGTAAAAGAAAAAATAATTAACATTGTAGCTCGAAAAGGAGTGGGAAGAAGACAAGCTAAGTTACTGGATGAGGAACTAACTCACTGAAACCTTAAATACTGCTGACTTTAGTCACATCTCCATGGAGACGAACCAATGGGTGAGGAAAGCGCTTTTCTATGGTCCTTATGTCGGGGAGTTGACATTGCTGTTATACCACCCCCTTGTGGCCAGGGGCAACTCCAAGAGACACTTGGGAGCATTGGTTCCAAGTAGGGCTGGGCGATATGGACCAAAAGTCATATCCCGATATATTTTGGTTGAATATCGATATACGATATATATCCCGATATTTCTTCCGCAAAGTGAGAGCTGTGACATGAAACGTTAAGTCAAAGTCAAATACAAGTAGTTTTATTGAAAACTCACTATAAATGTAAACATAAACACTGTATAACAAAGCTCCATAAGGTGCACATTTAAATAAAATTAAAAAACATCTTAATAAAAATAGCCTAGAAAATAAAATAGGGCAGCATTTATATATAAAGAGATACCAAAATAAAGTGCTCAGTTTAAGAATAAAATACACTTAAAAAAAAAATCCTCTTGAGATTACCTGTTTCTTATTGTTAACTTAATGGCTTATCTGAATTTGAAATATCCCGATATACACGATATGGTCTAATTCCATATCTCTATAAAATAATATACTATAAAAATATATCGATATATCGCCCAGCCCTAATTCTAATAAGACTTCCGACCTCCCAAGAGCGGCTTAAAAGCCTGGCTCCAAAGAGTTTTTCTTTTTCTAAAAAATTGCTATGATCCATGTGACAACCCCGGGGTAGGTGAAATATTTTTAACCACGCTGGTTTTTGTTTATCAGCCCGAAAAAGAGGAAGCATTTTCAGTGCATTGACTGGCTCCAGCGCCTGTCAATCAAGTTTCAGAGCTCTGTGGAGGCTCCGCCCTCCCCACGAGCCCAGGGCTTACCGCCTTTTTGCCCTTTTAAGGAACAGGAGGAGTCTGAGCAGCCATAAGTTTCACACAGGACTCGGGACCTTTTCTGTGAATGGGGCTGAATAGGTATTAATCTATCTCTAATTATTATATCTATGAGACGAACCCACTCCCGGTAAAGTTACCGGCACTGATTGTCTGATGGATTTAGCGATTAACTTCTAGCACGATAATAAAAAATGTGGCGATCGATTTTTTTTGCCGCATTTTTTATTGCGATTAACGATATTATTGTTTATCGTCCCATCCCTACACATGACGTCATCAAAAGTATCATTATCGGAATAAGAAGTAATCGGTATTGTATCGTCCCACTGAACATCACGATATATTGCCACACCCCTACAGGAGACTAATCCTCCAGGGCGGTGCTTGGATCAGGATCATATATGACATGTTGTAATGTGTTCTTCCCTCCTGCAGCTGTCGGTGTGTAAAGAACTGCAGCTGCCGCCCAGCGAGTACTCGTTCAGCTCGGACCTGGTCTCCGTTTCCTCTGGATTTCTCCTGGACTCGGCGCCGCTGCAGTCGATCTGTGTCCTGGCCCTGTCCGTGGAGGGGACGGCCCGGTTCTGGCCCAGTCTGTCTCAGGAGGGCGTCTACTCGGACTCGGAGCTGGACCTGGGAGACCTGGCGCACTCTGTGGTGGCCGTCAGGGTGAGCACAGAGAATAGAGTTGTTATTATTGTCATAGACTGAGATTCAGGCTGCTGTAGTTCATCACAGGCTTTCAATGGTCAACGTTTATAAAAATGCGTATTATATTACTAGTATTTTGTTACATTACATTCAGGGTTGTCCAAACTCTTTAAATCGGGGGACGCATTTTGAAATGTGTACCACGTGGACACAGATGGTGATCAGTGCAGTGAAGCAGTGAGGGGCTTTCAGGTCCAATCAGGAGGGGGAGGGAGTTTGATGGTTTACTTTAAATTTGGGCTCCTTTTCTATCCTTACTTTGGGCTACAGTCGGTTCCAGTAAAGGCTTCATTTGGGTCGAGGCTCTTCCAGCCAATCGGCTCAGTGCTGGGGACATTTATTTGGGTTTTCCACTTGACTTTTTTTGTTCCATAACCCTCAGGATCTTTTAAGAAATTCTAAATGATTGTCTTACTGCGTCCTTTTTTTGCATTTGTCATCCGGTCATAACCTCTTAACCCCCGCCTTAACCGAGCACATTTTCTCCGGTTTGACTTCACCCAAATCTAAAAGCTTCTGGGGAAAAAAAGTCAAAATAGCAACAAAAACGAGGATGAAAACGCATCAAAAAACTGAAGAAAACTTGACAAAAATGCGACAAAATAGCAATGGGGGAAAAAAGCCTCCAACCACTCCTTTGAGGACGGGGAGGTCAAAATTTTAGCTAAAGAAGAACGTTGGTTTGAAAGAGGAGTAAAAGAAGCTATTTTTGTCAGGAAAGAAAATCCCTCCATGAACCGGAATGGTGGACTCAGATTTAATCTTTCTTCGCTTTACTCCAATCTGCTTCGGGGAAAACCGACAGGACACGCCCAGTCCAAGGAGACGATACCTCAGCTAACAAAAGAAAAATAGGCAGGTAATTAGCAGTGATCATCTATGAATAGGACAGGACTGACCGATACTGGGGTGAGCAGGTCATTAGAGACGCTCTACTTCAAAGGTGTTTACCCACAGGTGAGAGTAGCTGTGATTAGAGGGGAGGAGCCGGGCCAACCCCAACTCCTCCCCATGGTCTTTATCTAAGCTTCGGGCTGAGCGGGACTTTAGTGTTGCTGACGAAGCCTTTTAGATGAGAGGCGAAACGTTCGACGACTTCAACTACTGAGTACAGAAGATGACTCTAGTACCTTCATTTTAGATGGACAACTCCTGTACGACTGAGAGCTTACACAGACAATGGAAAAAAACAATGAAAAAGCAACGAAAAAGTTAGGATCAGTTTTGTACGTTTTAGCTTTCAAATGTTACACTGTTGCTCTCCTGTCGAGAAGCTTTTAGATTTGGGTAAAGCCGAACTGGAGAAAATCTGCTTGGTTCAGGTGGGGGGTAAGAGGTTAAAGGCATGTGGTCCTAAACTTTATCAGTTGCAAAAACATCCTTTTTTTAGTTAAATTAAAAAACAATTTAAACTGGATCGGGACTGTATGAATACTTTTTCTGCAAGGATTGATGGGATTTCCTTTCTGTTTGGATTTAACCTTCATCTTTATCGATGTGCTCTCTGTCTCAGGGCGGGGGCTTTGTGGTGTCCTCCTGTAAGAGTCGTCTGCTCAGGGCCTGCGCAGACTCCTCCGGGCGGCTGCAGGCCCACTGTCTGCCCCAGGGACAGGGCATGCTCTCTGGGATCGGGCGCAGAGTGTCCAGCCTCTTCGGGATTCTGTCTCCACAGACCAGCGACACGGTGAGTTTAGGAGGTTTGGCTGCTGATACCTGGCAACCACTCTCTTCGATTTGAAGTCTATTTTCTTAAGACCTTCCTCTTCAGCTCCACAGCGTGCTCTGGGCGCCCTCCGTCTCCTCGCTCTTCTCTCTGTCCAGCTCCAGCCTCAATAAATGGGCCCTGGACGACTCCCACGAGCAGCACGTCTTCTGCTGGGAGCACAAGGCGCTGACGGAGCGGATCGCCGACGCCATCTGGGTCTGTGGGACATTACGAACGGTCCTTTTCCTGTTTGAACTGCTCTGTTTGTAACGGTGCATGGATGTGGTTTAGGGTTCAGAGACCAACTTCGAGGAGATGAAGGAAGGAGCCAACGTGACGTACCTCGACCTGAAGCACGGCCAGTGAGCTCCGCCAGTTTAAAATACGTCATATCAACCATGTGTAATTCAAGATTCAGCTTTAACTCAGGAGTTCTCTCTCTTCAGCTGTGGTCTGGTGGCCCTGGCAGCAGCGTGGCACCCCTCGGACACGCCCTGCCTTCTGTACTTCTGCCTGGTCACGCTCACCGACACCGGAGCCTCTGTCTCTGAGCAGGTCACTGTGGAAGTCACCAAGTTCACCACGCCATTCCAGGTCAAGACTAATAATAATAATAATAATAATCCCTTACTTAATCATTCACTCCATACTCTGTGGTGGTAAGGCTGCCTATCTGCACCATCGGCCCCTCCGACCACTACTCACTCACACACTACATTCACCCAGAGCCAGGGGCGGACTAGGGCTTAAAAAACGGGCCTGGACTCTGACCAGCCTGGCCCAAATTAGCGTAAATGCGCATTTCCACAAAGACATAATGTTAACCTCTTACCACCCGCCTTAAAGGAACAGGCCACCGTTTTTACATACTGAGATATGTTCTTACCTGAGCTTTGACCAGTTCATTTATACCTGTCTGGTCTTCATGTGTGCCTTCAGTCACGTAAACACAGCACAGACGGCGTTAGCATTTAGCCTCTCTCTTCTCCTCTATAGCTCCAAACGAGGTGAAGATAGAAGCTACCAAACTCTTCCACGTTTGAAAAGGGGAACTATATTGTAAGGCGTAATAATACCAGGAGTAATTCGGCATCGCACAGTAAAGTGAAGATATCACTGCGCGGATGCCAAATTACTCCTGGTATTATTACGCCTTACAATATAGTTCCCCTTTTTATCCGCTTAGAAAATCCACATTGTTTAATTTTGTGTAATTAGACTTTATAGTGTAACACTTCGCGTAACCATATTTAAATAGGGAAAACGTGGAAGAGTTTGGTAGCTTCTATCTTCACCTCGTTTGGAGCTATAGAGGAGAAGAGAGAGGCTAAATGCTAACGCCATCTGTGCTGTGTTTATGTGACTGAAGGCACACGTGGAGACCAGACAGGTACAAATGAACCTGTCTAAGCTAAGGTAAGAACATATCTCAGTTAGGGATGTCAAGATTAACCGGTTTTACGATTACCACGATTATAAAAGGACGCGGTAGGTTATCCGTAAGAATTTCAGAAGCCACGGTTTACCGCGGACATTTTTCACGCTGACGCACGAGCCGCTGCACGCCATAAACAGCGCGTAAACTCACCTGTAATTGAGCGAGGCAGAAGGACGCTCTCCTCCAGTGTTGTATCCACCCAAAAACTATTGAAGTCAGCAGAGTGGGACCTCTTTAGGATCCAAAAGATGACCAAGCCAAGGCGTTGTTGTTGTCGATGGAACATCCGTTATGCAAACCCTGTCGTCAGGAAGTTGCAGCAAAAGGCGCTGATATCGGCTACGTCGAATATAAACAACATCTTGGAGATAATCCGTCGCTGTGAATGTCCAGGTCAAGGTAACGAACTGCATAATTCCCAAAAAAGTTGTCCAAATGTTCGGAAATAGCCGCCACAACTGGCTCAGGATGTAAACAAAAAGCTAACGCGCTCCGCTCTGCTTCAGCGTAACAGAAAGTGAAACCGCGCACATGTGGAAATCAGCTGTTCAAAAGAGTCTCCTTAGTCATTTTGTAAACACGTTTCATTCTTTGTTCATCAAAACATCTGACAAATAATTAAGCAGCAGCATAACTTTTGAGAACATAAAACCTAGCCTAGACTGTGGCCTAATAATATATAGTAAAATAATTATGATAATGGTCATTATAAAGAAGTAAAGCTGACATTGTTTTGTATTATTCAATGTAGGCCTATTTAGTTTAATGCAACACAATCTTAAAGCATGTTTCATTTTTAGAAACAGTGAATGTTTACAAGTATTAAAAGGTTTTTAAAGACAAAACCTAAAAATATCAGTTCTATCCTTTCATTCGGTCAATAATCGTGAATAATCGTAAAATCGCAATATTTTCTCTCACAATAATCGTGACTCAAAAAATTGAAATCGTGACACCCCTAATCTCAGTATGTAAAAACTGTGGCCTATTTCTTTAACAGACAGAGTGCATTTTCTCCAGTTTGGCTTTACCCAAATCTAAAAGCTTCTCGACTGGAGAGCGACAGTGTAACGCCTCATTTGAAAGCCAAGACCTACAAAGGTGATTGTAACTTTTTGGCATGTGGTCGCCACATTTTGTCACTTCTTTGTCACGTTTGTTGCTTTTTCATTACTTTTTTGTGTGTTTTGTTGCTTTTTTTCATTGCTTTGTTGCTGTTTTCCTCCCTCTTTTTCCGTCATTTTTTTGGTCATGTTTTTGTTGGTTTTCCGGCACATTTTTGTTCCGTTTTCATCCTCGTTTTCGTCGTTATTTTGATGCTTTTCCTTTAAGCTTTTAGATTTGGGTAAAGCTCGGTCAAGGCGAGGGATAAGAGACAACTGAGCGAAACTAAGGGAACAGTTTCCACTCCACCCTGATAAGAGCGGAAGAGACGTATGTAACAAACGGCGCGGCCCTCCTTGTGTGGAGTTTGCATATTTATTTGTTTATGTATTTGTCGGAAAAGCAGCATCTCGTTTACAACGGGGTCCTAGACATAAAAGGAACAGCTTATTTTCTCTCCCCGTGTTTGAATGCGTTTCCTCCGGGAGCTCCAGTTTCCCCCTTTACCCCAGAACATGGACGATCCTCCTGCAGGCGATTCAGATATTTATTTCAAACACAAAATCCAATGAAATCCACATAAACCTTTGCATCTTTGATTATTTTATTGTTTGATGCTTCGTTGCTGATTTTCAAAACTTTCTTCAAATCAGGCACTGTTTAAAAAATGGATTTAATTGAAAATGCTCAAGTGGTTTTAAATGAGGAAACGGCTTGTACCTTGTTACATTTATGATATGAATATACGACGTACCCGTGTGGTCAGTGGGTTAAAGCTTGTTTGACCACAGTGGTTTGAGGAGGAGTCGTAGATTTGTGAACGCAGACGAGGCAGAGCTGTGTTCACCCGGAGCAGAGATTCACTGTTTGTTGTTGCAGAGCGAGGAGGCTCTTCAGTCGGTGCGGTTGGTCCTGCCTCCGTCCCACGGGTTTGCGGCGTTCATATTTAACTCTGAGCTGGTGTTCGCCTGCTCCACCGGCACCGGGGGGCGGCGCCGCCCGACGAGAAGATCACGTTCAACGCACCAGGTAACACTGTCTTTATGAGAACGCACCAAAGCATCTAAACAACTGTATGTGGCAGTAGACAAATTAAATAGGAATTTGATCTTTGTTTTAATTCTCAAGGCACAATTAATGCTCACTCCTGCTGCACACGCTGCCCTTGTGATGGATTCATTGAGATATGGAAATCTCTTTAATCTTGTATATCAACACACATTTATCAGCAGATTAATACGATATGTAGCAGAGTAAACATTTTGAGACTTTATTTGCTTAACTGCTTAACTTTCATTTTTTTGCATTTAGAACATAATACTTCCATTTAGAACTAAGATTACAGTGCAGATATTTCATTTCCCACAATCCTTGAACGCCTCACGCTCTTCCCAGTGCTCGGTAACCATAAGGAAAACGATTTGACAGCTCCCTGTAGATATTGGATTATTAAACAAATGGACATTTCACAAGGATTTCAGCTGCATCAGAGCAGGTCACTCAGACGTGTCTTTTGTAAATTTCTGTCATGATTCTAAACTCTGACTGTGTTGAAAGATTTGCGATCTCTGGGAGGGTGAGGAGTAGGGATGGGACGGTATGAGATTTCCACGGTATGATAACCTTGACAAAAAATACCGCGATATCACGGTATACCGTGAAATTGCGTGTTTTATATTTAAAAAGTAAAAACAGGGTTCGCATTTAACAAACAGGGTTTGTTTATGGTACATTTGTAATTGGTTATGACTTGACATGTTGCTAAGGATCAATAAAGTGTACCATTATGACTTATTATCCAAAATAACACTTTAAACAAAGGGATATTTTTACCTTAATCACTTTAGTCACAGACGGAACATGTTCGCTGATGCTCTAATCACTGCTTGTTCGATGTCTTCCCAAAAACGTCCAAAGGCAGGTTTGCCATTATAATTTGCTGCTTGATTGCTTACTAAAGTAGTCTGCGCATTCAATTTCATATTTTAAAAAATAATCCTAATAGTATACAAAAAGTGTCGCATCAAGCGGTCAACAAACTTGTGCGTGTCTAATAATTGACCGACTAGCAAACTGCATCAGGTAAAGGTTCCCACCTACAGTATGTCTAACCCTTATCCTGCAGTGACGCCTAGAGGGTAAAGAATAATCATGCTATCTGCGTATGCGATGCATCAGATTATTGTTTGGGGAGAATTTAGTGGAGTAGCACGTAGGTTTGTTTACATCACATAGTAGCTAGTAGTAGTAGCCCTGGCGGCGTGTGACAGCGAGTGGAGTTTGGAGCTAAATGAAAAACAGTGCGTCTTTGATGAGCATTTAGCAAAGGAAGGCTGAGCGTCTTCTGAAAAATAACACGTAAAACAGTGTTGTCTAGAGCGTGTCTACACGCTGTCATTCATCAGACAGCGTGATGATCAGACACGGATGATGAACAGTCCAAACCACAAAGCTAACAGGTTAGCGTAACGCGAACTACAGAGCTAAAGCGCTAAACAGCTGCTTCTCAGCCGCACTTGGTAGCTTTTAACGCAATAGATCCAAACAAAGCTTAATCTCAGAGGCAGTGTTCATGTTCACGGAGGAGAGTGACTTTTTACTCTGCTGCTACGGGCCGTGTTCAACAGGGTGACGGCCGAGAGAGAGAGAGAGAGAGAGAGAGGGAGAGGGACTGCGCCGCGGGTTCAGGTGAGGAGCAGCGGAGCAGAAGGGGAGAGCGGGGGTTTGCACGGAGCGCAACTTTTTTTGGGGCAAAAATGGCATATAAAACATGCATTTTTAATACCGTCAGACAGGGAATCCTCACGGTAGTGATACCGTAGCATTTTGATACCGTGGTATACCTTGAAACCGGTTATCGTCCCATCCCTAGTGAGGAGCGTGTTGGAGGTGTGGAGCTTGTCTTTGCTTCTGCAAGAAAAAGTTGTCTCGCTGTTTGAAGGTGGCGCATCGATGTAATGTGTGAATGCAACAATTCCGGCCCGGCAAAATGGAGAAGCTGAGGGCAGCTTTGATAACAGATATGAGTTCAGGCTTTTATTAATACATTTTTCCTAATGTTTTTAAATAGTGATTATAGTTTAAATGCATCATTAAACAAATGCATATAAACTTCATTTCAAACTCATTATTTTTTAGCCCCCATCCTCAATGTGCTTAGGTTTTCTCCGGGTACTACAGTTTCCCCTACAATTAAAAACATGTACAATAGGCCAGGATGAATGAGAGTGTGTTTGACAGTTCGCATGGGGGACGATAGATGGAAATTAGCCCAAGGCTATGTTCTGGTGTGGCGTGTTTACATGCATGAGACCCATGTATGTTCATTAACATGCAAAACAAAAACAAAAACAAAATAAATAAAAATGACTTTTTTGGATCATTTCATCTTCCTCTTGCTTCATTACTGACATTATTGCACATCTTGATCTAGGGTTCCAAAACTGTCGCACCCCGCTGTCTGTGTATGTGTGATCTTTACACAGTGAATATTCCCATTTTCCCATTTTTTTCCCAATGTTTTTGATTGAAAGGCCTATGAATAAACTCTAGATCAGGGGTTCCCAAACTGTGAAACTGTGAAAAAGAAATTTTGGAGAATAAATGTTTATCACAATCTGATCGATATTGACCCGTTAAAACCGCTGCACGGGCTCTAGATCACTGCTGCACGTTGTCCCTCAGTTGTTTTAAAAAGCGTCTCTCCTATCAGGAGAAGGTGTGCGCGGAGGAGGCTGCTGCTCGAACCTGCCGGTCTTCTTCTCCCAGAGCAGCGGGCTGGTGGCGCTCGTGGGTCGAGAGAGCGCCTCGATCCTCCCGGAGACGATGGAGGACTCGCTGTGCTCCTCCCTCGCCGCTGCTCCAGAGGTGACGCAAACGCAACATTCACCCACTGTAGTTTCACATCTGTCTGCGCTGGAGATAAGGGACTGTTGATGGACACAGTCAGCAGGGTTCCCACAGGGCCTTCACTCAAAACCATTACGTCATTGGATCAATTGAACGACTGCAGTTTTGTGACTAACCTTCGTCTGTGTCAGATGTCTGTTATGGAGACTCCGAGTCGAGCTGAAACTGTGGCTGAAGAAGATAAGACCAAACTCCTGAAGGCGGCGTTTCTCCAGTTCTGTCGGTAAAAGAATCCAGAAACGTGTCGTTTTTGACACTACTTCAAAAGGATCGTCACATTAACGATAATAACTTGATCCATGTCCTGTGTGTTTGCGTCTGTTCCAGTAATGACCTGGTGGGGGCGCAGAGCGTCACTGACGAGCTGTTCCCGGAGGAGGGGGCGGAGCCTGACTCCATGGTGACGCAGATTGACCTGGATCTCGTGGACGATTACCCGGCGTCGGACCCGCGGTGGGCGGAGTCTGTTCCGGACGGTGAGCGCAGACAGCAACGTCACAGCAGAGGGGATCATAAAGATACAGCAACGCGTCATACAAGGGGGCGTGGCCTAGCCGTTGGGCGGGCAATTTTTCACACTCTTTAGCCTATAAACATATTTTTCTCACACTAATAAAGTCAAGCGAAAATCGGGTCCAGTGGAAGCGAATAAACGGCACTCGTAGCTAACGTTAGCATATGTAGCATGAAGCTAACATTAGATTCCTTGTTAGCATTGTCCATTTTTTAAAGAGTACCTAAACGGGCGTGCCATAGCCTTTCCCCACCCACAAACAAAAGTCAAAAATTGCCGTGTAAGAGGCGGTCTCTGAAGTTTGGGGGTGACATGCGGGGGGTGAGTGTGTGGGCCTTTGCATTGGCACAATCACAGCAGACTGATTACGTGGGAGGGACTTGGTTATAAACCACAGGTGCAGGGCAGGACAATGGGCAGCACCTGATGACGATGTGTGGAGCTGGTGCGGCTTAAGACGTTCTGTGGAGGCCGTGGACACGTCTCCAGCCAATCAGGAAATTCTAATTTAGTAGCAGAGTTAACCCTGAAGGGGGCGCAACACATTCGTTTTCAGGCCAAAGTTAGGATTTAACACATGTTTGCACTATAATGTCAGAATAATGTCAGGGACCAGTAGACAACACTATGAGACACCCATTGAGACAGTTTATCAGTAAAAAAAAACTTGATTTGGTGTTTAGTTGCTCTTTAAGTATTTATGAGCTGTTGAACCACTTTGCTCCTCCATGTCTCTGTATCTTTATTTAGTACTGTGGAAATATTTTTATACAATGTGGAAGTATTTCTATATATATTTTTATCATACTAGGCTGTAGTGATATAACTTAGCCTCGTTCACAAGTGGGTGCGACATTCTTGCCCCATTGTTCCTTTGTCTCATTACCGGAAAGTTACAGGTCTGAGCGGCTGCCTAAGAACATTGCCGTGGAGTCAGATTGCAAAAGAGGAAGTGACGACAACATTCCAAGACCGCTGATTGGTTCTTCGAAACTGACACACCTACTACTTCCTGTTCCTATATATTGCTCGAGCACAGGAAGTGCTGGGCTTCCGGCCGGAGCCGCGTTGACCCAACATGTTTACTAGGGACAGAGCTCAGATAACTTGTGTTTTAGAATTGTATTTTGAGGGAATAAAACTATGATTGATTTTAATCGATCGAGCCTCCGTCTTCTGTTCCATATAATAACGAACACGCCGACAGTACAAAAATCTATTCTTAATTGTTGCATTCGTTAAAGAGTAACTAAACACCAAATCATGTTTTTTTTTTACTGATAAACTGTCTCAATGGGTGTCTCATAGTGTTGTCTACTGGTCCCTGACATTATTCTGACATTATAGCGCAAACATGTGTTAAATCCTAACTTTGGCCTGAAAACGAATGGGTTGCGCCCCCTTCAGGGTAAACTCTGCTACTAAATTAGAATTTCCTGATTGGCTGGAGACGTGTCCACGGCCTCCACAGAACGTCATAAGCCGCACCAGCTCCACACATCGTCATCAGGTGCTGCCCATTGTCCTGCCCCTGTACCTGTGGTTTATAACCAAGTCCCTCCCACGTAATCAGTCTGCTGTGATTGTGCCAATGCAAAGGCCCACACACTCACCCCCCGCATGTCACCCCCAAACTTCAGAGACCGCCTCTTTCATGGCAATTTTTGACTTTTGTTTGTGGGTGGGGAAAGGCTTTGGCACGCCCGTTTAGGTACTCTTTAAAGTAATGGTGGAGAAGTGTGAGAAAGTTAAGTTTTTTCTCTCTTTGTTTTCCCTCCGGCTGCTTTGAACATGATATATGAGCGATTCCAAACATGCCGTCTGTATCTATCGGACTAAATGTGTATTTCTGTTTCGTTTCAGAGAGCGGAGGTTTCCCGCTCACGTCTCTGATCATTCTGCACCAACTCGAGGACAAGATGAAGGCTCACGGCTGCTTCATGGAGTTCCTGCTGCAGGTGACGTCACACCCGCAGTTTTTAAAGCACTGTTTTTATGTAAAATCTACATTTGAGAGCATTATACCATGTTACACTGTTGTTCTCCCCTCCCCCTGCCAGCTCCTAAAACGGGGAGAGGCAACGTCAGGCCCTTCAGCTTTGGACCTCTGGCCCCAAGATTATTGAGAAATATTGTTACACAAATCCGAAACAAAATAAGCGATAAAGTACTAACGAGATTTGTTTATTTTCATTTGATGTCGAAAACCTGCAGAAAATGGTGCTTTATGTGAGCAGCGATTGTGAGGTCCGGCCTTTGGTGTTTTGGCAGTGGAGAAAATTGTATTTATTGTATTTATTTATTTATAGGGACATATGCCAGATTATAGCAGAGATGCTAGTTTCCATCTGTAGTCCGTGGCAGGCGACAAATACACAATAACAACTAAAAGTGTTCACAGGCCTGGTTTTCCTTTAGCCACTGTTTGAAGTTTGCTTTAAAAGTGGCCAGTGTTGGAGTCTCTCTTACTGATAAAGGAAGACTATTCCAGTACTTTGACAGAGAGCACAGTCTGTCCAAAGGAGGTTTGTCTGTGTGGAACCTCAGTCTCCTCGAGCTGATGCCCTGGTGCCTGTCCCACTCACAGACTTTGGTTTAAAGAGGGGTATTATGCTTTTTTCAATCACATAGCACCAGTCTATAGCATACTACAATGATGACGTAACCTTCTGTTGGTCTGTATATGCAGTAAATTAAAATAACTGCCTTGAATAAAATTGCTCTCTCAAAATGGCTGTACTGAACGTCTTTAAATAGGCCTCTGTCTCTTTAAGAAGCTTTCCGACACGCCCCCTTCAGCACACTGCTGTGGCATCTAAACAACACTACTGTGCGGGGAGGGGGCTCTGCTGAGCTGAGGAGCAGTGGTTGGTGGCTTGGCTGGTGACGAAAGGTCCAGAGGCGTCTCCAGGAGGTGGGGGCGTTCCTAGGAGGACTGAGGCATAGCTACACCTAAAATGGCTGCGTCTAAGTTTTTACTGATTACTCAAAAATATGTGAATGAGCCAAGGCAACACTCCAGGCATGTGTTTAATGAGGGAATGACATAATAACATGATATAAAGCTTGAAAAAGTCGATTTTACATAATACCCCCCCTTTAATGAAATCCTGCAATGGAGGCGGGGCAAGTCCAGGCACTACAGCCCTCCTCGACGCAGACTTGCCAACCTCCTAAAAATCTTCTCTTGAGGTCCTACGTGACGCTTTCCTCACCTCTATCTTGCAAACCTTTATCCTTTCATCGCAAAGTGTAAACATCAGCCATTTTTTCTTTTATTCTCTTTGTGAAGTGGATCAATTGGAAGAGGGTGGGAGGAGCTTATGGGCAGGAAGTTAAACTACTGTATATTTAGTTTCAGCTGTTTTAGATCAATATTTTCTAAACAACAAAGAGTAAGAAAGTGATGAAGATGTTTTGGACAATATTATCAAATACCTGAAGAAATCTGAATACCTGCTCTTTGAAATCAATCCTCACGTTGCAGATTTTAAACATGTTCAGGAGCTTTCATTTTGAGAGAAGACGGAAATAGATAAATAGATTGGTAAACGACTTGAAGAGATTTCAAAACGTAATATTTGTCAAGGTCTGAACTACACAAGGTTTAAAGACCTCTTGGAGACGGGATATTTGTTGTTTGCACTTCCAAAACAATTGCAGTGTTTGATTTGAAGATGCTTTGACGCTCACGGGCGTATATCTGCTGTGTCTCTGCTGTAGGTGGGGTTGCTGGACCGCCTGGGCTCGGTGGAGGTGCGCTCCTCCCCGATGGCCACTCGTCTGCTGCTGTGTGAACACGCGGAGAAGCTCCAGGCCGCGATGGTGCTGAAGAACCAGCACTCCAAACACCCGGAGCTCATGACCCGCGTCATAAACTCCGCCCTGAACAAGAGGAGCGCCGCCGTCCCGCCCAGCCTCACCCCCGCAGACGTCTTCTTCAGAGAGGTACGAGACGGTCCACAAGAAAACTAACACAAGGAGCTTTTCAGGACATGTTTGTAGAGGTCTGAGCTTGAAGACTCAGTGGAGACAGGAAACATGATTCTCCTGGACATTGTGTGTTATTGTTTAACAACAGAAGTAAAGCAGCTGTTGTGATTGTAATAGTTGTTGAGAACACGTCCGCTTTATCCGGGGCGCGGAGGCAGCAGTTTGAGCAGAGATGCTCAGACCAGCTGTTCTGGGAGGATCCAGAGACGACACCAGACAAGCTCAGAGACCTGGTCCCTCCAGCGTGTCCTGGGTCGTCCCAGGGGCTTCCTCCTTGTTTTACCAAGTTCCAAGACAAGACGCTCCACGTGGCTCAGATGGTAGAGCTTGAGATCTTGTAACCGTGAGGTTGGCGGCTCGAAGTGAGTGGTTGGTGATGGACTTAAACAACTTTATTGATCCATAAGGGAAGTTGTGTCGTCACAACAGCTCAGTAATCTATTAATTTATGATTAGTAGAAAATATGCAGAATATGAACCAATATGGGATTTGTAAATGCACCCACATTTACATGATTGACTATTTAAGCCCCTTATGAGAGACCAACAGGCCCGGTTAGAACCATGAGGCCGTCCTTCTGTGGACCCACCACCTGCAGGGGGCGCCATAGGGGCTGGTGCAATGTGATTTGGATTAATTGGATTGGATCGCCATGACCCGGCAACGGACAAGTGGAAGAAAATGAATGAGTGGAGGGATGGACTATTTAAAGTCATGTAAATTATAATTTCACCATATGTAATACGTATTATAAATGGTCAGAGGGGCTGATGGCGCAGGTCGGCAGCCTCGCTTCAGTCAGTCTCAGGGCAGCTGTGGCTACAATAGTAACTAAGTATGGAGAGAATCAATAATGAGTGTACACACTGTAGTGCTGTGAGAAGCTTGTCAGCTCAGGCTTGTAAAGTGCAATACAATTGCAAGCCATTGTTATTAAAGCCACGTAACATTTCACCCAAATTAACTTTTACTCGGAGCGGGACGTCTCTGTGTGTCACTGGCAACAGTAGAATCCTAAAGATCAAGCAAATGTTACACGAGTTGAGATTAGAGCAACGTGTTAATAAGGAGGCAGTTCATTTGTTTAAATATTGAGATTTTGTTTTGTGAGGAATCTGTCAAATATCACAACATTTGCTTAACTGGGCGTCACGAGAATTTCTGATTTGATCAAACAAAGAACAAGTGTCAAGATTTATCTTTGAGTCGTCGTGTGTCTCAGGTGTCTCAGATCGGCTCGGTGTTCGAGTGTCTGCTGGAGGAAGAGGAGCGCAGCCTGAAGGACAACCCCGTGGACTCGGTCCAGTGGGCCGAGGTCGTCCTCACCGTCAACAACATCCTCAAGGTTCAGCTTCTTCAGACTCATCTTGGTTTTACTCTCTGCGTTTGTCCTAATCCCTCTGTGTGTTCCCAGGACGTCCTCCAGGCGGCGCTGCAGTACAGAGACACTAAAGTCTCCATGTACAGAGCGTCCGAGCGAGCGGCGTCTGAACCGGAGTACATCCCCTGGACAGGTGACCACGTTCTCTTCATACGTGTCAGAATATATTGGCCATTTTACGGATAAAATGTCCTGATATAAAAAAATCCATCTGATAAAAGATCAAATATATGAATGAATAAATGTTCCCCCTCAGCCTCCTCCGGCGTCCGCTCCGTCATCTCTCGCCAACACGAGCTGCTGCTGCGCTCCGTTTACCCTCAGGCCGACTCGCAGCTGCGCAGTGCCCTGTGCGAGCAGCTGGTGGCGCTGTTGGACATCTACCTGGGCGGCTACGTGTCTCAGCTGAACTCCGTGCAGCAGCAGAGGCCTGGGCAGCAGGACCGGTTCAACGCGCTGGAGATGGAGTACACGCAGCGCAGGGCGGACATGCTGGGACTGCTGCGTGAGTCAGACATTTTCCACGATCAAGAGCGTTCTTTTGATTGATTTGTGAGTAAAGAACGTTGTTTCTTTCCGCAGTGGAGCTGGGGCAGTACCAGTGGGTGGCAGCGTTGGCTGAAAAATACTGTGACTTCGACATCCTGGTGCAGATGTGTGAGCAGACGGACAACCAGAGCCGCCTGCAGCACTACATGAGCAAGTTCGCCAACCAAGTACGTAGTATACAGCGCTACACCGGCGCCGCTGTCCGCACATTCACCATCCCCACGTGTCTCTCCAGAACTTCGCGGACTTCCTGTTCCGTTGGTACATGGAGAAGGGGAAGAGGGGGAAGCTCCTGTCTCAGCCGGCCGCGCAGCACCAGCACCTGGCCAGTTTCCTCCAGTCGCACCAGCACCTGAGCTGGCTGCACCACATCCACGTGCACAACTACCAACAGGTGACGCCGCCGCCATTAGCTTTACAAATGGGTGAAGTGCAGAACAGGGCAGCGGATTATCTCTATAGTTTGGGGGTCTGTCTTTGATTACAATAAAGGGATATTTTAATGTTAACCAACAGAAAAATGCAAACAGATTGCTTTGTTGCTCAAAAAGATAATCGACTTGAATAAACTAAGGCTCTGTCCACACGAAGTCGAGCTCAGGACTAGACGCACAAATATTCTATCAATCCCGTGTATCATCCACACCAGCCCGGGGTTTTCGGGATCTTTAAACGAACATTTTCCAAACTAGGAAAGGTAGAAAGATCTCAAAATAGCGTTTACGTGTTTTTATGACGTCTCTGCAACTTTTATTAACACAACGACATCACAGTGTCAGAGTTGTATATGTATATCATAATCTACTGACCTTGGAATGAGTTTTACTGCACAATCCTCCGCTCCTCTGCTCCACCGCGAGCCACAGGTGACGAGGAGTAAACTCAGCAGCGTTAACCTTCATTCGGTCTGTTTTTGAACTGATTGTGAAAGTCCAGTCACTGACAGTTTTTCTGCTTTTTTCTGCTGAGTAATAAATTCACCATCTTGTATCTTCTGTAGATCATAAATTGAGAAGTTTCATATTTTGTTTATCATTCAGAAAGTGTACAGTGCACAGGGTATTCCCCAGGATCTGTCGAGCCGTATGTATTTCGCCACGATCCTTAAATGCAAAAAGTAAATAGTAAATATGAAAAAACAAATAAAATAATAATAATTTTGAAGAAGAAGACTACGTTAGTTACGGTGGCAGCCCGGTGTTGTTTAGGCGGCTGCCTAAACAGGAAAGCGCTGCGGGAAACCCTGAGTGCATGCTCCATCTACAGTCTTGGTTGCGCTACAGCGCCTCACACAGGCCTGGCAGATGTATTGCGGCGTTTTCACAGACCTGAGTCAATCCATGTGGATGCACACATTTACCGAGCGGGCTACGTGTTTACAGAGAAAGTTTCTGATATTATTAGCGTGGCTCATATGAAATATATTGTACATCAAGGTCGAGCCAGTGGTTAAAGGGAGTATTATGCAAAATCGACTTTTTAGAGCTTTTTACCAAGTTACAATGTTGTTCTCTTCAAAAGCGTTTGGGAAGAACTTGGAAAGTTCAGCTTCTCTCTCTCCTCAGGCTCACCGGACGCTGTACAGTCAGGCAAACGCCGAGACGCGATACTTCACCAAGAAGAAAACTCTCCTGGCTCTGAGCAAACTCACGGCTCTGGCCTCAGACCTGGACGACGTCAACAAACACGTTGAAGGTGAGACTGAGCTTTGATATTTTAGGACATGTTTGTGCGCTTAAGTTGACCTCACAGTCCTGTTCGTCTGTTTCCTCGTGTTCAGACATCGTGGAGCAGGAGCGCTTCTTACTGCATCAGGAGACTCTCCCTCGGCAGCTGCTGGAGGAGAAACAGCAGAACCCGGACACGATGCCGGTGCTCAGCGCCCACAACCTCATCCAGGTGAGGCCGGGGTTTCATTTAAAAGCACTACATTCAGGCCCTACATTACATTACAAAAGCATTCAAGCTGGCATCAAATCTACTGTACATTACATGGAGAATATGTACATGTTACGTCTGGGTCTGATCTCAGTGGCTGCGTTTCATCGGTTGAATTCCAACCTACCATTCAGCGAGTGGGGGAGGCGGGTGTTGTAGGTGACGTTACACATTTGCACCGGACTTCCTGGTTTTAGTTTGAAAACAGATCCAATCGTTTCAAAGAAGTTCATCCCTCCCACCTGAAAACGGAGCTCAATTGTGAAGTTCCAGACCCTCTGTATGAAATGAGTACGAGGGTCTGGTAAGACCAGTGGTTTCGCTTGGGATAATTTCTCTCATTTTGACGGACAGGGTCGTAAAGAACCCGTCATGAGCGTTTTTATCAGTCATTAATTAATCTCTCATTAGACCGACTGTATGTGCATTTTTTTGGTGTTTGAGATATATACCTATTATCTATGTTCAAAAATAATCTAAGATTGCAGGATAAATGGAGCTGCATTAAACCTGATCTGAATAAAATCATAGAACACAAACTTTGCAACAGAAATGTGTTAAAACTGCTTAAAAGTTTCAAAAACGTATTCGGAGCATCATCTGCTCGTCAGTATTAAGGCTCATATTTCACTGTTACAAATGCAATTGGCGCTTTGTTTTTGCATTACCTCAATTTGAACTTGACCTCTTAACTCTTAACCAAGCACATTTTCTCCATGTCGGCATTACCCAAATCTAAAAGCTTCTTGGAAAAAGCGTCACAACAGCGTCGAAAACGAGATGAAAATGCAACAACAATAACGCAATTAAAGGGACTAGATGCAAGTAGGTCATTTTTATACTCACTACTGCCACCTCAGGTCTTAAGTGTAACTGCAGTCTCTATATTAAGCTCGTGCATGGCGGCACTTTGGACCATAGACATATTATTAATAGACCGTCAATACTCACTCCTCCCCATTTACCACAATGACCACGTTCGAGGGGGAAATCATGGCGGATTTACAGACTCCTCCTCCCCAGGTCTGACGAAGCATGTTCCTAATAAGGGCATAAGGGCGGGATCTTCACTATAGACTCGGCCCTTGCGTGACGTGTAGCTCGCGCAGCTCCAATGCTAACAGTCCGACCCTCATTAAGTAGGAGATTTCTAAAATGTATCCTACCATAACCAGCCCGGTGCCTCTGATTGTGTCTAACCCAGCGTAATCACAGGAGGAATATCTAGCTGTAGACAGTTCCAAAAAATTAGGCACCGGGCATTAAAGTTGTTTTTAACGTGTCTAAAGTGCAATGGATTCCAATGGGGGACTAGCGGGTATATGGCGGTACTACAGCAATGGCGGCCTCCAGTGTCGTCGTCGCAAAGCAGAGCAGCCAGAGGTCATTGCTTATTCTACACATTAGGACATGGCTGGAACGTGTAGGGGGAGGAAAATACTTAATTTTAGCATTTTTAAACTCTGTCTAGTCCATTAAAAAAATAAAACTCGACTAAAAAGTGATGAAAAAGTGACTAGTGTTATGATGAGTTTTATAGGTCTTGGCTTTCAAATGAGGCGTTACACTGGCCCATATGTGGCTCAGGTCTAATGGACCCTGCGTTGTGTATTGCTTATATTCAGACACTGATGGACCCACCAGGTCACAATTAGGGGTGTCACGATTTCAATTTTTTGAGTCACGATTATTGTGAAAGAAAATATTGCGATTTTACGATTATTCACGATTATCGACCAAATGAAAGGAAATAACTGATATTTTTAGTTTTTGTCTTTAAAAAGCTTTTTAATACTTAAACTTGTAAACATTCACTGTTTCTAAAAATGAAAAATGTTTTAAGATGGTTTTGCATTAAAATAATTTGCCTACAATAAATAATACAAAACAATGTCAACTTTACTTCTTTATAATGACCATAATTATCATCATTATTTTACTATACATTATTAGGCCACAGTCTAGGCTGGGTTTCCTGTTCTCTAAAGTTCTGCTGCTGCTTAATTATTTGTCAGATGTTTTGATGAACAGAGAATGAAACGTGTTTACAAAATGACTAAAGAGACTCTTTTGAACAGCTGATCTCCACATGTGCGCGGTTTCACTTTCCTTTCTGTTACGCTGAAGCAGAGCGGAGCGCGTTAGCTTTTTGTTTACATCCTGAGCCAGTTGTGGCGGCTATTTCCCAACATTTGGACAACTTTTTTGGGAATGATGCAGTTCGTTACCTTGACCTGGACATTTACAGCGAAGGATTATCTCCAAGATGTTGTTTATATTCGACGTAGCCGATATCAGCGGGCGGCTTTTGCTGCAACTTTCTGACGACAGTGTTTGCATAACGGATGTTCCATCGACAACAACAACGCCTTGGTCATGTTTTGGATCCTAAAGAGGTCCCACTCTGCTGACTTCAATCGTTTTTGGGTGGATACAACACTGGAGGAGAGCGTCCTTCTGCCTTGCTCAACTACCGGTAAGTTTACGCGCTGTTTATGGCGTGCAGAGGCTCGTGCGTCAGCGTGAAAAATTTCCGCGGTAAACCGTGGCTTCTGAAATTCTTACGGATAACCTACCGCGTCTTTTTATAATCGTGGTAATCGTAAAACCGGTTAATCTTGACATCCCTAGTCACAATTGGAGTGAGCAATGCTCCCGCTCCATTTATTTCTGGCAGACAAATGAACATGGCGTTAGCCCATCAATAAACATGCCCAACATATATGTGGTCTATGGACAAAGGAGGACATCAACACGTAAGAAAATAATATTAACATCTACGACGACAAAACATTATAACAACACAAAAGACAGGTTAAAATCACAATAGAGTGGATTTTAACAATGTGATGTCAACAGATATAATAGGAACCTCACCTCTTCCCACCGGAGAGATATTCAAAGGGAAGAGGACAAGGAGGAGCCAACTTATATACTCCCCATAGACAGGACATGACATACAATGGGCAGACAATCAAAATAAAATACAATTTACACGGGGCTAACAACACAAACACTGCCAGGCAAACACAAAGTACAGTAACAAAATAATAATTGGGACAAACAACATAGTTCCCGATTATTAATTACTCCGCATGCAACTCCACGCTCCGCCAGACGATGGCACTACAACCCAATTCGCCAGGATTAACTGGTCTATAATAACCCTGTTACACATAGGCTGTAAACTTGTAGATTTGGGTAAAGACGAGTTGGAGAAATTATGCTTGGTTAAGGCGAGGGTTAAGAGGATAATGTTTAAAGGGATATTTCAGGATTTTTGACATTGGGCCTCATTTGAAGGCTTCAGCCCACTCCCTTTGAGCAGGTTAACTGCTCAAACAAATAAATAAACTAAACTAAACATTTCCTAGTTATCCAGAGTGTTGTTGATGTCTGGAGATATGTTTTTCTTAAATTCATGCAGTTCTTATATTTGAAGAGTCTAGTGGCGCTAGGCTAGGGCAAGGCTAAAGCATCTATGGTATCAGTTAGCCTGCATTAAAAACAGTCTGACCCACTCCACAGTGCACCTGAGGTAAATCACTTATAACACCAGACTAACCATATAAATGTCTGTCGATAGAATAATTTTAACAATTTTGCATTTAAAATAACTCATATTTGAGCAGCATCAGCTTCGTGGCTTTAAGCTAACGCAGCGGCGGAGAGATCTGCGAGAAAATAGTCCCTCAAAATGCGGTAATTCATGTGATACAAGGTCAGTTATATTTCAAAAATGATTCTATTAACACAGACAACTAGGAAATGAGGCCCAATGTCCAAAATCCTGAAATATCCCTTTAAATAACACAGAGGGAGAACCATTCACTGCGTGTGAGGCGATATTAATTTCACATCAGTTTACATCATGCGTCTTTGAAGCCTGCACTACTGTCCGTGGTTTTGTGGTGCACCACACCTCGATCTCTCTCCCTCTTGGTCCTTTGTGGATTTTAGTTAAGTTAATGCACTCTCAGCTCTGATGTGAGTGTGCATCCTGTATAATGGTGGTGTTCTGCAGAGATGTTGCTGCGCTTTAAAGAGAGCCCAGAGGCCGTGGTCATAGACAGTACAATTATACAGTTATACAATGTAATTATAACCCACAAACCTGCTGTACCTCATGGGTCAGCGGTGGCCTGCTGACCTTTTTTTCTACTTTTTGTTGGTAATTTTCCTGTTTTCCTTCTGTCCACAGTTGTACATCTGCGACGACAACCGACGAGCGAACGAGTACGACTTTAAGAAAGCGCTGGACCTGCTCGAGTACATCGAGGAGGTGCAGAGTTTAAGCACGGTTTTATTATTTCGACCGTTTTCACATTTCGACCGTTTTAATTGAGAACAAAAATCACGGTCTGTGTTTCTGTTGCAGGAGGACGAAGTGGACATCGACGCTCTAAAGTGTGAAATCCTTGGCAAATCTCTGCGCAAAGACGAGTACGAGTCAATTATTCGTGTGACGTCATGTTTTTATCTATAATTTGGCACAGTCTGTATCTAACTGTTTCCTGTCTCAGCTGGTCGGCGGCCGATGGAAACGACGACCCCCTGGAAGCCGCTAAAGACAGTGTTTTTGTCAAGATCCTGCTCAAACTCATACAAGAAGGTGAGATTTTTACAACTTCTCCGACTTGTCAGTTTCTTGATGTTACAATACACTTGGCTTGTTGTTTCTGTGTGGAGTTTGCATGTTCTCCCCGTGTCTGCGTAGGTTTCCTCTGGTTTCCCCTACACTAAAAACATTAAAGCAGTACTAAGTAACTCATGCCCCTAGAGGCCATAAGCGTCACTGCAGGTGTCGGAGCATTTTGCGTTTTTTTACTCAATTATTTATTTCTCAATTTCTTTATGTGCATTATTCAAGGCGCCTCCATGTCCCCTGACCGGATCTTCTCTGTCTTGTAGGAGTTCCTCTGCAGACGTATCTCCCTGATGTCAAAGACCTCCTGGATCTGGACGAACTGAGCGTCTTAAGGTCCACGCCGTATTTCGAGTTTGTGCTCCGAGCGAATTACGAACATTATCTGCAGGCCCAGATGTGACCGGGCCACTGCACCTCAATGAGCTTTAGAAAGAATGTTTAATATGTTTTGTATTGAAAAACTGCCCCTTTTTTAAATAAATAATTGTTATGCATTTGACTCTGTTTGTCGTATGAAGGATTGGGATAATTTAATTAATTTTATTGCTACTTTTAAACAATTATTATTCAAGTATGTGTTGTTATGAAGTCACGTGGTCAGCAGGTGGCTCTGTTCACCCCTGAACAGATGGTGCGCATGCGTAGAAGAGGCTCCCGCATCTTTACGGAGCAGGTCCTGTATTACTCTCCTGTTTATGCTCGAAGGGAATAAAGCTCCAGGGAAGAGTTAAGTCCAAGCCGGAAACTGTCCTTCAAAATAAATGACACTGACAACAGGTATTATCTGCAATTTCACACAGGTTTGATTCCCAGTTCTGGACGGACCGTAGCTCCTGTGGTACTTGGTGTCAATGTTAGACTTCATTCATTTTAATCAGATCTTTCTCATTTATGTTTTAGTAATACACGTTTAGTGGTCTGATTTAGATATAATTCAGATCTGTTTAAGACCCAGCTGAGTTCTGGTTTGATCTTAATTTAGGTTGCTACTTGGAAGGTCAAATATTTTATCAGGTTATTTGTCGAGTAACCAGACTGACATCCCTGTTGACCCGGGACAGTCCCAGGTTTGAATTCTTTGTCCTGTATCCTCATGGATCTGTGGCACGGTGGCTGAGCGGTTAGAGCTCCTGCCTCATGGACGTTCACTGGAGAGTAAAGCGGATTAACTGCTGAACTCTTCCCAGAAGATGGTGAAAGACTGTTGTGGAGCGGAAGGAGTCGCGCAGGAGAAAGAGGAGGGAGGAGCTGACCAGTGCAGGACACCATGCTCTGAAACGAGGACAAACCCAGGAGGTGCTGCACCGTTTCAGAGGAGACTGAAGGCAGCCAGTTTTCTTCCGGGTGCTCCGGTTTCCCCTACCTCTAAAAACAGGCTGGTCAGGTTGGTCGACAGTGGTGGAGTGGCTCAGTCACAGCGGCTCAGGACTAACACCTGAACACAGTTTCATTGTAAATAAAGCACGCTCTTACTAACTTAACTGCATGTGAGAAATCCATGACTGACCAAAATAACAAAAGACAACAACTCAAGCTTGTGTAACTGGAGCTTATAGATCCAAAATAAATTTCAGCTAAATTAAAGCAAAAGACTTGAATTTCTTCTTATACTTTACTATTTTTACCTAAATGTTTCAAGATTATGTTGAGTTTGTTCAAAACACAATGAAAATGCAAATAAAAGGTGTCATTATCATCATTATATAAATATGTTGAAAGCCTTTAGAGGTCAGAGATCCCTGCTCTAGATTCTGGTCATTTCTGCACTCAAATTACCTTCACACCAAAGCATGCCTTGCCAATGATGTTTTAGCTTATTATGACTGCTTTAGCGGGTAAAGGCGTGTGTGAACAGTTTTTCCTGAAACGTGAAATGCCAATGCTAAAGTGTGTAACAGTCCTTTAACCTCTTAAACTGAGTGCATTTTCTCCAGTTCAGCTTTACCCGATTACGCCTATTGTAATGCCTTATTTGAAAGCTAAGACCTACAAAACGAATCTAAACAAATCTTTTCCTCGCATTGTTTGACCTTTTTTTTCATTGCTTGTTTCAGTGTTTTCGTCGCACTTTTTTGTCACTATTTTGTTACTCCTATGTGGCTTTTTTGTCACTTTTCATCACATTTTTGTCAATTTTTTGTCACATTTTTGTCGCTATTTTCAAGAAGCTTTTAGATTTGGAGAAACTCTGCCCTTTAACGTGTTAGATTTCCTCGATTTTATTGTGAAAGCGCCTCCCGGAAGTAGCGCCGCCTCCGTTCAAGACTTCACTCGTGGGTCTCGCTGTTTTCTGTCAAACGGAGAAAGGAGCGATGCCCGCAGCTACAAACGGGAGTAATTGGCCCTAAAACCCTTTTAAATCCCCGGACAAAGGCCTCGGTAAGTTCACATTTATCCAACATTAAAATATGAATAGAAACTAAACCGTGTCAACCGTCTGTTGCTTTTTACGCAGGAGCGCGCAGGTAAGCAGCGGGGTTTGATCGTCTTAAAAGCAAAAATCACCCACAAAATCGCAAGTTTTAATACTATTTTATCATGCTATTATTTTTACAACAATGTGCAATGTCGCTCGTGCACATAGCCCCAATTTCATGTTACAGTGCGGTAAAGGTGCGCCGCTTGTCGTCATATAATCGCATTAAAATCATACAACTAGGCCTATATTTAGATGTTTATGCATATTAGGTACAATGTCACATCCTACTGAAATGCTTTGGTGATTTGAAAGATCCAGAATGCAAAGTGAAAATGAATGCCACGGTTCCAATGGGGAATTATTACGCAATGTTAAGTAATTAGCTGATTGACATTTTTAAAGCATTGGCAGCGTTACTGTGGTGAAGGTTTACAAGTAATTAGAGCAGGTGAATGATATTATGAGGCTGTGTGTGTGTGTGCGCGTGTGCGTGTGTTGCAGAGAGAGCTGTAGTAAGTCCATAATAAGGCTCATCCTCGTCCTAATCTGCTGTTGAAGGATGTTTATGGTGAGGTCAAACAAACCTGTGGAGTGGATTTAAAATGATATTTGCTGTTTGCACAAAAATATCTGGTTGAATCTAAAACATTAAAGGTGCACTATGCAACTTTTTATGTATTTTTTTTTAAGTTTCACCATCCGATACGTATCATGATACAGTAATTATGATCAATTTACCTTAAAATGTGTGAAAAGTCATGAGTCCAAAATGTATAAACCAACCGCCATTAAACATTTATTAAAGAGTTAAGACTGAAAAGTCATGGACACAAAATGTAACAAAGTGCTGTGTAACTGTTACTGGAAAACAAAGAAGTGCAGGATAAAAATGCCTCAAGCACAAGTATTGATAAAGTATCTATATTTGGTTTTGCAGCACAAAGTATTGTGATCCGATATTTTGTCCCAATACGTATTTGACCTTTCAGTGACCCGGCGGATGCTTGGGTGGTTAGCATAGAGCAATGGCCGCTGGGTGCTCTGCTTTGTGACCGCAAACACTGGAGGCCGCCATTGCTCTTCCATTGCTGTAGTACCTCCATTTGGCCGCTAGGCCCCCATTGAAAAGCATTGGACTTTAGACACGTTAAAAACAACTTTAATGCCTGGTTTCAATTTTTTCAACACTTAATATGGCTACATATTCCTCCTGAGATAACGCTGGGTTAGTCAAAAAAATAGAAACCAGGCTGGTTTTCGAAATATATATTTTTTAATCTCCTACTTAACGGAGGTCGGACTGTTGGCATTGGAGCTGCGCGAGCTACACGTCACGCAAGGGCCGAGTTTACAGTGAGATCCCGCCCTTTTGCCCTTATTAGGAACATGCTTCGTCAGAGCTGGGGAGGAGGAGTCTGTAAATCCACCATGATTTCCCCCTTGAAAGTGGTCATTATGGTAAACGGGGAGGAGTGAGGAGGAGCTGTCTATTCTTTTTAACAGTCTATGGCATAGAGCCTTTGGGGGATGCTCCAGGATCACTTGTTTTTTAGGTTTTCACTATCCTCTATCTGTATCCGTGGTTACGTATACGTTCCATTCCAAAAACCTACCAGAAACCTGAAAAAAATGAACATTTAATTGATACTGAAGCATCATAGGGGCCACCGGGATGGAAAGTAAAGACGCTAAGCTAAACATCCACTTACCACTTTAGTAATGCTCAAAAACAGGGTCCAATATAGATTCTCAATCTGCTGTTTGCTATTTCAAGTCTTTCAGTTTTTGCTTTTTTCTAAAATACATGATATCTGACTAAGATCTTTTGTTATTTAGGAAATTAGGACATACTCCCTGTACTTTTATACTCCCTGCACTGACTCCCCTTAAATGTGTGTCTGACCTGCTGTGCCCCGCTCCTCCGGTGAGACTGTCCCAGTGACCCACTTTTAAACCAGAGGAGACTTGTCCTTTGAAGCCGTTGCTCCTAAACTGTGGAAAGTCCTTCCTCTGTTGACTCTTTCAAAAAGCAGCTGAAGACACTTTTGTTCAGACAAAAGTGTTCAGACAATTTGACTATAGCTTTCGATTGTTTCTGTTTTAGTTTGTTAAATACTTTGTTGTTTTTGTTGCTTCTTCTTCTTTCTTATGGCGCAATGTGATTCAGAAATTTATTTTTGTAGTTCTAGGTACAATTTACACATCTCACCAAGAAGAGAAATCACATGTCGAGATGGGACAATTTTTAATCAAATATATTTGATTTTAAAAGGTTTAAAACTAATAAATATTACAAGAACACTCTCTAAATGAGATTACATAATAGTTCACCTTGTATGCCATTTTGTGACTGTTCATTTCCTTGAAACCCAAAAGGCACAGATTTGGTGGAATGACCCAATAATTGGCTCGTACTGTTAAATTTTTTCAATACCGATACCTGAACGATACGAGTATACTAAAATATTTGTCATCTAGATCCATAAAATTGAGAATAAATTGGGTAAAAATTGGGAAAAAGAGAAACAAACTGAGAAAAAATATGAAACGAATGTGTAAAAAAATTGGGCAAACATTGGACAAAAGAGAAAAGTGCAAAAATGGGGGGGAAATCATTTATTTAAGCTGAAACATCCAAGTCACTTCCTTTATTCCTGTCTCTTGACCAACAGCATCAAAATTTGGATCTAGAGATATAATGGTAGAATCTAAACCTTTTTCCGATATCATGCTAGTATCATTTAACGGTACCCAGCCCTACCAGATAATGAGTTGAGTCAAAATATCGGATTATTTTGTCATGTCTAGTGTTTGTTTCCTTGTTCATTTAGACTAAATAAAGTGCAGTTATTATAAAATGTTACTGAACAATCTGTCATGGTTTTCCAGTTTCTATTTTAGCCGTGGATCACGCCCTGGCGCCATGGCGACGAAGAAGACGAGGACGGAGTACATGAAGAAGTTCAAAGACCCCAAGTGGGACTCTTTCTGTAAATGTTACGAGGACTGTGTGAAGTACCGCCTGTCGCGCCGCATGATGGAGGGCAGCCACAGGCCCTGGCTGTGGGGCGGCTGGGAGAGCAGCTCTGAGTCCAGCGGCTGGTCCACTCCCCGGGGCAGAGTCAACCGCGTGGACCCCCTGTCCCCCGCGGCGCCTCCGGACACGGCGGAGGTGACGCAGAGGCTGATGGAGCTGAGGACCAGCCCGGGATCCAAGCGCTGCTCTGGGGCGGAGGAGCCGGAGCCAGAGCCCGGCGGAGGAGGAGGAGGAGGAGCAGGTGAGAGACGGTCAAGGTTAAGGTGTGATTTATTGACACATGGGAGTAACATCTGGGGACTTCGCTGAGCCCCTGCTCCCTCTGGATGTGGCGGTACACACAAATCTCGTTCTGGGGATATAATATTCCAAGCCAGTGTCAGAACCTAAGTGTCCTCATTTCCGGAATACGTCTTGTTAGATCTAGGGCAGGGTGTGGCCCAAAATCTTCATCACGATACAGAAAAGAAACATCATGATAACACAAACCTGTCAAGTTTCGGATTTGAAAATATGGGACATTTTCCGGCGCCCACTGCTAACCATCGGGTCAAAATCATAGACTGTAAAACTCAAGCCAATTTCCGAGCCAAAACAAGGCACTTGACAGTTGTGCGATAACGATATCTTTGCGCCTGGTCGTGTCTTCAATCCAGATCATAGACATATTATTAATAGACCGTCATTACTCACTCCTCCCCGTTTACCACAATGACCACGTTCGAGGGGGAAATCATGGCGGATTTACAGACTCCTCCTCCCCAGCTCTGACGAAGCATGTTCCTAATAAGGGCATAAGGGCGGGATCCTCACTGTAGACTCGGTCCTTGCGTGACGTGTAGCTCGCGTAGCTTCAATGCTAACAGTCCGACCCTCATTAGTACGAGATTTCTAAAATGTATCCTACGATAACCAGCCCGGTGCCTCTGATTGTGTCTAACCCAGCGTAATCACAGGAGGAATATCTAGCTGTAGACAGTTCCAAAAAATTAGGCACCGGGCATTAAAGTTGTTTTTAATGTGTCTAAAGTGCAATGCATTCCAATGGGGGCCTAGCGGCTATATGGAGGTACTACAGCAATGGCGGCCTCCTGTGTCGTCGTCGCAGAGCAGCCAGTGGCCATTGGTCCAGATCAGCTGGAGTGCGCATGCAAATAATTGTACTGTATATCGTGTCCACAACGATATAAAAAATAATATCGGAATAACGAGAAGCGATATACGATATGGCTCATTTCTTGTTAGGTCACTTTAGCCACTTTTCCTCTGGCAGACACTACTCAGCCCAGGGCCCAGTCAACCCGGTTGGGTGAGCTTTTCGACTGCCGAGGCCAGAGCCAAACCGGTCTGACCAGGTAAACGTTTTGGCACCGACCTCTGGCTGTGTCCAAAGCGCTGGACCGAGACGAACGTGATGTGAACAGACACTGGCCTCTGATTGGCCATCGAGAGAGAGGACAGCCCTCATTATTGACACGCAGGTCATACGGATATTTCACAACATCATACTGCTGTTCTAAACGGTGATTTTGCCGACTTTTACCTTCATAGTTTCCCTTTTAGTTGCTTCTTTCCTCTAGTATTTGCCTTGGCACCTCTGAATGAATCCATAACCCCCACCAGAAGGCAGCATTTGTCCACATTTGTTCTCATCGCGGCTCTAAAAACTTTTAATGACGCTCTGTACTCATCCGCGGGGGCGCCGCCCACAACAACTGCAGTTGTGTCGTGTAGTGGAAGTGTGTACAGAGTCGACACATGACAAGGCGAGTACATAGATCATGGCGTGCGCGGTAGAGCCGTGTTCAGTGGAAAGCAGGGGTGTGCTGGGAGCTAATTTCAGCCCGGGAATTTGGAGAAGACCGGCCCAGAATTATAGCTCCGTAATAGTGTGCTGGTCTCAAGTACAAGAGGTCGCTGGTTCAAATACCGCATTGACAATTTTCTAACAATTTCTCTTTTCACATGGGCCGCTGCACACACAGTCTGAGCCTGATACAAACCCACAATCAGCACAAGTTATGTAGATAAAAACATTTATTTGTCCACTTTTCTACCTTTTCACTGCCTTTTTCTCTCTCTACTCGCACGGACACTTGTCTCCGCTGGATTGGACTGCACCAACTTGAACTAAAGCGGAGGGGTGTTCCACTTAAACACCCTTAAACACCCCTCTGAGTTAGTTCAATATGAAATGGTATCTCCCTGCCACAAGAATGAAAAGTTTGATGTGAATATTTTTCAGATTTTCATTCATCAGTCGTTATTTTGATAGATTTCCATGACAATTACGCTTGTGTTACTTCATTTATATCTGGAACAGCAGCTCATGCTCCTGCTGCAGCCCAGTTAAAGCCTTTAGGCCTGGAACAGCACAACTGTGCTTATTTCATTATTTTATTCTGATGGCCCGGCCCAGAAGCACCGGAACCGAGCGGGCCCACCGGGAAACGTATGATTTGTGTTTGATTGGAACATGGTTGAAATGGTTTATGTAAAGTCCACAATAATATCGTTATGGCATTATTGCACATATCGCATGTATGTTTTTTCAATATTGTGCCGTCCCAGTGCAGGGCCTTTGATGTTCCTGTACTAACTTCATCGTTCTCTGTTGGATTTGTGTCTGATCAGAGGCGACAGTCGTAGAAAACGGCCCCAGTGAAGCTCTCGTGAACGGCTTCCACAACGACACGACGACCGACAACGGTCCGATCGACAGCGCCTCGTCCGATGGGGAAATCCTGCGGCCGCGGCCCAGACAGAGGCCTCGCCGGCGCCCCCCGCGGTCGACGACGGCTCAGAACCTGAGGGAGGGGGAGAGCTGCGACGCCGTGGTGCGAAAGGCCAGAGCCAAGAGCCAGCCCCCGACCAGCACCCGGGAGCGGGACCGGCTGGACTGGACGGAGACGCACATGGAGGCCCGACGGACGCCCAACAACGTGAGTGACCACATGTTCGGATTAGTGTTTACGGTATTTACAACGTGCCGGAAAAGCAACAATAACGCGATAAAAAAGTGACAAAAACATGACAAAAAAGCGATTAAAAAAAGAGGAAAACACAACAAAAACAATTCCAAAATGTGACAAAAACGCGGCGAAAGAGCGACAAAACCATGAGTAAAGAGTGATGAAACATCCATCCATTTTCTTCCACTTGTCCGTTGCCGGGTCGTGGGAGCAGCTGTTGGAGCTGCACCAGCCCCTATGGCTCCTCCTGCAGGTGGTGGGTCCACAGAAGGACGGCCTCATGGTTCTAACCGGGCCTGTTGGTCTCTCATAAGGGGCTTCTGAACCGCTCTTTGTCTGACCCGTCAGACAAACCCTAGAACCCTAACCCTAGAAGAAGAAGATCTTTATTTATATAGCGCCTTTCACAGACATGGTCACAAAGCGCTTTACATGAGAGCATTTTACATTCACTCCACACTCAGTGGTGGTAAACTACCTTAGTAGCTTCAGTTTCCCCTGGGGGAGACTGACAGAAGCGCTGTCGCGACTGCACACATCTGCGCCAACGGTCCCTCTGACCACCATACATTCACACACACATCATTCATCCTGGCCTATTGTACATGTTTTTAGTGGTAGGGGAAACCGGAGTACCCGGAGGAAACCTACACAGACACGGGGAGAACATGCAAACTCCACACAGAAAGGCCCCGTCCAGGTGGGAATCGAACCCGGGACCTTCTAGCTGTGAAGTGAGAGCACTAACCGCTGCGCTTGCTGGAGGCACGGACCTGTTTGCCATGGGAGACCCTACCAGGGACACGAAGCCCCCGACAACAGAGCTCCAGGATCATTCAGGCTCAAACCCTCCACCACGTTAAGGAGGAGGCTCCAGGAGGGGAGTGATGAAAAAGCGACACAAAATCCACAAGAAAGCCACGACAAAAACGCTTAAAAAATGTGACAAAAAGCAGCGACATAAAAGTTACAATCAGTTTTGTCGGTCTAAGCTTTCAAATGAGGCGTTACACTAAGGCTGTTAACTCCAGTCGAGAAGCTTTTAGATTTGGGTAAAGCCGCACTGGAGAAAATGCGCTCGGATAAGGTAGGGAATAAGAGGTTAAAAAGCTTAAAGGAACAGGCCAGTGTTTTTCCATACTGAGATATGTTCTTACCTGACCTTAGACGAGTTGATATGTACCTGTCTGGTCTTTGTGCCCGTGGAAGAGCTTGGTCGCTTCTAACTTCACCCCCGTTTGGAGCCATAGGAATATACTGGGAACATCTTTGGTCGTTTTGCGTGACTGAGGGCACGCACAAAGACCAGACAGGTACGCATCAACTCGTCTAAGCTCAGGTAAGAACATATGTCAGTATGGACAAACACTGGCCTGTTCCTTTAAAGTGCTCAAAGTGATTCACAGTTACATAAAATTACAAGAAGGTAGATCAATCATGTTTTAACCATGTTTGTTCATGTGTTATATGAAATTGCACTGTCCCCTTTCAAATAAACCAATCTAATCTAATCAAATCAATCCATAAAACAGCAATATAATCATTAATCAATTACATTAAAAGCAAAGAAAGCAGATAAAATACTTTCAGTTTTCATATGCACGGGTAAAAATAACTGTTTTCAGCCTGGATTTGAACATTGTCAGAGTTGAGGCCTGTCTCACATCCTCATGAAGACTGTTCCAGATTTTAGCTGCATGAAACTGAAACGCAGCCTCACCGTGTTTATTATTGACTCTGGGAACCACCAGGAGACCCCTCCCTGAAGTTCTCAGGGCCCGAGATGGTTCATACAACTCTAACATGTCAGAGATGTACTTTGGTGCTAAACCATGAAAAGACTTGTAACAAGCAGAGCTGTTTTAATTCTATTCTCTGAGTGACAGGAAGCCAGTGCAGAGACCGGAGCACTGGACTAATGTGGTCGTATTTCCTGGTTCTTGTCAGGACTCGAGCAGCAGCGTTCTGGATGTTCTGCAGCTCTAACAGCTGGTTTAGAAAGGCCAGTGAGCAGCCGTTACAGTAGTCTAACCTGCTGGAGACAAATGCATGGATGAGTCTCTCTAAGTCTGGTTTTGACACTATTCCCATCCTTATTAGTTTGTACATTTTGTTACAAAAAATACAATACAATGGTTCCATACAAAAGAAAATTGAGAACAAAAAATTATTTATTATTGCAAATGATGTTAAAATCTCGTGTCGCTTCTCGTCTCGTGGGATTTGTATCTCGTTCCACCCTTATAAATTAAGTTTGTAAATCTGATCATCCATCTGCAGCTTTTACTCAGACATGTACCTGGGATCAGCGGTGATTTCTTCGAATTCCCGATGGGCGTGATTGAAAACCATATTAACCAATCATAAAATAGCTGGATATGCGTCATGCAGCGTTTTTGTAAACTAGGAAGAAGTTAGTTGTGATAAGAAGTCAAAATTAGGAGTGGTTTTGTGCCTATTCAAAGCAAACTTTTAAAAACAATACGCTATGAAAAAATAATAAATTAATAAATTCACGTGAGAAAGTTGTGACATTCATGACGGACCTGCTCTACTGAACGGCTCTTTAAGGTGAACGCTTCGACCCGGATCTCAATTGTGAAAAGAGGACGATCTTTTATCAGTCGATTTTACCCAGAACTCCCTGGAACAAACACAAGAATCAGCCCAACAACGGAGCAGGCCACACAAGTGAAAGCTTTATGCACTAAAGTCAAAGCTAAATGCACTAAAAATGATTTGTCTCTTTTTAGTTGTGGTACTAGATTTAATTCACAAACACGTTTTTCAAAGCGTAAATATCAGTCCCATTGTAATTCTACATTGTTTAAATAAAAAAAGTGCCTTTTATCACGTCTTAGATATTGCAAGTTTTTTGGCTGCCATTATAAAAAATTTATATTTAAAAGAGCCAGTGTTTTGAACGGCTCTTTGAAATGAACGGATCCCAAAGACTCAGCTCTCAGAAAAGAGCCGTACTGTAAATGCCATCAGTAGTACATGACTATATTTATTTATTTTATTTATTGGTTTATTTGGTCGGGACAGTGCATGTTAATGCACCATGTAAAATACATGGGTCTCATGCATGTAAACAAGCCACACCAGATTGTAGCCTTTGGCTAATTTCCATCTGTCATCCCCCATGTGCACTCTCAAACACACTCTCATTCATCCTGGCCTATTGTACATGTTTTTAGTGGTAGGGGAAACCGGAGTACCCGGAGGAAACCTACGCAGACACGGGGAGAACATGGAAACTCCACACAGAAAGGCCCCGTCCAGGTGGGAATCGAACCCGGACCTTCTAGCTGTGAAGCACGAGCGCTAACCACTGCGCTACCGTGCCGCCCATAAGTGGAAAAAGACAATGTATTAAAATTGAGTGACTAAATGGCTAAACGCTGAACGCAACAATCATCTAAAATGCTTTAAAAGTGTGTTATCCCTGCTCTCTGTTGTGTTCAAAGGTTATCTCATCTCGGGAACTCAGGCATCAAAATTATTTCCCGGTTTCTCAAGGGAACATATGCGACGAGGTTTGTTCATGTGCAATTTTCTACTCGGCAAATGGTATTTACCATAATTACACGACCACATGAAGGCAGCATCATTAGCAACAGTTCAGATTTTAAACATAGATTTCAACACAAATGTGCAACGGCTGTTTCAATCAATGTACCTTTAGAACAGAAGAGAAGATGAAGCAGGAACATTCTTGTTAAGCACATTTAAGAAAATGTTTTACTAGTGGTTAATTCGGTCCCTGTCGTGACAGTGTGGTCTGTGATTGGATCGATATACATTTCTTTCAATATTTGATTGGCTGTTAGCAAAGTTCCTGAGGGTCCTGCTTTTGAACAGATACAAAGAGCAGGAGTGGATTGCTGACCAGGCAACTGGATTCTAGCTCATCATGGTCTTCCTGTTTAACATTAGCTGAAAAACATTAAAATCTGCCTTGTGACTTACACAGAATTTTAAAACGTACAAACACTCACATATGCAGTAGTTCATTGGAATCATTTATTTTTCCTTTTTTATTTCAGTCAAAGCAGGTCGCTCATCCTCCATGTCAGGATCCACTCCTGTCTCCCCCACTCTTCTCCTTAGACTCACCCCTACTACTACTACTACTATAAATAAATCTATAAGGGCATGAATTTGTTCAAGTTACATGCAATTAATACGGGCTGTATGCACAGTGTCCCCACGTGATCTCTTCCTGGACAGTAAGATTGGCACTGTCCTTTCTCCACCCTATCTCTTACATTCACAATGAGCGGGTCCCACACAAACGAAGAGATTGCTCCGGATCTGGTTAAGGACTGTGAGTTTCTGATGGCCAGTCACTTCAGCATGTTATAAACATCATGTTCGCTGTGAATCCTGCCCCAAAGGAAACGCCAGTGCTCGTAAGGCAGGAGCTTTTATCTTGGATAAACATGTTAACAACTAAATAAAATTTAAACTACTTACAGGACAATCCTTTTTTGCACAGGCTCGTTTGCATTAGTTTTAATTTCTATTTTGTGTTTGCTGTTAGCCCCAAGACAAAAACACCCACCCTTCTGAACACAGAGGTTTCCTCCAGTGAAGTCATTACATCTCACGTGATGTTTTAACCTGCTCCAGTCACAGCCTAACTTTTACTCGCTGACCTCGACCAAATCTTGAGCTGTCTCGTCATTTGTGTGGAACCCTGCTAATTGTGAATGTAAAAGACAGGGTAGAGGAAGGACAACACCGATGTTACTGTCCAGACTGAAATCACGTGGGGTCACTGTGCTTTGACAATTTCACCCCCCATTGCTCTCCTAAAAAAAGCCTCCAGGACAAAAACAATCTACTAAATAAAAGAATATGAGTTAGGTTTTAAGTTAGGAGGAGTCTTTGGGATTCGTAGGGGAATGTTGAGAGTCTTGTTTTCCTAGTTGATGATGACCCAAGTGCAACTCGTATGATTTTTAAGAGTTTACTCCTTCTGCGGTGCTCTCTGTTTCATCTCAGCTTCAGATTTTTCCAAAGCTGTCTTCAAAACTTGCATCCTCTGCTGGTGTTTAAGTGTCTGCTCCACCAGCTCCTTGGCCTGAGACACCTGACTCTCCAGTTGTGCATTGACCATATTTTTCTGGGCCAACTGGTTCGTCAACTCCTCAACGTTTACCCTGGCCTCTTCAGACCTTTCCACTGCTGCTTTGAGGCCTTCTTGCAGTTCTGTAATTTTCCTCTCCAGCTGCGAGTTGACCATGTTTTTCTGATGAAACTCTTTGTCCATCTCTGCAAGCCTCTTCTCAGAATTTTCCCTGGACTCTTCAGACCTTTCGAACGCTGCTTTGAGGCCCTCTTGGAGTTCTGTAATTTTCCTCTCCAACTGCACATTGACCTCGTTTTTCTGATGCAACTCTTTGTCCATCTCTGCAAGCCTCTTGTCAGAATTTTCCCTGGCCTCTTCAGACCTTTCGAACGCTGCTTTGAGGCTCTCTTGGAGTTCTGTAATTTTCCTCTCCAACTGCACATTGACCTCGTTTTTCTGATGCAACTCTTTGTCCATCTCTGCAAGCCTCTTCTCAGAATTTTCCCTGGCCTCTTCAGACCTTTCCAATGCTGCTTTGAGGCCTTCTTGGAGTTCTGTAATGTTCCTCTCCAGCTGTGAGTTGACCTCGTTTTTCTGATGCAACTCTTTGTCCATCTCTGCAAGCCTCTTCTCAGAATTTTCCCTGGCCTCTTCAGACCTTTCCAATGCTGCTTTGAGGCCTTCTTGGAGTTCTGTAATGTTCCTCTCCAGCTGTGAGTTGACCACGTTTTTCTGATGCAACTCTTTGTCCATCTCTGCAAGCCTCTTCTCAGAATTTTCCCTGGCCTCTTCAGACCTTTCCAATGCTGCTTTGAGGCCTTCTTGGAGTTCTGTAATGTTCCTCTCCAACTGCGAGTTGACCACGTTTTTCTGGTGCAACTCTTTGTCCATCTCTGCAAGCCTCTTCTCAGAATTTTCCCTGGCCTCTTCAGACCTTTCCAATGCTGCTTTGAGGCCTTCTTGGAGTTCTGTAATGTTCCTCTCCAACTGCGAGTTGACCACGTTTTTCTGGTGCAACTCTTTGTCCATCTCTGCAAGCCTCTTCTCAGAATTTTCCCTGGCCTCTTCAGACCTTTCCAATGCTGCTTTGAGGCCTTCTTGGAGTTCTGTAATGTTCCTCTCCAGCTGTGAGTTGACCACGTTTTTCTGATGCAACTCTTTTTCCAATTCTGTAACCCTCTTTACAGCGTTTTCTCTTGCCTCTTCGGACTCTCCCATAGCTGTTTTCAGGGACTGGTTTAGCTCATCCAGTTCCTTCGTAGCTTTGGACTTTGCTGTCACCATTGTCATCAGTGCCTTGCTCTCATTTTGCAATTCTATTAAGGTCCTCTTCGCTTTCATCTCTGCCTCTTTGACAGACCTTTCGTAGACTTCTTTCAAGGTGACAATCTCCTGTTGGTGTATTTGTTTCTGCTCCTCTGATTCTTTCCGAGACCTGACAAGATCTCTCTCGAGTTCATCGTTCTTTTGAGACTTCTCCTCAATCTCCAGGCACATCTGTTTCCTGAGATCCTCCGCTTTCTCTTCTGTGAATTTTATTGCTTCTTCCACAGACTTTTTCACAGCTTGTTCATGTTTAGCATCGATTCCTCCAGGCTGCTCATAATTATATCTTTATCTTTTATTTTAAGCTGTAGCTCTTTGCTTTTCTCGGCGCTAAACTGGGCCTTTTCCGTGGACACCTGGAGGGCTTTTTTCAGGGCTTGCTTCTCTACTTGAAGTCTCTTGATGGCTTCATTCATGTCGTTGAGTCTGTCCTTGAGACGTCTGCTCCCCTCTCCCTTCTCACACTCCTCGCTTTGGAGCATATTAATGTTGTTTTGTTGCTCTTCCATGAACTTTGTCACCTCCGCCATCACAGACGTCTTGAAGGCTTCTAGCAACACATTCTTTTCCTGCTGCTGACTCTCAAAGTGTTGCTTCAAATCGTAGAGCTCCTTTTTCATCGTCTCCACTTGCATTTTAGCCTGTGGAAGGAGTTTTTGGACAGCTTCCTTGTCCGGTTTCAATGCACTGACCTGTGTGTTCAGCACTTCCCCCCTCTGTCTCTCTTGATCAAGCGCTTGGTCTTGAAACAGTATGAATGTCTCACTGCGTTCGTTGGTCTGTCTTAACTCCTTCCTGAGCGAAGCTTTTTCCTCCTGCAGTGTCAAAACTCTCCCCCTCTGTTTTATGAGATGCTTCTTCTGCTTGTTAACCTGTCTTTGCAGTTGGCGGTTGACCTTCTCCTTTGCTTCCAGCGCCGTGTGGGTCTCTCTGAGCTCTTGCGCTGTTTGCTCGTTGAGAGACTCCTGCTCCTGAAGTCTTTTTCGAAGGTCCACATTCTCGCTTTCTGCGTTTTGGAGAAACAGGGCCCTGTTCTCTTGTTCTTTTGCATAGGTCTCCATCTTCAGCGTCTCCCCCTGTAGAGCTGCATTTTGAGCACGAAGCTTTTTGATTTCTGCTGCGTTTATAACCGCAGCATTCGTCAAACACCTGTTTGGCTGGGTTTTCATGCCCTGTGTCTTTTGAAAGTGTTGTGTTTGTTGATAGGCTGTGGTTAGCTCCATCTCAACAGATTTCCTGTTCTCTTGTTCTGTCTGGACCTGTCCGGTTCTGTCTTTTGCATAGGTCTCTATCGTCAACGTCTTCCCCTGTAGAGCTGCATTTTGAGCACGAAGCGTTTTGATTTCTGCTGCGTTTATAACCGCAGCATTCGTCAGACACCTGTTTGGCCGGGTTTTCATGCCCTGTGTCTTTTGAAAGTGTTGATAGGCTGTGGTTAGCTCCATCTCAACAGCTTTCCTCTTTTCTTGTTCTGTCTGGACCTGAATTTCCAGTACAGTCCTCTCCTCTCTCTCATTTTGGACCTGCCTCTGCAAATTCTGGGATGTCTCCATTGCGGAGATCAGTTGGAGCCGAAGCTCTTGCACCAGTAAGGCGTTTGGTGAAGGTTTCCTGCTGAAAAGCTTCATGTTTGAGTCTGTAGTTTAATCTTACGTCTCGTCGTCTCTTGCGTGAGTAGACTGTGGTCTGACACGATTATAGCTGCTGTTAGCAAAGTGCTCTGTTGAAGAAGTGATTTCACAGAGTTTTAGAATCTCACATAAAGACTATGGATGGAATGTCTTGCAGCGCAGAAACGCAGAATACTATGGTTACAGGACTTTATAACATTCTAAAGATACAGACGTCTTTGGAATCGCCCATATATGGTCATGTTCAAAGCAGCCAGAAGGAAACATTGAACTTCCAGGAATTACTCCACCATTACTTTAACAAATGCTGAATTATGAATATATTTTACTATTAAATAAAGATACAGAGACATGGAGAGGTGCAAAGTGGTTCAACGGCCCATAAAAACTTAAAAAACAGACAATGCTAACCAGGAAGCAAATGTTAGCTTAATGCTGTATATTCTTACATTAGCTTCATGCCACATATGCTAACGTTAGCTCCATGCTGCATACGCTAACGCTAGCTTTATTCTACATATGCTAACATTAGCTAATGAGTGCTGTTTTTCGCCTCTACTGAACAAACTGCTGTGAAAAAACATCCATATGGACCTGATTTAGACTTGACCTTATTGGTCTGTGATAAATATGTTTATAGTCCGTCAGAAAACGGCTAAAAAGGGTGAAAAAAATGGATAAAAAAAACTATTTCAAATACTTACAGTTATGAAGTTTTGTGAAGGTCAAGGTAACCTCAACAAGATTCCTCATACACAATTGGAAAAATTACTTATAAACAATGTTTTAAGGAAAGGCCTCATCTGAGAATTTTACAATCTTTTGTCAAACAATACATCAGAGAATTCAATCATGAAATTAGTTTCCTGGAATGAGGATCTATCAGTCAATATTAGTGAACTCGATTGGGAAAAAGCATGTAGTAAAATTCATATAAAGTCAATTAATATTCGTTTTATGATATTGCAATTTAAATGGCTCATGCGCTTGTATATGACTCCAGTGAAACTTAATCGGTATAATGAGAATATTCCAGACATTATAAAATGTGGCTCAAAAGGAACGTTGTTTCATTGTATTTGGGAATGTAGCCATATAAAAAGCTTTTGGCTGGAGGTTAAAAATTTAATACATTTTTTTTTTTTAAACGAATTATATTAGATCCTAAACTATTTATAATGGCTTTATATCCAGATAAACATAAATATAGTCAATCAGAAAGTACTTTTATAGATTTCAGCTCACTGATAGAAAAAGATGTATAGCTTTGAATTGGAAAAATATGAATCTACCTAGTGCCTCCCAGTGGTTAAAGCAGATGTCGTTTAGCCTCCCTTTAGAAAGAATAACGTATATACATAAGTCAAAACAACATATATTTGAAAACATTTGGGGACCCTTTATTGACTTCATCAAAGAACTTAGACTTTTCAGCCGACTTGACTAATTAAAAAAACAAACCTTGCAGTTAATCACAGTGTTTAGAGATGATTTCTCTCTACTTTGAAGATTCAAAGATATTTTTTTAATGAAAAACACTGTGTAATACTGAACTACTCTGTTAACTTGTGCAACTGAAGCTGTATTACATTGGAAAATTTCTTCCCCGCGCCCCCTTGTATGACGCTTTGCCATCTGTGTCTATGTTAAAGCCACACGTCATCCAATAAATAAAATGCAATACAAGAATCTATTTAGTTATTGGTAAACAAAACCAAAGAAACATCTTTACTGTTAGCAGACTCACCTCTGACCTGACTCATAACCTTACGGGGGGAGCGGGACATCCCCTGCTCGTCTCCATGGAGATGTTGAGATCTTTATCTAAATGCTTTATTTTGATAATCCACTGCAAAATAGCTTTGCTTGTATCTAACTTAGCATCAGGAGCATGTTTGCATATGAATATTCCCCACAGTGTCTTAAACACAAAGAGCAATTGATAATATTTATTTATTAAAGCCATCCTGCACTACACTGTTGTAAAACGCCAAAGCTTCACACGACAACAGGGCCTCTGCAAGACATTTTGGTGCCGTAAGCAGAAATGTTATGGTGCGGGACGGAGAGAGTTTCTCTTCTCTTCTGCTCAGATGTGTCTTCCCTCTCTGCGCCTCCTTTTTCACTGTGTTGCTGTGAGTGCAGGCAGAACACTGCATGATGCAAACGTTTTGTCAGGATCTGAACAAAAGTTTGCCGCGAATTTACTCAGCTTATGTGAGCGAGCCGTGCGTGAGATTCCTCCATACGTTGTATCAGCGATCGCTTTGGCACACATTTCTATAACTCTTCTTTCTCATCGTTCTTATTGAATACAGGCTGTATTAATGAAACAGCAGCGCAAAAACTGCACTATGCCATTTGATGCTTTATGGCATTTAAAATAGAACCTAATGTTTTTAGGCAAGGCAAGTTTATTTGTAGAGCACAATTCATACACAAGGCAATTCAAAGTGCTTCACAGTTGCATAAAATTACAAGAAAACAGATAAAAATCAATCAATAAAACATCAACATAAAGTTAATCAATGACAGTAAAAGGCAAGAGTGCAGATAAAATACTTTCAGTTTTCATATGCACGGGTAAAAAGAGCTGTTTTCAGCCTGGATTTGAACATTGTCAGAGTTGAGGCCTGTCTCACATCCTCATGAAGACTGTTCCAGATTTTAGCTGCATGAAACTGAAACGCAGCCTCACCGTGTTTATTATTGACTCTGGGAACCACCAGGAGACCCCTCCCTGAAGTTCTCAGGGCCCGAGATGGTTCATATGGCTCTAACATGTCAGAGATGTACTTTGGTGCTAAACCATGAAAAGACTTGTACACAAGCAGAGCTGTTTTAAATTCTATTCTCTGAGTGACAGGAAGCCAGTGCAGAGACTGGAGCACTGGACTAATATGGTCGTATTTCCTGGTTCTGGTCAGGTCTGGATGTACTGCAGCTCTTACAGCTTATTTAGAGTTTAGAGTGAGCAGGCCAGTACAACCCTTAGTCTAACCTGTGGGTTCCCAAACTTTTCAGGCAGTAACCTCCAAAATCCCATTGAAACAATATCTGCTAACTAATAATAACTTAGTGATCTACATTTCTGTTCTCCACTTAAGGCCTCGCGTTCCCTGTAGGATGTGGGTCAGTAAAGCCTTTTCCTCCAGGACACCAGATCCACCTGAGTTACTCGAGCCGCCTCATTAATAAGACAGAGCCGTGTGGAGTTCGGAAACTGCTCCTGGCTCCGCACACGCCTGAACTTTACACCGGCGACAGTGCAAGTGAAACTGAACGTGGGTTACAACAACTCACTACAAGTTTGATGTGTCTAATTTCTAACATAAAGGCAGATGTTTGTGTTTTGCTTGAGGCTCATGGTTTGGATTCCACACAAAAGTGTATACTGTTGACGTGTCCTCGGCAAGACATTTGACGGAGTAGTGGCCAGTAGCGACAGAGAGCATGGCCATTTTCTAAAAAGTAACTGAAATTTCCCAAAAAACAATGCAAAAAGCTTTATTCTTTTCCATTTTTCAGGTTTTCGGACAGTTTCCTCTCTTTGTATGTTCTATGTTCACCTGGCGCATTGAGTTGCCTTGTGTACGAAATGCGCGGTATAAATAAAGTTGCCTTGCCTTGCCTGGAAACTAATAAATTGCCTAATATTTATAAAGAGCTGTTAAAATGTTGCACTGATTTTCTCAATAGATTTATTTGGAAAATTATAATTTCAAAGGCAATTTTCTCAAAATTTAGCAACAGCATTTGCACATAAGTAGCACCTACGGACACCAAAATTATTATTTTTTGCACTAAATATACAAAATATATTACTTTTCTGAATGACAAAATAAGATTTTCTTATTTTTAAATAAGTCCTCTGGCATAAATCTTTGTATCAAAATGTCAACAAAATAAATCCATTCATTTAAGACTCGCTTTATCCTGTATTCATATTTTGTTGCTATAAATCTTTGTTCAGGTTTGATTTTTATTTTGCCAAAATAAGACACAAATGCCTTATTTCCATTAAAGTGATAGTCTGTAAGATTGCAAAGTGAGGAGAGAGTGAGATTTGAAGGTAAACAGTCCTGATTGGACCAGAAAGTCACTCTTATGTTTAGAAAATGAGGGAGAACAAACTTTAAAAAAAAAAAAACTATCAAGCTCCTCCCCCTTCTCTCCTGATCGGCCCCGACAGGCTGTTCACAGGAAGCTCGTCTCATTGGTCAAAGCGGTGGCACCGGGGAGTCGGATTAGTGTCTGAGATTAACAATGGGAGGGACTTTAAAAAAAAAACATTTTTATTTAATATCATTTACGTTACATCAAATTTCAGACCCAGTTTTACCCTTGTAAAACTTAAAGGCACACTGCGTAACATTTTGGACCAAACTGTTGCCATCCGTACAAAATATGCTATTAATGACCAGCTCGACACAGAAAATGCTATTTCTGCAGTGGGATCTGGATGAGGATCTAACCTGTTTAAATCTCAAATTATGCTAACTTTAGTCAACATCTCCATGGAGACCAGCTGGAGACGTGCACACAATTATGAAAATATCTGTCTTAAAATAAATGCTCATTTTTCAATTTTATTTATTGGGTAAAATTCTACGTGGTGTGGCTTTTAAAATAAATAAATAAATGAAAGTAAAAAGAGAAAGAATACATTTTTCCTTATTTTTATTTTCATTTTACCTTCATTTAAACAGGTTCAACCACTGAGATCTCTTCTGCAGGGGAGTCCAGGCTCCAGAGGGGATCCTATTGTACATATTTTTTGTATGTACAATATGCCTTTTGTTACTTGCTTTGTACTAAACATCGTACATGAAACAAGATCGTGGTTGTCGTTGTGCTTCGTTTCTGTTTTCTATATGAACATTTCAAACAATGCTTTGTAATTTGGTCTGTGTTAAAAAAGCCGCTTTGAAGTGTAACTGGTTCTCCTTTGACATTGATGAAAATCAAAATATGATGCTGCTAATTGTATGATTGATAATGTAATTGCAATAGGATAAAGTTATTATTATAGTTCTGTCATGTAATGTCTTTATGTAAATGCTATATTGTAAATGTATTGATTTTGGGGGTGGGGCTTATAAGCTCTTGCTTCAGCCCACTCCTTTTGAGCAGAATGTTTACTGCTCAAATAAACGAATAAACTAAACTAAACTAATTTTAGTAACATACAAACACCACACAGGCCGCATCCAGCCCGAGAATCAAACTTGAGACCTTTATGCTGTGAGGCACTAACCGCTGCTCCACTTAGATTTATGTCAGCAATACGTTTATTTACTTCAGGAAAACGTTTGACAGTCGATTTTTTCCTCTTCTGCTTCGTCTCGTCTTAAACCTCTGCCCTTTTTGAACCCGTCCCCTGTGTCTCTCCCTCAGAACCAAACGTCGGACGCCTGTGTCCAAACGGGACGCCCTAAAACGGGACTGCGCTCCCTCATGCGCCGGGCCCGATCCGCGGACCTGGAGAAGATGCGGAAGAGCCAGCTCTCGGTGGCCGACGGCCCCTGGGTCACGGAGTACATGCGCTGCTTCTCCGCGCGCGTCAGGTAGAAGAGAGAGGCTGCAGGGGGCGCTGTGGGCGAAGGGACCGGGGTCTGAGGGGAGAGTTTAAACACGGGGGCTTTAGGGGAATCACTGCTGACCCCGATACTTCCACAATAACAACATTTTTGCTACAGAAACTCTAAAAGCATCAAAAAATGTAAAATGTTTATGAATATTTAGTATAATTTATAAACTTGGAATAGCAGTGATTTCCCTAAAGCTCATAATTCTCATGAGCTTTTGAGTTTATATGATTTTTAAAGCACGAATGTCTCCAAATGCACTGCTTCACGTCATTATGTTTTCACCAAGGCAGCTGTGGTTGAACCGAGGACCAAACGGAGCTATTTTTGATATTTCTGAGCATTTAAGAAATCAGATTATTGAAGAAGTATGAAGTATTTTACTATTAAGGCTATCTTATCTTATCTTATATTAAAAAAAAAAAAAACTATCTTCGCAAACACGGGATTCTCTGACGTGCATCTTGTCTAATATATCTTTAAAAGTAAAGTAATTCTTAAATGGGTTCAAGTCGTTTATATAATGCGCTTCAGGCTTTTGGAACCAGCCATGCACTTTTCTCACTTTTGAGTCTTGAGACTTTTTGGAGTTTTGAGGGATCTGTGCTTTACTCGAGCCATATTTTTGTTGAGAACTTACTGCTTTTACTCCACTACATTTGAAAGACAAATAACAAATTATAATGCTTTCCCCTCCACTATATTTCTATAAAAGCTCCAAAGTAAAAAGTAAATTTGTGTAGGTGTCAGAGAAGAAAGGCAGAGCTAAATACGACCGCTGTTTACTAACCTGAGGAGTGCAGCTTCTCACCGCTTTCAGGTAAAGGCTGCTGCACTTTAGTTCCAAACTTCATTTTGTTTGACAGAAAGTTGTCCATGATGCCAAATATATATACGTTATGTTATTATATTTGTTTTTTAAATACTGCATATACATATTTTTGTATGAACATGTAAATGCTGTTTGGAATGGACCCAGGAAGACTAGCTGACTGCTTATTGCTCTCGGCTAATGGGATCCATATAAATAAACAAATAAACAAATGTGGTGAAAGTAAAAGCCTCGGGAAAGTTTCTGCTCCTCATTTCCTGATAAGTCCATAAGCGATTTCAAAGGTTCCTCAGCGGGAACAGTGTCAGTGTCAGCTGGAGAGCGACGCATGCAGCGGCTTTTTTTATCATCTTTTTAATCTGCAAATTGAGACTATATTTTTCCGGGGTGAATTGAGGCAGGTCTAGCCTAGTTTTACCATACCCTCGTACTCATTTCGTTTCGTACAAGGGTCTGGATCATCACAATTGAAGATCGTGAAGATTATCCCACCTCAGGTGGGATAACCTCCCTCAGGTGGGAGGTTATCCCACCTGATAACCTCCGTTATCAGGTGGGAGGGGTGAACTCCTTTGAAACTATTGGATCTGATTTTCGCTAACGTTTGGTCGTGACGTATGTAATGCACCCGAGTGAGTGAAGCAGCTATCACAACTCTATCATACCTCTATCATAACTCTATGATAACTCTATCATAACTCTATCATAACTCTATCATAACTCTATTATAACTCTATCATGGCTCTATCATAGCGCTATGATAGCTCTATCATAGCTCTATCATAGCGCTATCATAGCTCTATCATAGCTCTATCATAACTCTATCATAGCGCTATGATAGCGCTATGATAGCGCTATCATAACTCTTGGGAGCATTCCTTGCGCATTCAAAGGCTTCAATTTGAATTTCTGGATATTTGGGAGCCGAGCCAGAACGGATTGAAGAGCTTCCATTACTTTCGTATCCGCCGCCATTGCCAAACTACAACCAGCAAAGGCGGCGCAAATGCTTGACGTCCCCTACAACACCCGCCTCCCCCGCTCGCTGAATAGTAGGTTGAAATTCAACCGATGTAACGCGGCCACTGAGATCAGACCCAGACGTAACATGTAGGGAGTTTACGGACGGCTAAGGCGGGTCAGAAAAAAGCTGACTCGCGCATCACTAACATATTCGATCGCAACAAAAGTGTATCAGTAATCAGACATTACGTTCACTTAAGTAATAATTTGACGCCACTTTTACTTGTATTGGAGTAATATTAGACCAGTATTATCTGTATTTTTACTCAAGTAACAAAATGGAGTACTTTGACCACCTCTGCTGATCTGTGGCTGGTCCAACTTGAGAAAACCATAATGTTTCGGCTGGTTCCACAAAGCTCTTATACCTTTATTGAACCTTTAACACTGCGTTTACACAGAGCAACATGAATGAACAAGTTTACAAGCTTTTGAATCGTGATATTGTAATGTATTCAAACTGAAATGGGCTTCAGTTTTGATTCTGAATGTTACGCTGTGATTGTAAACATCACGAGGGCTGACCACTCGCTGCAGAAAAATGTAAATGAATGAATGAACTATGAGCACATTGTCACAACAGTCAGTATGTTTACAATTTTGAGGAGAAATCTTCATCTCTCAATTGAAAACGCGTTATTACCTGCATCTAAAGTGCTCAAAATGGACAGAAGTTAATAGAGATCGGGATTGTAATGTGTGACGTTCATACTCGTCGTCTAAATTAAACAGCTTTCAACGGGTCCTTTAATTGTGTCGTTCTGTTACGTTTTTGTTTACTTTTTAATATTGTTTGGCTGATGTTTCTGTTTTCGCAACAAAATAGTAGACTGGATTTAACCAGAGGTGGGTAGTACTCAGTTTTTTGAAGAAACTGTACTTATTAGAGTAGCTAATTCATTCAATACATGCCCTATCATGTGACCTTTGTTGTTATGGCGGCCATTTTGAATACCGAAGTAGAATTATGCAGTTCTACAACATGTAACAATATCTCTACTCAGGATGAAAATGCAAGATAACTGATTGACAGTGGCATTTTTATGTCCTCGTACTCATTGATCATAAAGATAACAGTAAAAACACGGCCAGGCGCACGTTTATGTGAAGAAACCAGTGAGTCAGTGTTTAATTTTTATTTACTATTTACTGTTTAATTGTTTGCACATCTTCTGTCTATTCTGCACATCCCGAGTGTTTCTGAGAGCTGAATGTAACAAGTGAATTTCTCCATTGTGAGATCAATAAAGGCTTATCTTATCTTAAGCTGCTCAAAATGTTAGCATGCTACAGCTCTGACGTCTCCAAGAGAAAGCGCTGAACCAAACTCCAAACATCGAGCCTTGGATACAACATGTGACAGAGGTCAGAGCTGAGCTGTTACTGTAGTATTTCCTCAGTGTTCATAGATGTGAGTCGCACATGTGTTTATCGTGTTGAAGCCATTGACCGTTGCTAACCGGTAGCATGCTAACGTCTTGAACAGCTTAAACACTGACTCAGACCGAGACTGTTGACATGACAAACTGTAAAAATCACAGAGAAAGGTTTTCTGTTTCCTCTTTGATGAGTTAATTTAGTCTGAGGAGTGAAGCAGATCTTTAGTAAATCCTGCTGTAGCTCGACAGACAGCGCTGTTACATCTGTGCCATATTTGCTGGTTTCTTCACATAAACGTGCGTCTCTGGTTCCGTGTTTTAACTGTTATCTTCATGAGCAATGATGACGAGGACATAAAAATGCCACTGTTGATCAGTCGTCTTTCATTTTCATCCTGAGTAGAGATATTGTTACATGTTGTAGTACTGCATAATTCTACTTCGGTGTTCAAAATGGGTTAGTTTGTGCCACTGTGTGTAAATTCTGAAGTTACAAAAGCTTCACGTCGACCTAAAATATATGACGTTTGTGTTTCGTGCCCCCTTTTCTTCAGAAATCTATATTATATCATATACATTGTATATTTTTTCTATTATTACAAGTTTTGTTTCCCATCATTTATGTCACAACTGAAACAATCAGACTTTTAAACTCGTACTCAAAAGTTACTCACAATACTCAAGTAAAAATGTTTTCCTTTACTTGAGTCTTAATTTGGGTCACTACTTTACGTGTACTTGAGTAAAATCATTTCAAAGTAACGTTACTCTTACTTATTTTGGCTACTCTACCACCTCTGGATTTAACTAACAGTTCTGATCTGGGTTTGCTGCAGTTGGCCAAGTTTAGATTCAGCAAAACTATGAACATTCTGAATGACCAGGTTTTTCCATCAGTGGATTTCTTCTTCCCTGATGGCATAGGCAGATTCAGAGATGACTGGATTCATCAGGCTCATATTGTGAAAGAGTGGATCAGGGAGCATGAGACTGACTGGCCGTCACAGAGTCCAGATCTTTACCCCATTGAGAATCTTCGGGTTGTGCTGGAGAAGGCTTTACACAGTGGCCACACTCTCCCATCATCAATACAGAGATCTTGGTAAAAAAATTAATGCAACACTAATTCTTTTGACATTGCAGAAGCGTATTATTGAAACAACGCAACAGCGAATGTGCTGTAATCAAAGATAAATCAACCAAATATTAGAGCGTGTGACCCTTTTGTGTGTCTTATTTTGGTCAGAGTAATGTGTTCAATCCTGATCTCTATCGACAAAACCCATGAGGGAATGAATGAAAAGCACAGATGCGTGTATAATATAGAAAGAAAAGTAATAATCGTACAAAAATTGGCAATAGTTTCACATTATGGTTATTGGAAAATCATCAATTCTGTTTCCAAAGCAACAGACAGAGAAAAGGTGTTGATTTCTCCGTGAACCTACTGACTGTATTTGCATCATTTGAAGGACTGTATGAAAGGAACACAGATGTCGACTGGATTTGAATGTCGCAGACAATCACAGAGGACTTAGTTTGAAGAATAAGCTGCCGTTTTGACATTTTCTGTTTGTTCAAATGCTTAACTTTATTTCACATTGTATTTTTTAAACATGCACTGTCTATTTTCACCACTGTTTGCTGTGAATAAAGTGAATATCAACAAAATAACTCTTGTTCTTGGAAGTGAATTGCACCACGACTACCACTTTTATGACTCACTACTTACTAAAGTAAAACATTTTCTTACTCTTTCCACTGTGAGTATTTCTGTAAGTTCAATGTTGACATATAGAAAAACACATAATCATTTGAATTCATTTAAGTATTTTATGAAACTCTTTTGTCTAATCCAAGTCTTAGGTACAACAAAGGGTGGCGTGAAAATAAAGTGTTACCCAATTTTCTAGTATATATTACCGTAAAAATTGGATATGCTTTATTCTTGAAAAAATATTACATTTTTCACTGTTCTTTGTGTTTTGTCTGTTTTATTACAACAACCCAACCATAAATTATTAGTTACTCAGTGTGCCTTTAAAGTAATGTTACTCTCACTTGTGTAAATATTTTGACTACTCTACCATGCTGTCTCTGGGAGGGTTCAAGTCCTTGTTCAGACCAGGTTTAGTCACTGTTTTGAGCAGTGACTAAACCTGCTCCTCTGAACCTCATGCCGCTGTAGTGGGTTAATCTTTGGTTTGTTCTGGAGTAATGCGTCTTTAATCCAATTAGAAACCAGTTCACTGTTCACTGGACCTATGGAAGAGAAATCAGGGCATTCAACATAGCAAGCCACATACCATGTCATGTTACTACAGTATATACAGTACACATATGTCCAAATCTAAAAGGAATCGAAAAGGAAATCATTAATGTGATTAACGTATATATTTTATCTTTTTGACATGTTTGGACATTGCCTCCTCATTAATAAAAACACCGGCAGTTGTATTTGTTTCTGTGCTCAAAACAATCTGTTCCTGATGATGTAATGAGGCGCTGGTTGTCTGTGTTTTTTAAAGTCTGCACACCAGACTCATTCCCATCACTTCAGCCCCCAAATTGCTTCCACTCAAAAACATGTATTGGGAACAACTGTTTGCAAATGTTTATTTTATGCTGGGAAATCAGGGTTAGATTGCTTTAGGCCTATATATTTACCACACACATTATTATAAGTTAGCCTATAAAACATTAAATATCGTATAGTCCTTACAGTATTTCCAAAGTCTGAACAATATTTAGGACCTTGGCTTTTTGGTGTTGCATCCCATTCCCCTTGTGATGATGATTTAACCAGGTCTAAACGAAACTACTCAACAAATATTTCTGGAGGTTATACTTGATGGAAGTGCGCCCCCTGCTGTCAGTCAGTCAGCATCAGATGTAGGAGGAACAGACTTCAACAACAGAAAAGTTCTTTGTCAAACATGTACTGTGGTGGTTAATCTCTGTCTAAATCTCTGTCCAGATTATAGCTTTATTATCATTGTCATCATCATAAACACCCTATAAAATTATTCACAAACATTGAATTTTATTATATACTCTTATATTTTATTTTCATTATTATATTAATTTTAAGGTTAACCCAGGAAGTAACATTGTTTTTTATTTTATTTTTATTTGAGCTATTGGGTGGGAATCTCTGGTACTGCTCTAAACTGGTTCAAGTCCTATCTCGAGGATAGGACGTACTTTGTGGAAATTGGCAACTGTGTCTCAGACAAAATTTCCATGACCTGTGGAGTCCCCCAGGGGTCAATCTTGGGACCCCTCTTATTCAACCTGTACATGCTTCCATTGGGTCAGCTAATAAACAGCAACAATGTGTCGTACCACAACTACGCAGATGACACTCAGATCTACGTGTCACTGACGGCAGGTGAACATGGGCCTGTAGATACACTCTGTCACTGCATCGAACAGATCAGTTTGTGGATGCAAAACAACTTTCTCCAACTAAATTCAGACAAAACTGAGATCATTGTCTTTGGCCCACAGACACAAAGACAAAGTGTTATCAGTCACCTTGAGTCTCTCGCTCTAAAACCAAAAAATCAGGTTAGAAATCTAGGAGTAATCATGGACTCAGACCTGAACTTAAACAGCCACATCAAAGCAATAACATCATCAGCTTTTTACCATCTGAAGAACATTGCTAAGATCAGAGGAATAGTGTCAAAACCAGACTTAGAGAGACTCATCCATGCATTTGTCTCTAGCAGGTTAGACTACTGTAACGGCCTGCTCACTGGCCTTTCTAAACGAGCTGTTAGACAGCTGCAGTACATCCAGAACGCTGCTGCTCGAGTCCTGACAAAAACCAGGAAATACCACCACATTAGTCCAGTGCTCCGGTCTCTGCACTGGCTTCCTGTCACTCAGAGAATAGAATTTAAAACAGCTCTGCTTGTGTACAAGTCTTTTCATGGTTTAGCACCAAAGTACATCTCTGACATGTTAGAGCCGTATGAACCATCTCGGGCCCTGAGAACTTCAGGGAGGGGTCTCCTGGTGGTTCCCAGAGTCAATAATAAACACGGTGAGGCTGCGTTTCAGTTTCATGCAGCTAAAATCTGGAACAGTCTTCATGAGGATGTGAGACAGGCCTCAACTCTGACAATGTTCAAATCCAGGCTGAAAACAGCTCTTTTTACCCGTGCATATGAAAACTGAAAGTATTTTATCTGCACTCTTGCCTTTTACTGTAATTGATTAACTTTGTGTTGTTGTTTTATTGATTGATTTTAACTGTTTTCTTGTAATTTTTTCTGCAACTGTGAAGCACTTTGAATTGCCTCGTGTATGAATTGTGCTCTACAAATAAACTTGCCTTGCCTTGCCTATTATTTACAATATTTACATCATTACATTTACAGTACATTTTCACACAAAACCAAGAAAAATAAAATTTAATAATAACTCAAAAGGAGTAGGCCGAAGCAAGAAAGCTTACCTTTATATTTTATTTTCATTATTATATTAATTTTAAGGTTAACCCAGGAAGTAACTGGGTAGTTGTTAAAGTACAAAATAATTCAATAAATAATATTTATTGTGACAAAAACCTCACGCTCCGTATACGTTGAATTTCCTAATTGTATGTGCGAAATTGTGAAATAAATAAATACAAAAAATAAATAAAGAAAAAGTTAGAAATGTACTGTGTCTCTGTCCAGATTATGGCTTTGTTATCATCATCATAAATATCCTATAAAAAATATTCACAAACTTTGAATTTTATTTTTTTATTATTAAATTAATGTTAAGGGTAACCCAGAAAGTAACATTTAATTTGTTATAGTAATAAATAAATAAATAAATAATATTTATTTTGACAAAAACCTCGCGCTCCTCCATTTCCTTCCTCTGTGTTGCGCTGTTCAAACGGTAAGGCTAACGGTGAGTCGTGTGTTTGAAAAAACTAATATTTTTTCTTATTTAACTCGATGTTTTCACTCTCACTCTAAGATATGCTGATAGAGTATATTTTATGGCGCCGTGGTCGTAGTTTTATCGAGTTGTTTGGTTATTTTTTATCAGTTTTGACCGTGTTGCGCAGAATGCAGTTTTTTTCAGTTAGCTAACGTTAGGAACTTGGTATAAAGGTGTAACAGCAGAATTAATAAAAGCCGCCGTTTTAGGACTCGGCTGATGTTTGTGAAGAAGACGCGTCACTTTTACACATTTCTCACTGTCACCGAAGTCTAGAGTGTGACAGAAATATATAATCGTACTCTGAAGGAGATCCAGAAGCGAAGTGAGAGACTCCTGAACCTGTGGCGCCTTTTTTTTTAGCGGCGTGAACGTGAACAAGTCCTTCAGAACTGGTATAATATAAACATAACCACCGTATAACTGGGCCGAGATTATATTCATTGTTCGTATTTAAAAACTCAGATTTAAGTATTATCAAACTAGCGAGAGTAAAAGAGTAACTGCCAAAATAGAAATGTGCACTTATTGAAGACGTAGCTCCTCAAATGTATTACCAAAGTATCACAGTAGCTACGCAAGAGGAACAAATGTACGTCTTCAGTAAAAGTAAAAAGAAATACCAGAACACTTTCAATGGTGCTATATAAGTAAAAGTATTTCACACTGATCTTTAAAGTTCGGGAAAATTCACTGTTACCATGGAGATCCGCCATGTTTGTGGGTGCTCGCATATATTTCCCATAGACTAACATTAGCTAAAAACAGTATCAAAAGTGGAGAAAGAAACAGTGAAACAACTCCGTCAGCTGCCGAGTCACTACCGGTTAATCCATCTAACACACTGTAGTGTTCAAATGTTTCAATGTGAACAATAACTTCATTATTTTACCTTTTAAAATCTCGAGTAGTTTATTATTGCTGATGCTTAGCGACATGACATCATTATCCTGAACTCTATTCAGCTTATGGATTGTTTCATCAAAACTGGGGCGACCAGACGTCCTAGTTTACCCGGAGGACAGTCCCAGTTTTGAAGCCTCTGTCCCATGTCTCCTCTGATTTGTCCCAGTTTTATACCAGCTCTGTCCCAGTTTTTCCTCCAGTGCCATGGCAGAAGCAGCGTTTTTTACTTGAAACTAAAGGACTTTTGGTCAAGTGTGCATCAAACATGAGGTTTAATAGCCAATGAATCAATAAAAAAGCTCAGAAGTCTATGGTCCATTTAATTGATATTGGACTTTTATAAACAATTTTACATTAAAAAAGAAAGTGACTTTTTAGCAACCGCCACAAATTCACATTGTGTCCTGGTTTTTAATGTGGACAATCTGGTCAGCCTGGTCAAAACGCTCAGATTTATGGGATTTCTGCTGCTTTTCTCAATATAAACCAATGGACATTTTAAAGTAATGTTACAATAATGCCAGTAATGTAAAATACTGGTGTTATTGTTCACACAGAAGCATTGCACTGTAGCACTGTAAACACTACAGTGTGTGGGATGTATGTCCCTGTGGTTGTTGGTTGTGGTAAAGTAACTGAGTGTAAATTTGTCCTGGCAGTGAAACCATCCTCTTCTGGAGCCCAGAACAACAGGAAACTGGTGGAACAAACTGCACTGAAGTCACCTGCAGTGTCCGGCTTGTTTCAACCACACGGCTCTGGACGAGAAGAAAAAATGGTGAGATATTTTAGAACCATGTGGCGGACTCCTTTTTTACATGTGACCAGGGCTTGATGTGAACTTTTCTATTCACTGGCCTCTGTGGCTTGTCTTTTCTTACAAGCTACTTTTTATCAAATAAAAATCCTAATTATTAGAGGCCAAATTATTGGGAGTCACGATTGATTCAACCTTATCTTGGTCTCCACATAATAAAAACACTGTAGCAAAAATGAGTAGAGCCATCTCTAATATAAGAAGATGTGCATATTTTTTAACTATTCCAGTTACCAAGTTGGTTCTTGAGTCACTTGCACTTTCACATCTTGATTACTGCTCCATTATCTGGTCAAGTGCTTCAAAAAAGGATCTTGTAAAATTACAATTAGTCCAGAACAGAGCAGCTCGCCTAGCACTGCGATGCCCATCCAGAGTTAGTGCCATGCATGGTAGGCTGTCCTGGTTTAAAGTAGAGGAAAGAGTGGCCTGCAGTCTTATATTAATCTGCAATGTTTACACTCTTCAAAAACCCTTAGGTCTGTCCTCTCAACTACGGCTGACCAGTGAAAGGCACGGTTTAAATACTTGACAGGCCTCACGGTGTCATTTTACTACTGCTCTGAAGAGAACTGTTCTGTACAGAGCGATGGTTCTGTGGAATAAGCTCCCTCAGTCTTTAACAGCATTGGTGTTCAAAAGCTGTTTTAAAAGATTGGTAAAAAAAACACGTCCTAAATCATGGAATATAACGTAGAGAACAATGATCTCCCAGGTTATACAGTTAGGTGTATTGAAACATCATGCACCTTTCACCGCCAGGCCATTAGTATTGATTTTTCGTTTGAAAAAAAATCGGTAGATTAAAATGAGCACAATAATTGTTAGTCGCCGCCCTAATGACAGAGACACAAGTTTAACTTTGAGCAGAAAACGATCGAGTTGTTCAGGATTATTTTTGTTTTATGGTGTTAATTGCAAATATTTCTCTTTAATTTGATTTGTCTTTGAGAGTTAGTTAAATGAAAAGGCTGTTCTAGAAGCGATAAAGTAGCATTTCTTAGAAGATCGAACTTGTATATTAGCTGTTAACCTCTTAACCCCCGACATTTTCTCCAGTTCAGCTTTACCCAAATCTAAAAGGTCACAGCCTATAGGTCAGTGTAATGCCTCGTTTTTTTTGTTTTTGTTTATTTAAGCAATTCCAAGTTATTAGACAAAAAGAAAGAAACACAATAACGGCCAAAAAGGAGTAAGCTGAAGCAAACAATGCTTATTAATGCCAACCCCCATCGAACTTATTTACAAACTTTACAATTGCTGTTTGTTTACATTTACCGGTTTGTTCTATTTGAAAGCTAAGACCTTCAAAACTAACCTAAGCTGATTTTTTCCTCGTGTTGTCGTCACTTTTTTGGAATTTTTTTTCATTGCCAATTTCGTCACATTTTTGACACATTTTCATGTTTTTGTTTTTTATTGCTCTTTTGTGGCGCTGATGGTTCAGGTGGGAATTAAGAGGTGAAGAAAGAAGTCGCACAGTGTGAAATCAAAGTTGTATGATTTGAATATTTTTTTGTTGGGGATAATATAACACTTGGAGCACTCTTCACTGAATGATTGAATGTGAGAGTTTTGTTTTTCACCTTTTACTTTTTGTCATAAAGACTGAAATGTTGGCTCCATTTTGGGTTGAATTCACTTTTTGTTGCTACTTGTTCTGACTTTGTTTCCTGATTAAAAACAAACTTGGAGTTATGTTTGCTTCATTCACACGTTTGGTACCGTATGCCTGCATATTCAGTCTGTTATCAGGAGCTTAAAACGCTTTCTTCCACCTGATGATGTCACACACAAATCTTCACCAGACTCATCACTCAGGGCCATACTTTACATATTTAACACACACATAGGATTTAAAGTTATAAAACATGAAATAGCGTGTCTATAAAGATTTAATAAAGCCAGAATAATCTTTTGGACCTTGGCTTTTGAGTTTGAAGACTATTCCTCTTGTGACCACTAGAGGTCGCTGAAGTCTGTTACTGTTTTTTATGTCTATGGTTAAGAGCAGAGGTGAGTAGAGTAGCCAAAATACTTACTCAAGTACGAGCAATGTTACCTAAACAATAATTCTTCTCAAGTATAAGTAAAATGTACTGCTCCCAACTAATTACTCAAGTAAGAGTAAAAAAGTACTTGAAAAAAACACCACTGGATCACGTGAGCAGACGCTCCTCATCAGGTCAGAGGTTGTTCTGAAGTGATGGAGCGGCCTTTGCTCTGTGAGCTGCCGTCCCCAAAAAAAATCCTTTTTCCGAATTTTCTTCCCCCCCAAATGGATTATCTCGTAATTACGAGATATATTTTCCGTTTTCTGAATAATAATAATGAAAAAATAATCCGTTTTTGAATTAATTTTTTTTAAATCCGTTTTCCGAAAAAAGAAAAGAAAAAAAACATCCCCCAAATTGATTGTCTCGTAATTACAAGATAATCCACTGAGGGGAAAAAAATAATTCGGAAAACGGATTTTTTTTACTGACTACAATGCTCCATCGTATAATATACTATTTATATTATTTGTCGTTAATTTTACTCTCTCTTTTTATTTTATTTTTATTCATTTATTTTTTGCTGCGTTATATGTTGCCAAATTTCCTTGTCATGAAAAAGTCTGATTATTATTATTATTTATTCATTTATTTAAAAAAAAAAAAAATCGATTGGTAACGAGCACGCGCTGCTCCGCTCCTGCCTCTGTGCGGCGCTGTTGACAGACGGCTCATTGCCAACGGTAAGTCGTGTCTGGCAGAAAAACTATTAATTTTCTTATTTAACTCGATTTTCTTTGCCCTCTCTCAAAGGCGTGCTGATAAGAGCACATTTTTAGGCGTCATGGTCGTGTTTATGTCGAGTTGTTTGGTCATTTTTAAAGTTGTGATCGTGTTAAGCAGACTGCTGTTTTTCCAGTTAGCTAACGTTAGGAACATGGCGTGACGGTGTAACAGCCGAATAAAGAAAACGGCCTTTTCTGTAGGATCCCGCTGCTGTTTGTGAAGAAGACGAGTATCTTTTCACACATTTCTTGTCATTGAAATGTAGAAAGTGACAGAGATATAATATAACCGAGTGGCTCAGGCAGTGAAGGAGATTGTGTCGAAGCTAAAGTGGGTTCTGAGTTTGTGGCGCCTTTTTTTAAGTTACGTGCAGTGCTGGAAATGAACTCCTAAAAACTCATAATATAAACGAAACCACCGTATAACTGTTCTGCTTTGCTAAATTATTAACAAGTTCATAACAGGAGATGAGGCAAATGTAGCTGCATGTTTTTAATCATATGTCGCTTATATGCATGATTATAATGTAAATCAATGTGTAAAAGTATTCCAAGTATTCAGAATACAGTACTCTGACTGGACAAAGTAACGGAATACGTTAGTTCAGTAACTAAATACAATTTCAATGTATTTACCCCAACACTATATATAAAGGTAAAAAGTAAAAGTATTTCACACAGATTCTTAAAGTGTTCAGCTCGGTGCTGTGACGTCAGAACGATAAGATTTCTCTAATAATAAAATAAACAAATAGAGAATGTAAAGTTTTGTGTACTTTTTTCACAAAGAAAGTTTACAATATTGTGACCCTGCAGCTAACAGACTTGTTTTGGCTTTTTTCTCCACTTTTTACACTGAAGCTCATGTTAGTCAATAATCAGTGATGCCCCTTGTGCCAGAAACATGGCGGATCTCCATGGTAACAGTGAATTTATAACATTCCATCCCGGACTTATGTGAAACATTTTCATGAAACTATTGTCCTCAGCTTTAGTCGGCTGTTATTAGTCGAGCCCTGGCAACAGTTCAGCGATACGTCCCTGTGGTTGTTGGTTGGGGTAAAGTAATCCGGGTTTATTGTAGGAGTGGGTGATATTGACAACACTGAATATCTCAAAACTGTTTTAGACTTTGTCGATAACGATGATGGACAATCAGACATTATGCAAAATATGAAATGACATCTTAATTTACATTATGTTGCTCAAAAAGATAAATGTCCTGAACAGACGACAAAAGAGCAGAAAAAAACACTTTACACTTTTCCCCCAATTTCTTTTCCACATTTCTTGAGATGAACTCGATATTTACCTATTTTCCAAACAGCAGTTTTGATATGATCTTGTAGATGATGTATTGCCAACCTCTCGCTCGGACCTGGACAAACCCCGGCCCGGGCGCCGAGTCCGGCCCGCAAAGCTATTTAATCCGGCCCGCTGCTCATTTTCCATAAAAGTCTAATTGTTTCAGCATTACACACTGGAGACGCCCCTGTGAGTCGCCGTGTTCTTTTATCCAGCGTTTGAATTTGTTGGTTTCAGATCCAATTATTATTATTTCCGAAACTTCCAATTTTAAATTCTCCTGTTCTTTTCTTTTTGTTCGTGTGAGTCGTCCCCTTGTTTCTTTTTCACATTCTGTTTGATGCTCCTTTTTCCTTATGTGGAAAGCTCGCCCTGTTTCACCTATGTATGATTTATTACATGATTTGCATGGAATTTCATACGTTGCATTTTTCCTCCTGTGTTATTCCCTGAAACCTGCACGTTATACTGTAACACAAGTAGACACAATGAACGTTACGATTTATAAGAGGCTGTAGTTGAGCCCAGACTCCGCACAGCTGTAGGACCGAGACTCGAGGCGTGTTGTTTGAGGATCACTGGGGTCTTGGTTAAGACCTTATTCCTCCTCTGTAGTCTTTGTCTCGTTTATTTCTGCAGTAGACTTGTTATTGGCCTGGGTTACGTGAGGTTTAGTCCTTGATTTGATATGAATAAATATTTACAGAAAATGATAGTCCATCTAAATACCTTTATCAGCTAGCCTATTCAAAATACACAATTTAGTGCAATGTACAGCAGGGTAAAGGTGAGCAGAATAAGTTTGAGTTATTGTTGGTGCGGCCTCACTGACTCCTTGTGAAGATGAATTTCCCAGCCCTGCTTTAGCCTGTTGTGAACGTTTTCTGCTCCTTGGCCTTTATGTCTATTCTTTTTTCAAACTTTACCAGCCACACTGACCACAATTTAATTAGACTTTTTTTAAGGATCACCATAGTTACGTTTCTTATTATGTACAAACTTAGATCTATGTTTTATCAAAGTATGAGTTTAAACAGTCAGTGCTTTTCTGAACATTGTGGAGTTTGCTGCTTCTGTTTATTTTACAGCAGTGACTGTCGCTTTATGACACCTTTGGACAGAACTATGTCCTATGTGTTTCCAAGTATTATATATCATAATATTCTTTGACATACATTGACTAATATAGAGCTTATGCCTGTGATGTCAAAGCAGCAAAAGAAAATGGAGTGGCTATATCTGCAGTGTGATTCTTTTGTTGTCCTGGATCTTCTTCTGAATGAACCAGTTAATCAATTAGGGCTGCAACTATCGATTATTTTAGTAATCGATTAATCTATCGATTATTTACATCGATTAATCGGATACGTATTTTATTTATATTGAAAAACTAAATTCCATGACTTTAGAGCAGATTATAAAAGGAGAAAAAACATAGTTTTAAACAAAGGATTTTTCTGCTAGAAATAACATAATTTATTCTTCATTTCTTATCAGTTTGTCCCAAAAGCAGCAACATTTGACTCTCATAAAGAGACACCTGTCCTTATGTCCATGATGAGGAGAGAGAGCAGCTTCATAGTGTCTTTTATATCAGTACTTTCACTCTTATTCAAGTGAAGTAGGTCCTGACTGGAGACATAATCTTGAAATGTTCTGCTGAAGCTCAGGTGATTCATTTCTTTCCCAGGATCTCAACCAGAGGGGTTTCCTAAAAGAGGGAAAACATTTTAATTATTTTTGTCATAGTATTGCCATCGAGCAGAGAATAATGTGTCAGTTTGCATGGTTCATAAATGTATTTGTTGTGAGCAATGAAAGGATGGAAATGAGAAACTTTCAAGTACAGGTGAAACAGTATGACTGTGTTGGAGTTTTATTTTGCTTTTGAAATAGTGTGACCACCTCAAATAGTTTAAACAGAGACCAGTGGGACAATTTGACAGAACTTTGAAGTACAGAGGAATTAGTTTTTTGTTTTTTTATAGATCAGGCTTTTTCATCCCACTAAAGAACGACACACACCTTTTCACTATTACAACTTATATAACACTGGGCTAGCAACAGATCGCAATATATTGACGGCACGGTAGCGCAGCTGTTAGTGCTCGTGCTTCACAGCTAGAAGGTCCCGGGTTCAACTCCCACCTGGACGGGGCCTTTCTGTGTGGAGTTTGCATGTTCTCCCCGTGTCTGTGTAGGTTTCCTCCGGGTACTCCGGTTTCCCCTACCACCAAAAAACATGTACAATAGGCCAGGATGAATGAGAGTGTGTGAATGCATGGAGGTGGTCAGAGGGACCGTTGGCGCTGATGTGTGTAGCGACAGCGCTTCTGTCAGTCTCCCCCAGGGGAAACTGAAGCTACTAAGGTAGTTTACCACCACCAAGTATGGACTGAATGTAAAATGCTCTCATGTAAAGCGCTTTGTGACCATGTCTGTGAAAGGCGCTATATAAATAAAGATCTTCTTCTTCTTCTTCTTCTATATTATAAAGCAGTTAGACGTTAAAAAAAATAAAATAAATCACGAGGTAGGCTTCAATGAAAAAGTGGGACATTTTAAGCACCAGGAGGGACAGAGAACGACATGGCTCTGCAGTACAACCCAAAGAGGGAAAGGTGGTCACTATATTTAGATCTGTGGATTTATTTACCTGAATTTAAATCGTAGATGCAGCGGAAAGATATTTAGCGCAAAACACTTTGCAGCAAGGGAGAAGTAGATACAGTAGGATGTAAAAGTCTGCATTTGGTAAGGGGGGGGCATCATACTTTACCTTATGTCACACTTTAAACAGTGGATGAATGTGTAGATCCCCCGTCCTGATGGTAAATCATCATTGATGCAGCTGTTAGCATTGTTGTAGTGTGATAGCGGGGAGAGCCGTGTCCTTTCGCCTCGTTAGCCTCCGTCCTATCTTCACCTCTTGTTGCTGAGTTTCTTCTTGTTTGAGCCGTGTTTTGATGATTTCGACGGCCTGGTTCTCCGCTCTGGTACTTGGTTCTGCCCGGCTACGAGTTTTAGCACAGCTAGCTCCGCTCTGTTTACTACCATAGACTGAGCTGTGCTCTTCAGAAGCGGCCGTGCGGAAACAAACGCCGCTTAAAGTTCCAGGCGCATAAGCGGCCCCGTTTCACGCGGTTTTAATGAGATACATCATCGAAGCGGGAAAATAATATTCAAAGCATTTTACTAATCGAGTTAATCGATTTAATCGATTAATCATTGCAGCCCTAGTCTCAATAGCTCTGCTGTTCAAACCCATTCAAATGGGATTCAGTTCTTGTGTCGCGTTGGTGTCATTGGGTTTAAAGGCGACAAAAGATGATTGAGCTTCATTTAGCCCCAAACAAACAGAAAATAATTTAGTGTAATATCAACCACTGTTTGTTTTATAGGAAGACGCAGACGCTGTCCCTAAAGCAGGAACATCTGGAGAGAAACTGCACCACTGTGATCAGTGTGGGAAGTCATTCAGACACAAAGGAACACTGACACGGCACCAGAAACACCACACCGGCATAAATCTCCTCTGCTGCCCTCTGTGTGCCAAGAAGTTCACTGCAGAATCACGGCTCACTGTCCACATGAGAGTTCACACTGGAGAGAAGCCCTTTGCATGTGGCCAGTGTGAGAAGAGGTTTAAGTCGAAGGTGGAACTAAAGACACATGCACTGGTCCACAGCAGGGAGAGGCCCTTCACATGTGACCTCTGTGGGTCATCGTTTAAAGATAAGACAACACTAAAACGACACTCAGTCGTTCACACAAGAAAACGAGACTTCAGCTGCGACGAGTGCGGGAGAGGTTTTGGACGATTATCAGATTTTAAAAAGCACCAACTCATTCACATCGGAGAAAAGAAGCATCAGTGTGAACAGTGTGGAAAGGCCTTTCTTCACAAAGATGTTTTAAAACAACACAAACTCACTCACAGTGAGAGGAGCTTCTCTTGTGAAGAGTGTGGAAAACGTCTCTCCAGTAAATCAGGCTTAGAACAACATAAACGGATGCACTTCAATCATGAAGTGTTTGTTTGTGAAACATGTGGCAAAGCATGTCCCTCACTGAGTCATTTAGCTGCTCATGAAACCTCCCACTCGACAGATCGACGCCACATCTGTGGCCAGTGTGGGAAAAGGTTCAAAAGCAAAGGTGCTGTCATACGACACGAGCAAGTCTCCCATGATAATAAAAGGTTCCAGTGTGAGCAGTGTGGCAGGTCTTTTACCACTAAGAGTCATCTGAAAGCTCATCAGAACCTTCACACAGGGACAGTGTTCTCCTGTGACCAGTGTGGGAAAGAGTATTTTGATAAGAAGAGCCTGAAGCTTCACCAGCGCATCCACACTGGAGAGAAGCCCTTCACCTGTGACCAGTGTGGAACATCTTTCTCTCACTCTGGACATTTGAAAAGGCACCAACTGGTTCACACAAGAGAGAAGAAACACGTCTGTGATGAGTGTGGGAAAGGCTTTGGCCGTTTAGGACATTTGAAACGACATACACAAACTCATGTGGAGAAGCCTCATGGATGTGGTCAGTGCAGAAGAGCCTTCGCTCGTCCTGAGGAGCTAAACACTCACCTTCAAACTCACTCTGAGCCAAAGAAAAACGTGCCCAAGCCCATCGTGTGTGACCAGTGTGGGAGGGGCTTCAAATGTACAAGTTATTACACACAGCACTACCGCATTCACACCAAGGACGAGATCTTTCCATGTGACCAATGTGACAAAGTCTACTACATTATAAACTCCTTTAAGAAGCACCAGCTTTCCCACGCTAAAGAGAAGCAGCGACAGGCGACTGGACACAACCTGAAACACCAGAGCGTTCAGAACCAAGCCAGACCCTCCTCAGACCAGATCCCTCTGAAGAACCTGGAGATCCGGCTCCACAGAGTCCAGATGTGAGGCTTCATAACACAGACTGCGTTTTTACTGCAGATTGTATCCGCGTGTGGCACTTCAACATCTGAGCAACTGCTGTGAGCGATTAATGTCATAGACCTCAATCCTCAACCAACGTCCAGCCAGTATTTCACATGATATCACATAGAAACTGGACTGAACTGGACTGAACCAAGACTGAACTAGACTGAACCAAGACTGAACTGGACTGAACGACTGAACCAACCAAGACTGAACTAGACTGAACCAAGACTGAACCAAGACTGAACTGGACTGAACCAAGACTGAACCAAGACTGAACCAAGACTGAACCAAGACTGAACCAAGACTGAACTGGACTGAACCAAGACTGAACTGGACTGAACCAACCAAGACTGAACTAGACTGAACCAAGACTGAACCAAGACTGAACTGGACTGAACTGGACTGAACCAAGACTGAACCGGACTGAACCAAGACTGAACCAAGACTGAACTGGACTGAACCAAGACTGAACTGGACTGAACCAAGACTGAACCAAGACTGAACTGGACTGAACCAAGACTGAACCAAGACTGAACCAAGACTGAACCAAGACTGAACTGGACTGAACCAAGACTGAACTGGACTGAACCAACCAAGACTGAACTAGACTGAACCAAGACTGAACCAAGACTGAACTGGACTGAACTGGACTGAACCAAGACTGAACCGGACTGAACCAAGACTGAACCAAGACTGAACTGGACTGAACCAAGACTGAACTGGACTGAACCAAGACTGAACCAAGACTGAACTGGACTGAACCAAGACTGAACTAGACTGAACCAAGACTGAACTGGACTGAACCAAGACTGAACCAAGACTGAACCAAGACTGAACCAGACTGAAACCAGGACTAACCTAGGGCTAAATTACCATCACTGCAAGACTAAAATGATTCTCGATGTCCACTAACTCAAAGGAGGAAAAACTATAACAAAGATTATAAAGGCTTTTTTTTGTTTAACAGCTACTTAGTTCACTGTTCCTAAGAATCAGCCGCACAAGGTCACCTTTAGCAGAGCTGTCAAATGTATAGTTTTCAAAGGAGGATTTTCGTTTTAACAAGTCTTTTCTTTTATATTTCACTGGTTGTCAAATGTGCAAAGCTTACCTTATCCACTAGACAAAATGTTGTTTATACAAGATACAAGTACTGTATTTAAGGTTCTTTAGGCGTAAGCAGAACTGTTTGTAAAAAAAAGTGTAAATAGTTTATTCACAATTAGAGCAAACTTCACTCAGAGTTGTGTTTAAATCATTTGTGTTTGGGCTGCACGATATTGAAGTATCTTGCGATATGCGATACAGCTGTGCAATATCGCGATGATGATATTATTGCGATATTTCACTAAACCATTTCGACACAACATGTTCCGTTCTAATTAAACGCAAATTGTAAGTAACTAGTTTTTCAGCAAATCTTGCCAAAACAAGACTTAAAAAACACTACATCAGCTCCACAACAAGACTAAAATTGGACTTAATTAGGACATGTTTAACTAAACCTGAACCTTGAAACCTTCCACACTTTCATAAGTTCAATACATTGTTTGTTTTTGGCTGAGTTTGCAAAGAAATTGACAATCTCAGTCAGATAAAGACTTTACTGGTGTTGCGATATATTGTGGCTTCTTGCAATATGGATATTGCATCACCAAATATCACGATACGATATTTTTTGAGATATGTTGTGCAGCCCTAATATGTGTGACGTTGCCCAAAGTTTCAAAGGGCCCATTTTCTGTTGAAGTTTTGATATTTTTGACATGTTTCAACATTGCCTCTTCATTAATAAAAACACCTGGAGTTGTATTTGTTTCTTTACTCAAAACAATCTGTTCCTGATGATGTAATGAGGCGCTGGTCGTCTGTGTTTTTTAAAGGTCCTATATCATGCAAAATCGACTTTATGGAGCTTTTAGCCATGTTGTTATGCTATTTCCTTCTCAAAAACACCCCCAGAGCGGTTTTTTGGCTTCATTCACGCAGTTCTAAGTAATCCTCCTGAATCCTGCTCTCTGAGCAGCTGCTCCGCCCTCTCCTGGTAAACGACTGAGCTGTGTCGTCACAGCGGAACGGAAGTGCTCTACGTCTGTAATATAATGCCTCACGGCCTGATTTTTATTTATAAAACAGCTTTTTTTTTTGTGGAAAAAAAACAAACACAAAAACAGGAACTCTCCGACGCGTCTGTGCTGTCCCACGACGCTAATCAAGCGCACCCACGGCTGGAGGAGCCATGGATCCGAGCATAAGTGTTGTTTTTGAAGACTGAGCTCTTTCTAACCTACTCTGGACACCGCCTGCTCTTTTTTCTTACTGAACGATAATGTCACGGATGCGCGTTTGGCTACGAGAGGAACAGGACTATTCAACCTTCCTAAAGAAGAGTGCACTCGCCAGAAGTTGGAATTTCTTTCCGGGATTCAGCGACTATATCAACCAACCTGATGGATGCTTGGTGAACCTTGGCCAGAATCAAAGTGGATTAACTTTTATAACCAACGCGATCTCATGGGGAGTCCAGACTGAGCGGTGAGTCAATCAAAACGCGTGTTAGCATGTGTGTGTTAGCGTGTGCGTTAGCCATTTATGAAACTGTGTTGTACATGTCAACTCCTTATAACTGCATTATGTGAAGTAACTTCACTTTTTGCAGCAATGTTTATATTTATAATACTGCAAATGTGGAATGAGCTGAGAGAGGGGCGGAGTTAACTGAATCGAATCGTCTTGTCTTCCGGGTAGGGAAAATACCCCCCAAAAATACTTATATTTCTCTCAAAAATGAGTACTCCATAGTGATAGAGGTACAATATATCATATATATGCCTATACTTTACTTTGGAATGGCTAAAATAGCATGATACAGATCCTTTAAAGTCTGCACACCAGACTCATTCCCATCACATCAGCCCCAAATTGCTTCCACTCAAAAACGTATTGGGAACAACTGTTTGCAAATGTTTATTTTATGCTGGGAAATCATATATACCACACACTTTATTATAAGTTAGCCTATAACACATTAAATATCGTATAGGAGTCCTTACAGTATTTCCAAAGTCTGAATAATATTTAGGACCTCGGCTTTTTGGTGTTCCCATCCCATTCCCCTTGTGATGATGATTTAACTAGGTCTAAACGAAACTACTCAACAAATATTTCTGGAGGTGATACTTGATGGAAGTGCGCCCCCTGCTGTCAGTCAGTCAGCAGCAGATGTAGGAGGAGGTGCCATGCGCAACTTTAAATGTTAAAAATAACCGTTTTCTAACCCATACATGCTTAAACAATTGCCTGATGTGCTGAATGAGTTCCTCTCTGATCACTGTGATTGCCTCTATAATCCTGTGCAGTCAAATAAATAAGAGGGATTCGAGCCGGTTTGAGCCTGGGCGTGACGTCATGCGCGTTCACGCTCACCTGGCTCTGGGGTGTTTGTGTATTCGCATCAGCTAAGACTCGAGCGACTTTTGCAAAAGTAAAGGGTGGGTTGTAAGAGAATTGTAAGTTCATCCCAACCAGCCACGCAAACTCCACGTAAGATAAAGAAGATAAAACGTTTGTCTAGTTCAACAAAAAGGGGCAAATTGGAGTCAGACAGGCTTCGGAGTAAGACGAGAGTCAACATCGGAAAGGCGTTCAAAAACCCTGGGGGGGGTCGACCCGTCATTCCGACACACCGCCATTCCGACACACCGCCAATCCGACACACCGTCATTCCGACACTTTTTGGTACCGCTATTCCGACAATCGTTTTGAGCGTATCTGTTTGCCCTCGGCTTTTGTCCGGTATTTCGTGAGAATAGCTGATAAGATAGAGGCGTATTAACGATCCTCATGGCGCTAGAGGAGTCAGCTCAGCGTCTCCTTCCCTGTTCATCCCCGCTCTGAGAGTCCCCGCTGTCGGCCCATCTATGCGCATGTCTCAGTCCCTCTGGCTCGTGCCGTGAGATGGTTTTGGGCAAAGGCAGTGACAGGTGCGGGCTAGTCTGTATTTTACAACAAAGCGCTGAAGTTCGACGTGTGCGTTTTACACTCAGACACTGGAGCTGTCGCTCGAGGCTTTAAAGAGACTGAAAAGTGGATGCACCGCTCACAGCGCTGACCAAGCCACGCGCTCCCCTTCGTTCAAAACACTGTCCAAAACAAGTCCTTCTCCACGAAGCAGCGCGCATGGGGGTGTGTACAGTATGTGGGGCACTGAGCTTTTACGCATAATGAACACGCATATGACGCGCCCCACGGACAGCGCTCCAGATAACCTGGAGCCCATCATTAGACTCGCATTTACAGAAATATAAGTCAGTTGTTTTTGTTGTAAAATGTGATTGTGCTTTTACCTTTTTTCAGATATTAATTATTTTTATTCTATTCAGGGCGCGTGCGTCATTGTGCATTGATATCCCACTTTATGCGCCACTCACAATTAAACTGTCCCACTCAAACTTAGCATTTTTATAACTTGAACTTTAATTTTATGCATTTCTGATTTGGACTAAAACGAAAAAATAAATAAACTAATAATATTAACCTAAACAAAAATGATCAAAGGCATGTAGCCTTCGATCCATGGTTATTCTGTCTCAAAGTACATTTGGAAAAACACAACTTATGGTTGTTTAATTGTGTTTCCCGCAATTGGAATCAATAGAAAATATTGAAACGTGTAATGGCTAATAAATGGGGAGGAAATACTGCTAAAACAACGTCCAAATATTTTTGTTTACTGCTTTCTGATATGCTACCGGTTAACGTGGCCGCAGTGTTCGTTGTTCAACATCTACGTCCTGCGTCTCGGCAGCACATTTTGTTTATTATTATTTTTGTTTATTTATATTCTATATTGCGTCCTCACTCCTCTCTCAATGCCGCTGCCCATTACGCATTGTGCGTCTGCCTTAAAATGTACCCACACTGAGGCGACGGTGACTGAATGGAATTAAGAAGAGCTTTTTTAAATAAAAAAAAACAGTGTTTGTGCCACTGTTTTATTATTGCAGTTATGAGGAAGACGAGTAGACTAAAAGAAACACGTGCCAACGCTGCCTGCGATCGGGGACACTTACGCACAGGCATTGTGCAGGTCTCTTCATTCATCAGGCAAAATGTAAAACAATAATGATGCCCCAACACAAAGTTAGCCGCCTGTAGTGTTCTCTGGAGCCGGTCACAGCGGAGGGTGCAGGAAGGGGTTACTGGTCGGGGACACAAGGAACTGGTAGAGTTTTTGGAGCAGAGCGATGCGTCAGTCTGCACAGAGACAGCCAGTGCGCGTCTGTCCTGCAGACAAAGGTGCAGACCGCGCAGTAGACACTGAATGATAAGGACCGTCGGGTGGGCTAAGGACAAAAGTGGGTGTTCACTGGTCCACCCGTGGTGCCGCGTAATTGTGCCATAAGCCCTGATCACTGGCCATGCTGGCATGTTTCCTTTGCTGCTCTTCCTCATCGTTCTCATTTAATATGGATCGTTTTTATGTCAACTGCATTAATAAAACAGCGGCACAAATACTGTTCAACATCATTCAATCACAGTGGCCTCAGTGGTGCCTCTTGGAGCATCAGACAGCCGACGCACAGTGCGTAATGAGCGCATGACAGGCGGCGGCACTGAGAGAGGAGTGAGGACGCAATGCATGTGTTGCTCCATTCGTAAAAAGATTCCCAATTTAACGTGCATATGGCTGGAGTGCAGCCATCAGAAGAAAAAAACTTGCTGAGAGCTAGGAGCGGCTGTGGCACGAGCCGCTGCACTTGGCTCTCCGTACACCGCGTGATGGAGTACGGACTCCTCCAGCGTCATCAGCTATTCTCAGGGTTTTGTTTTGTGCCCAGACAACACGGGAGCCGCGAGAGGGAACCGTGTAGAGACATAAAGAAAATAACACTGCATTATCTGGTCCTATAGGCTCTTGTGATCGTGACACTTCATTTTCGAAATCTTTTGTCTTGTGTGAGTGGATGTGAGCGTAAATATAGTTAATTCTAGTAGGCCCACGTATTTTTGATAATTATCTTTTGTGTCGGAATAGCGGGACGTTGCACAAAAGATAAAAGTGTCACCACTCCGACAAAGGGGGGGGGGGGGGGGGGGGGGGAATGTCGGAGTGCCGGGACGTTTAATAATAAATGGAAACACCGCCACTCCGACAATTAGACCTCAACGTCGGAGTAGCGGTGTGTCGGAATGGCGACCTCAGCTCCGCTCTCGGGCTCAAACGGACCCTCAGTTGGCTTTCTTCTTGCTAAAATGGTAAGATACAGTCGATGCGTAATATGTGTAATGCTATGTGTTTAGCGTGTAGTGTAGTGTAGTGTAGCGTTAGCTAAATTACGTAGAATCAGAATTGGGTTTATTGCCATTGTCAGTGGCAATGTTCGGAGCAATTGGCAACATAAAACCCAACATAAAAGATGCTAACTATGTTTTTGTGTATGGTCTACCGGTAGCCTTTTGTGTTTTGCTAACAAAATGATCGCAAAATGCTAAAAGGTGCTCGTGTGCTTGACCAACACGCCTGAATTACGACTCAACGCCGTTGTGTATATAGTTTTTTTCGTTTTCGGAAAAATCAGTAAATTGTTCCCGGGAATGTGGTACATTTTGCATGTAGTTTTATGAGGTATGAGGGGGAAACACGTTACTTGATAGGCTGACGTTGCTGTTACTGTGATTACAATTCTAATCAATTGTTATTTGTGAAGAGCGCAGCCCATATACATTTGTAGTCATTGTTTAGTCCTACTTTAGACCTGGTTTATTCATAGTCTAGACCTAGTTCAGACCTGGTGTAGTCCTGGTTGTGTTCTGAGTTAGTCCTCCTGAGTTGGTCCTGGTTTAGATGTAAATTGCAAATAAATAATAATAATTTCTTTTTACTTCGTCTGGGGCCAATAATGTATTTCTGTGCATTTTTTCAAACATTATTGGCTAAGATACTGTTTGTTTTCTTTTGCACAGGATAGAGTTTGAGCGAGAACTGGCCACAGACCCACATGACTCCGATTATGTCGCCCCTATATCTTTGTGGTATGTTTTGTCATAATGCAATTCCTACAGTCTTTTCCTTGTAAAGGTGTGAATAAATGTTTTTGTTACACAGCACTGGTGGTCCAATGCAGAATCAATTGGATGAACTTCCCATCATTGGGCTAGAAGAAGCTGTCATGGACATTTGTGACCGGGTCTGCTGTTATAGTGGAGTGGGTGAGTACTAAATGGCTATGTAGTGTTTTATAAAAAGTCATGAACAACAATATCAAATGGAAAATAGTGTAGGTGCATTTGTAATGCTTATTCTTTATCTGCATAGTTTTGCCCATGCGGACACAAGTTGTGGATGTGGAACAACCATTTAGGAGGAGAGACACGCACATCCAATGTTCTACACTAATCCAAAAATACAGTGGAAAAGTGGAAAAGAGATCCGCACAACTGTAGATGCTCACCAGCCATTGCTCAAACATGGAACGCAAAGACTTTATGCTTGCAACAAACGGGCTATTGTCCGGAAATAATTACACCAAGATCGCCCTCTTCTTCAAATACATGAACATGAGAATGGTGACATCTTCTACTATGGGATACAGCATTTCTACTGCGTACCAGCTGTAAGGGAGTTTTGGACAGAGAAGAGGGCTGCCATTATCAACCGATTACAGACTAAAAACACTGTTGTTGCCCTTGGTAAGTAATAAACTGCATGTATTTGCAAATCCTCAAATAGCTAACATGCATCTGTATTTCTGTTTTAGCTGACGGACGAATGGACTCCTCGGGTAATTCAGTGGTTTATGTGCTTTGTCTCTGGACTTTTTATTTCTGTAAGTAAATCTGAATATTTTTTGTATTTGAGATAATGATAGGCATTTTCTAATGTAATGTTTGTGTTTTATAACAAGGAGAGGGGCGTTTTCCATTCCCTCGACGTCTGGCATACTGCAAAGAATCTCACTAAGAGACTTCATGCTGTAAGTGACATATGATTTTCATGTTGAGAGTGACATGCAGTAATGAAACATGAACTCTTTCAACAGGCTGGAGTGATGTCGGGACAAAAAACAATACTTGGCTGGTTAAAAGATAAACCACTGTAAATTACTTTTGGTTTGCTTGTGAACCTGCAAGTGAAACAATATGGATTGTGCACGGTCACTTTAAGAGCACCAATCCAGATTATCTATAAATCTATGTTTTACCGGCATCGCGTCCTCTTTCCTACGCCACACCTCTCCTGCTTCTGCGTCCGGTATTCCCTACTGCAGGTACGAGCTTTTGCGTGTTCAGATGCCTGTGCCCGTATTTCTGCCGGATTATTAATTTGGTGTTTTCTTTTAGCCCTGCCGCCTCTCTGTGCCTCTGCCGCTATATAGCTTTATCGGCGCCTCCCACGATCACCGGTTAGGTAAGCAATTCGTTGTTTATCGACCCTAATATTGACAGCATTCTCTATCCCCGCTGCTGTTGTAGATCAACGTAGGTGCCCCTGCTGCGCCGGTACATGCGTAGCTTTGGGTCCATGGGCTCCCTAATGTTTACCGGCTGGGTAAGCGACTCGTATTCCAGCTGTAAGCTAACATGATACTAAATGACATCCTCTTTCATAGTAACCGTAGCCGGTCGTTTATGCCGCGCCTATCCCCATAAGAGCTGCCATGTCCGAGTAAAAGGTACAGACCACCCGTCCCAATAGATGTGTAGGTAGTAGCACATTTGGCCTTAACCCTTTTCCCTCGTTTGGCTCCAGTACCGGTTGTGCCAGGCCACCATCAGCCTCCAATACAGTTCAACTCTGGAGCGCTCGCTGTTGTTTTACCAACTGAATTTCTTTTTAAGGGTCTCATGGCTGTATTTTGATCTGCCTTGTTACATATGACGCTGATTGACTATATTGTGTAAACTTAGGCTGATCACAGTAATTCACCAAACACTAATTCTGCCACCGCTTTTCTCCAGATAGGGGATTTGTGGCATACTAACAACCAGTTGACAGAGTGTGCCTAGGACGGGGTAGTGTTGAAGGTTAATCTTAGGGTAGAATTTAATGTATTTGTTTTACTAAATCCTTGTTTTGGTTTCAGGAGCTGAGGTTTCCCGTGGAGACACCGGTGACCCCTGGTGGTGGTGTCTCGTGTTGCGTGTTGGTGACGGCTTCCCACTTTTGTATTCTTTCTTGATTCTTGTTTTCTTTGCTGTGTGTGCTGTGTTTAGGGTGTCCCTTCGTCATCACACAATTCTTCCTCCCCCTCCCACCCCCCCATGCACTACTCCCCACGGGTAAGCCTTAGCCCCTAATTATTTTAAACAAAATGGTTTTGTAAAGTACTGCAGTAATAGATGTCAACTTTGCTTCTACTATTACATTATAGAGGTTCTGGGCTATTTATGTAAATGTCATTTCTGTATTTTAGGGTGTGTGGCGAGGTGTTCTCCACCATGTCGGTGGAATACATGAGTGTGCCCTTGGCAGATGCCTCCACGGGCCTTTGGGTGATGAAAGTAAGGAAAGAGAGGTCCTACCCCTTGGATCTGCCTTTTCATATGAAGGCAGGACATTTCTTCCGGCGTTGGACTACAACCACCGACCAGTGCATGTCAACAACAAAGGCCAAGTGTCGTAAGTGATTACTTTATGACTTTCCTGTATAATGCATGTTTTGGGAACTAATGTCAGATAATTTTTTCTGCAGTCAAGAATGACTGTACAGCAAGAAGTCACAGACCGGGTACAAAGAGGCAAAAGACTACAGTTACATCCCTGACCTGCAGACAAAAATTCTAGGAATACGACTTCAGTCTGCAGGAGAACTCTCAAGAAAACCAAGCTTGAGACCAGATGACCCTTGGTTTCTGGGACCTCTGTCTGGCATTGTGCCCCTGCTACAGCTGATCTGGTGCAGTCACAAGTCCACAGAGGGCTGTGTTAGTTTTTCATTGTTTTACAATGAACATTTGTTTTTTCTTTTAGTGTATATATGCAAGATTCTTATTTTCATTAATTGTTTTAGCCACATCACTTCAATGTCCTTTTCCATAATAAACTGTTTTTATTAAATAACTAATGGCAAAAAATGTATGTTTTGCTTTTCTAGGAGATGCCGTCAAACAAACAAATATTTACAATAAAGCCGTTTCTTCCCTAATTCATAGCCATATTTTCTGATGTGCTCACTACTTGTTTATTGCCTGAATGGTGCTTCTTTATGGCCAACATAATTCAAAAGGGTCAAGATAATTTTCTGTCCTCCTCACTGATCAGTCTAGATCTTGATTGTCCGCTGCACCTTCCGCCCTTCTGCTTCTCCTCCTTGGTCTCCCTCATGGACTTCCGTGTGCTCTGCCCCTTCCACTGTGGTCACTGCTGTCCTCAGTGCTTCTCTCCACAGGAACATCAAATTGATTCGAGCTGGAATTCTAAAGGAAATAATAACATTTTGTTATTGTGATAAAATACATGCTGTATTATTCTACACATCACAGGAAAGAAAATACAATGATAAAGGGGTACTTATTTTACTTCCCTCATATTGTACAGCAGACCTTCTATTTACTATAGCTAATAACTGTATATTCAGCTACATCGTTTGCTTTGTTCTGAACTGCATAACTACTGGCCCATGTACTGTGTGAACTAATTCAATGTTATGTGTATAGGTAGCCTTTTCCCCCCTTCTAAATGTATAAACTAGTGAAACTTGTTGGGGGCACTATACACCTTGCCCAGGGACAGTAATTGAAAAGTATTGGCACAATTCACAGAAATGTTTATCAATGTGTCCCTGTCAAAATACCTAATGAATAAATCAGCACTGTTGTAGGCTATTCAGGTAAATCGGTTCAGCTTTGTTGAGTGTGATGTAAAATGCTGGTATGTAAGCTTCATAATTAGAAAACAATGTTGAGCAAATTAGTCTCTAATAATGATATACTGCTATTGGAATATGCTACTTAGCAGATTAATAAAACAGGCTAAACCCCAGTAAATATTCGGAGGATCAGGCTGTTTTAGCTTAGGAGGTAATGTCAGTGCCATTTGATTATTAGTTTATTAGACATTTTAGTACTTTTTTTTACCAACTTTGATGTGATTGACTATTAATTTTTGAGGTTATTCAAAGTAATAACTTATTCATGAACGCATTTCCATTATAATCCAATCATAAGTGGACTCAGTGAACACACAAAACAGGTAGAAATGGGGGGGAAAAGTTTTCTCCTACCCCCGATTTTCCTCTCAAACATTAATATGTAGTTTACCCAAATGCAAATTCCTTTCACATATCCAAAATAACTTACAGATTTATAACTTCCTTACCTCTGTAGACATTAAACAAAAGATTTGTGCAAGAACTCAAAGACTTGCGTTTAGCACCTTTCAACAACAGAAAAGTTCTTTGTCAAACATGTACTGTGGTGGTTAATCTCTGTCCAGATTATAGTTTATCATCGTCATCATCATAAACACCCTATAAAATTATTCACAAACATTGAATTTTATTATATACCCTCATATTTTATTTTCATTATTATATTAATTTTAAGGTTAACCCAGGAAGTAACATTTCATTTGTTATAGTAATAAATAAATAAATAATAATATTTATTTTGACAGAAACCTCCCGCTCCTCCATTTCCTTCCTCTGTGTTGCGCTGTTCAAACGGTAAGGCTAACGGTGAGTCCTGTGTCTGAAAAAAACTAATATTTTTCTTATTTAACTCGATGTTTTCACTGTCACTCTAAGATATGCTGATAAGAGTATATTTTATGGCGCCGTGGTCGTAGTTTTATCGAGTTGTTTGGTTATTTTTTATCAGTTTTGACCGTGTTGCGCAGAATGCAGTTTTTTTCAGTTAGCTAACGTTAGGAACTTGGTATAAAGGTGTAACAGCAGAATTAAAGCCGCCGTTTTAGGACTCGGCTGATGTTTGTGAAGAAGACACGTCACTTTTCACACATTTCTCACTGTCACCGAAGTCTAGAGTGTGACAGAAATATATAATCGTACTCTGAAGGAGATCCAGAAGCGAAGTGAGAGACTCCTGAACCTGTGGCGCCTTTTTTTTTAGCGGCGTGAACGTGAACAAGTCCTTCAGAACTGGTATAATATAAACATAACCACCGTATAACTGGGCCGAGATTATATTCATTGTTCGTATTTAAAAACTCAGATTTAAGTATTATCAAACTAGCGAGAGTAAAAGTTACTGCCAAAATAGAAATGTGCACTTATTGAAGACGTAGCTCCTCAAATGTATTACCAAAGTATCACAGTAGCTACGCAAGAGGAACAAATGTATGTCTTCAGTAAAAGTAAAAAGAAATACCAGATCACTTTCAATGGTGCTATATAAGTAAAAGTATTTCACACTGATTTTAAAGTTCGGGAAAATTCACTGTTACCATGGAGATCCGCCATGTTTGTGGGTGCTCGCATATATTTCTAACTAACATGAGCTAAAAACAGTATCAAAAGTGGAGAAAGAAACAGTGAAACAACTCCGTCAGCTGCCGAGTCACTACCGGTTAATCCATCTAACACACTGTAGTGTTCAAATGTTTCAATGTGAACAATAACTTCATTATTTTACCTTTTAAAATCTCGAGTAGTTTATTATTGCTGATGCTTAGCTACATGACATCATTATCCTGAACTCTATTCAGCTTATGGATTGTTTCATCAAAACTGGGGCAACCAGACGTCCCAGTTTACCCGGAGGACAGTCCCAGTTTTGAAGCCTCTGTCCCATGTCTCCTCTGATTTGTCCCAGTTTTATACCAGCTCTGTCCCAGTTTTTCCTCCAGTGCCATGGCAGAAGCAGCGTTTTTACTTGAAACTAAAGGACTTTTGGTCAAGTGTGCATCAAACATGAGGTTTAATAGCCAATGAATCAATAAAAAAGCTCAGAAGTCTATGGTCCATTTAATTGATATTGGACTTTTATAAACAATTTTACATTTAAAAAAAGAAAGTGACTTTTTAGCAACCGCCACAAATTCCCATTGTGTCCTGGTTTTTAATGTGGACAATCTGGTCAGCCTGGTCAAAACGCTCAGATTTATGGGATTTCTGCTGCTTTTCTCAATATAAACCAATGGAAATTTTAAAGTAATGTTACAATAATGCCAGTAATGTAAAATACTGGTGTTATTGTTCACACAGAAGCATTGCACTGTAGCACTGTAAACACTACAGTGTGTGGGATGTATGTCCCTGTGGTTGTTGGTTGTGGTAAAGTAACTGAGTGTAAATTTGTCCTGGCAGTGAAACCATCCTCTTCTGGAGCCCAGAACAACAGGAAACTGGTGGAACAAACTGCACTGAAGTCACCTGCAGTGTCCGGCTTGTTTCAACCACACGGCTCTGGACGAGAAGAAAAAATGGTGAGATATTTTAGAACCATGTGGCGGACTCCTTTTTTACATGTGACCTGGGCTTGATGTGAACTTTTCTATTCACTGGCCTCTGTGGCTTGTCTTTTCTTACAAGCTACTTTTTATCAAATAAAAATCCTAATTATTAGAGGCCAAATTATTGGGAGTCACGATTGATTCAACCTTATCTTGGTCTCCACATAATAAAAACACTGTAGCAAAAATGAGTAGAGCCATCTCTAATATAAGAAGAGGTGCATATTTTTTAACTATTCCAGTTACCAAGTTGGTTCTTGAGTCACTTGCACTTTCACATCTTGATTACTGCTCCATTATCTGGTCAAGTGCTTCAAAAAAGGATCTTGTAAAATTACAACTAGTCCAGAACAGAGCAGCTCGCCTAGCACTGCGATGCCCATCCAGAGTTAGTGCCATGCATGGTAGGCTGTCCTGGTTTAAAGTAGAGGAAAGAGTGGCCTGCAGTCTTATATTAATCTGCAATGTTTACACTCTTCAAAAACCCTTAGGTCTGTCCTCTCAACTACGGCTGACCAGTGAAAGGCACGGTTTAAATACTCGACAGGCTTCACGGTGTCATTTTACTACTGCTCTGAAGAGAACTGTTCTGTACAGAGCGATGGTTCTGTGGAATAAGCTCCCTCAGTCTTTAACAGCATTGGTGTTCAAAAGCTGTTTTAAAAGATTGGTAAAAAAACACGTCCTAAATCATGGAATATAACATAGAGAACAATGATCTCCCAGGTTATACAGTTAGGTGTATTGAAACATCATGCACCTTTCACAGCCAAGCCATTAGTTGATTTTTCGTTTGGAAAAAAAAATCGGTAGATTAAAATGAGCACAATAATAGTTAGTCGCCGCCCTAATGACAGAGACACAAGTTTAACTTTGAGCAGAAAACGATTGAGTTGTTCAGGATTATTTTTGTTTTATGGTGTTAATTGAAAATATTTCTCTTTAATTTGATTTGTCTTTGAGAGTTAGTTAAATGAAAAGGCTGTTCTAGAAGCGATAAAGTAGCATTTCTTAGAAGATCGAACTTGTATATTAGCTGTTAACCTCTTAACCCCGACATTTTCTCCAGTTCAGCTTTACCCAAATCTAAAGGTCACAGCCTATAGGTCAGTGTAATGCCTCGTTTTTTTGTTTTTGTTTATTTAAGCAATTCCAAGTTATTAGACAAAAGAAAGAAACACAATAACGGCCGAAAAGTAGTAAGCTGAAGCAAACAATGCTTATTAATGCCAACCCCCATCGAACTTATTTACAAACTTTACAATTGCTGTTTGTTTACATTTACCGGTTTGTTCTATTTGAAAGCTAAGACCTTCAAAACTAACCTAAGCTGATTTTTTTCCTCGTGTTGTCGTCACTTTTTTGGAATTTTTTTTTCATTGCCAATTTCGTCACATTTTTGCCACATTTCATGTTTTTGTTTTTTATTGCTCTTTTGTGGCGCTGATGGTTCAGGTGGGAATTAAGAGGTGAAGAAAGAAGTCGCACAGTGTGAAATCAAATTTGTATGATTTGAATATTTTTTTGTTGGGGATAATATAACACTTGGAGCACTCTTCACTGAATCATTGAATGTGAGAGTTTTGTTTTTCACCTTTTACTTTCTGTCATAAAGACTGAAATGTTGGCTCCATTTTGTGTTGAATTCACTTTTTGTTGCTACTTGTTCTGACATTGTTTCCTGATAAAAACAAACTTGGAGTTATGTTTGCTTCATTCACACGTTACCGTATGCCTGCATATTCAGTCTGTTATCAGGAGCTTAAAACGCTCTCTTCCACCTGATGATGTCACACACCTTCACCAGACTCATCACTCAGGGCCATACTTTACATATTTAACACACACATAGGATTTAAAGTTATGAAACATGAAATAGCATGTCTATAAAGATTTAATAAAGCCAGAATAATCGTTTGGACCTTGGCTTTTGAGTTTGAAGACTATCCCTCTTGTGACCACTAGAGTTCGCCGAAGTCTGTTACTGTTTTTTATGTCTATGGTTAAGAGCAGAGGTGGGTAGAGTAGCCAAAATATTTACTCAAGTAAGAGTAATGTTACTTAAAAAATAATTCTTCTCAATTCATTCATTTTCTTCCACTTGTCCGTTGCCGGGTCGTGGGGCAGCTGTTGGAGCTGCCCAAATCACATTGCACCAGCCCCCATGGCTCCTTCTGCAGGTGGTGGGTCCACGGAAGGACGGCCTCACGGTTCAAACCGGGCCTGTTGGTCTCTCCTAGGGGGCTACCAGTGTATGCAGACACTGGAGGCAATGTGGGTGAAGTGTCTTGCCCAAGGACACAACGACAATGTGCACCTTCAGGAGGCGGGATTCGAACCCCCAACCTTCCGATCATGAGACGACCCGCCCTACCATCTGCGCCATGTCTTCTCAAGTATAAGTGAAATGTACTGCTCCCAACTAATTACTCAAGTAAGAGTAAAAAAGTACTTGAAAAAAACACCACTGGATCACGTGAGCAGACGCTCCTCATCAGGTCAGAGGTTGTTCTGAAGTGATGGAGCGGCATTTGCTCTGTGAGCTGCTGTCCCAAAAAAAAATCATTTTCCCGAATTTTTGACCCCCCAAATGCATTATCTCGTAATTACGAGATATATTTTCCGTTTTCTGAATAATAATAATGAAAAAATAATCTGTTTTTGAATTAATTTTTTTTAAATCCGTTTTCCGAAAAAAAAAAAAAAAAAACATCCCCCAAATTGATTGTCTCGTAATTACAAGATAATCCACTGAGGGGGAAAAATCATTCGGAAAACAGATTTTTTTTTACTGACTACAATGCTCCATCGTATAATATACTATTTATATTATTTGTCGTTAATTTTACTCTCTCTTTTTATTTTATTTTTATTCATTTATTTTTTGCTGCGTTATATGTTGCCAAATTTCCTTGTCCTGAAAAAAGTCTGATTATAATTATTATTTATTCATTTATTAAAAAAATCGATTGGTAACGAGCACGCGCTGCTCCGCTCCTGCCTCTGTGCGGCGCTGTTGACAGACGGCTCATTGCCAACGGTAAGTCGTGTCTGGCAGAAAAAACTATTACAGGGGGGTATTATGCTTTTTCAATCACATAGCACTAGTCTATAGCATACTACAATGATCACGTAACCTTCTGTTGGTCTGTATATGCAGTAAATTAAAGGGGGGTATTATGTAAAATCGACTTTTTCAAGCTTTATATCATGTTATTATGTCATTCCCTCATTAAACACATGCCTGGAGTGTTGCCTTGGCTCATTCACATATTTTTGAGTAATCAGTAAAAACTTAGACGGCAGCCATTTTAGGTGTAGCTATGCCTCAGTCCTCCTAGGAACGCCCCCACCTCCTGGAGACGCCTCTGGACCTTTTGTCACCAGCCCAGCCACCAACCACTGCTCCTCAGCTCAGCAGAGCCCCCTCCCCCGCACAGTAGTGTTGTTTAGATGCCACAGCAGTGTGCTGAAGGGGGCGTGTCGGAAAGCTTCTTAAAGAGACAGAGGCCTATTTCAAGACGTTCAGTACAGCCATTTTGAGAGAGCAATTTTATTCAAGGCAGTTATTTTAATTTACTGCATATACAGACCAACAGAAGGTTACGTCATCATTGTAGTATGCTATAGACTGGTGCTATGTGATTGAAAAAAGCATAATACCCCCTCTTTAAAATAACTGGAAATGAACTCCTAAAAACTCATAATATAAACGAAACCACCGTATAACTGTTCTGCTTTGCTAAATTATTTAAGTATTGTCAAACGAGTGAGAGTGAAAGCCAAAAAAGGAATATATTGCAGTACTTAATCAGTGAATTTCAGTTTCATATTCATAACAATGAGAGAATGAAAAGATTACGTTTAGCGCGATGTCTTTCTGGGCTTTGGGCATTCGTAAAGTGCTTTTTTACATTCTGAATTAGTGTTAAATAAGTTCATAACAGGAGATGAGGCAAATGTAGCTGCATGTTTTTAATCATATGTCGCTTATATGCATGATTATAATGTAAATCAACGTGTAAAAGTATTCCAAGTATTCAGAATACAGTACTCTGACTGGACAAAGTAACGGAATACGTTAGTTCAGTAACTAAATACAATTTCAATGTATTCTCCCCAACACTATATATAAAGGTAAAAAGTAAAAGTATTTCACACAGATTCTTAAAGTGTTCAGCTCGGTGCTGTGACGTCAGAACGCTAAGATTTCTCTAATAATAAAATAAACAAATAGAGAATGTAAAGTTTTGTGTACTTTTTTCACAAAGAAAGTTTACAATATTGCGACCCTGCAGCTAACAGACTTGTTTTGGCTTTTTTCTCCACTTTTTACACTGAAGCTCATGTTAGTCAATAATCAGTGATGCCCCTTGTGTCAGAAACATGGCGGATCTCCATGGTAACAGTGAATTTATAACATTCCATCACGGACTCATGTGAAACGTTTTCATGAAACTATTGTCCTCAGCTTTAGTCGGCTGTTATTAGTCGAGCCCTGGCAACAGTTCAGCGATACGTCCCTGTGGTTGGTGGTTGGGGTAAAGTAACTGAGTGTAAATCTGTCCTGACAGTGAAACCGTCCTCTTCTGGAGCCCAGAACATCAGGAAACGGGAAACTGTTGGAAACAAAACTGCACTATCGTCACCTGCAGAGTCCGAGGAGAGCGCCCTGTGTCCGGCCTGTTTCAACCACACGGATCCAGACCGAGAAGAAAACATGGTGAGATATTTAAAACCATTTGGCAAACTCCTTTTTGACCTTTAATCCGGGTTTATTGTAGGAGTGGGTGATATTGACAACACTGAATATCTCAAAACTGTTTTAGACTTTGTTGATAACGATGATGGACCATCAGACATTATGCAAAAAGTAATGACATCTTAATTTACATTATGTTGCTCAAAAACATAAATGTCCTGAACAGACGACAAAAGAGCAGAAAAAAACACTTTACACTTTTTCCCCCAATTTCTTTTCCACATTTCTTGAGATGAACTCGATATTTACCTATTTTCCAACAGCAGTTTTGATATGATCTTGTAGATGATGTATTGCCAACCTCTCGCTCGGACCTGGATAAACCCCGGCCCGGGCGCCGAGTCCGGCCCGCAAAGCTATTTAATCCGGCCCGCTGCTCATTTTCCATAAAAGTCTAATTGTTTCAGCATTACACACTGGAGTGGCTGTGTTGGCGCCCCTGTGAGTCGCTGTGTTGGCTTCTTTTATCCAGCGTTTGAATTTGTTGGTTTCAGATCCAATTATTATTATTTCCGAAACTTCCAATTTTAAATTCTCCTGTTCTTTTCTTTTTTTGTTCGTGTGAGTCGTCCCCTTGTTTCTTTTTCACATTCTCTTTGATGCTCCTTTTTCCTTATGTGGAAAGCTCGCCCTGTTTCACCTATGTATGATTTATTACATGATTTGCATGGAATTTCATACATTGCATTTTTCCTCCTGTGTTATTCCCTGAAACCTGCACGTTATACTGTAACACAAGTAGACACAATGAACGTTACGATTTATAAGAGGCTGTAGTTGAGCCCAGACTCCGCACAGCTGTAGGACCGAGACTCGAGGCGTGTTGTTTGAGGATCACTGGGGTCTTGGTTAAGACCTTATTCCTCCTCTGTAGTCTTTGTCTCGTTTATTTCTGCAGTAGACTTGTTTTTGGCCTGGGTTACGTGAGGTTTAGTCCTTGATTTGAATAAATATTAGAGAAATTGATATTCCATCTAAATACCTTTATCAGAAGCCTATTCAAAATACACAATTTAGTGCAATGTACAGCAGGGTAAAGGTGAGCAGAATAAGTTTGAGTTATTGTTGACTGACTCCTTGTGAAGATGAATTTCCAAGCCCTGCTTTAGCCTGTTGTAAACGTTTTCTGCTCCTTGGCCTTTATGTCTAGTCTTTTTTCAAACTTTACCAGCCACTTAATGTTCTTACTGACCACAATTTAATTAGACTTTTTTTTAGGATCACCATAGTTACGTTTCTTATTATGTACAAACTTAGATCTACGTTTTATCAAAGTATGAGTTTAAACAGTCAGTGCTTTTCTGAACATTGTGGAGTTTGCTGCGTCTGTTTATTTTACAGCAGTGACTGTTGCTTTATGACACCTTTAGACAGAACTATGTCCTGCATGTTTCCAAGTATTATATATCATAAAATTCTTTGACATACATTGACTAATATAGAGCTTATGCCTGTGATGTCAAAGCAGCAAAAGAAAATGGAGTGGCTATACCTGCAGTGTGATTCTTTTGTTGTCCTGGATCTTCTTCTGAATGAACCAATTTCTCAATTAGGGCTGCAACTATCGATTATTTTAGTAATAGATTAATCTATCGATTATTTACATCGATTAATCTGATAAGTATTTTATTTATATTGAAAAACTAAATTCCATGACTTTAGAGCAGATTATAAAAGGAGAAAAAACATAGTTTTAAACAAAGGATTTTTCTGCTAGAAATAACATCATTTATTCTTCATTTCTTATCAGTTTGTCCCAAAAGCAGCAACATTTGACTCTCATAAAGAGACACCTGTCCTTATGTCCATGATGAGGAGAGAGAGCACCTTCATAGAGTCTTTTATATCAGTACTTTTACTCTTATTCAAGTGAAGTAGGTCCTGACTGGAGACATAATCTTGAAATGTTCTGCTGAAGCTCAGGTGATTCATTTCTTTCCCAGGATCTCAACCAGAGGGGTTTCCTAAAAGAAGGAAAACATTTTAATTATTTTTGTCATAGTATTGCCATCGAGCAGAGAATAATGTGTCAGTTTGCATGGTTCATAAATGTATTTGTTGTGAGCAATGAAAGGATGGAAATGAGAAACTTTCAAGTACAGGTGAAACAGTATGACTGTGTTGGAGTTTTATTTTGCTTTTGAAATAGTGTGACCACCTCAAACAGTTTAAACAGAGACCAGTGGGACAATTTGGCAGAACTTTGAAGTACAGAGGAATTAGTTTTTTGTTTTTTTATAGATCAGGCTTTTTCATCCCACTAAAGAACGACACACACCTTTTCACTATTACAGCTTATATAACACTGGGCTAGCAACAGATCACAATATATTATAAAGCAGTTAGACGTAAAAAAAAATAAAAATAAAAATAAAATAAATCACGAGGTAGGCTTCAATGAAAAAGTGGGACATCTTAAGCACCAGGAGGGACAGAGAACGACATGGCTCTGCAGTACAACCAAAAGAGGGACAGGTGGTCACTATATTTAGATCTGTGGATTTATTTACCTGAATTTAAATCGTAGATGCAGCGTAAAGATATTTAGCGCAAAACACTTTGCAGCAAGGGAGAAGTAGATACAGTAGGATGTAAAAGTCTGCATTTGGTAAGGGGGGGGGCATCATACTTTACCTTATGTCACACTTTAACAGTGGATGAATGTGTAGATCCCCCGTCCTGATGGTAAATCATCATTGATGCAGCTGTTAGCATTGTTGTAGTGTGATAGCGGGGAGAGCCGTGTCCTTTCGCCTCGTTAGCCTCCGTCCTATCTTCACCTCTTGTTGCTGAGTTTCTTCTTGTTTGAGCCGTGTTTTGATGATTTCGACGGCCTGGTTCTCCGCTCTGGTACCTGGTTCTGCCCGGCTACGAGTTTTAGCACAGCTAGCTCCGCTCTGTTACTACCATAGATTGAGCTGTGCTCTTCAGAAGCGGTCGTGCGGAAACAAACGGCGCTTAAAGTTCTGGGCGCGTAAGCGGCCCCGTTTCACGCGGTTTTAAGGAGATATATTAATTAGACGAATCATCGAAGCGGGAAAATAATATTCAAAGCATTTTACTAATCGAGTTAATCGAGTTAATCGATTTAATCATTGCAGCCCTAGTCTCAATAGCTCTGCTGATCAAACCCATTCAAATGGGATTCAGTTCTTGTGTTGCGTTGGTGTCATTGGGTTTAAAGGCGACAAAAGATGATTGAGCTTCATTTAGCCCCAAACAAACAGAAAATAATTTAGTCTAAAATCAACCACTGTTTGTTTTATAGGAAGACGCAGACGCTGTCCCTAAAGCAGGAACATCTGGAGAGAAACAGCACCACTGTGATCAGTGTGGGAAATCATTCAGACACAAAGGAACACTGAAACAGCACCAGAAACACCACACCGGCATAAATCTCCTCTGCTGCCCCCTGTGTGCCAAGAAGTTCACTGCAGAATCATGGCTCACTGTCCACATGAGAGTTCACACTGGAGAGAAGCCCTTTGCATGTGAGCAGTGTGAGAAGAGGTTTAAGTCTAAGGAAAACCTACAGAAACATGCACTGGTCCACAGCAGGGAGAGGCCCTGTACATGTGACCTCTGTGGGTCATCGTTTAAAGATAAGACAACTCTAAAACTACACTCAGTCGTTCACACAAGAAAACGAGACTTCAGCTGCGACGAGTGCGGGAGAAGTTTTGGACAATTATCAACTTTAAAAAAGCACCAACTCATTCACATTGGAGAAAAGAAGCATCAGTGTGAACAGTGTGGAAAGGCCTTTCTTCACAAAGGTCATTTAAAACAACACAAACTCACTCACAGTGAGAGGAGCTTCTCTTGTGAAGAGTGTGGAAAACGCCTCTCCAGTAAATCAGGCTTAGAACGACATAAACGGATGCACTTCAATCATGAAGTGTTTGTTTGTGAAACATGTGGCAAAGCATGTCCCTCACTGAGTGCTTTAGCTGCTCATGAAACCTCCCACTCGACAGATCGACGCCACATCTGTGGCCAGTGTGGGAAAAGGTTCAAAAGCAAAGGTGCTGTCATAACACACGAGCAAGTCTCCCATGATAATAAAAGGTTCCAGTGTGAGCAGTGTGGCAGGTCTTTTACTAGTAAGAGTAACCTGAAAGCTCATCAGAACCTTCACACAGGGACAGTGTTCTCCTGTGACCAGTGTGGGAAAGAGTATTTTGATAAGAAGAGCCTGAAGCTTCACCAGCGCATCCACACTGGAGAGAAGCCCTTCACCTGTGACCAGTGTGGAACATCTTTCTCTCACTCTGGACATTTGAAAACCCACCAACTGGTTCATACAAGAGAGAAGAAACACGTCTGTGATGAGTGTGGGAAAGGCTTTGGTCGGTTGGGGAGTTTGAAACAACATAAACAAACTCATGTGGAGAAGCCTCATGGATGTGGTCAGTGCAGAAGAGCCTTCGCTCGTCCTGAGGAGCTAAACACTCACCTTCAAACTCACTCTGAGCCAAAGAAAAACGTGCCCAAGCCCATCGTGTGTGACCAGTGTGGGAGGGGCTTTAAATGTACAAGTTATTACACACGGCACTACCGCATTCACACCAAGGACGAGATCTTTCCATGTGACCAATGTGACAAAGTCTACTACATGAGAAGCTCCTTTAAGAACCACCAGCTTTCCCACGCTAAAGAGAAGCAGCGACAGGCGACTGGACACAACCAGAACCAAGCCAAACCCTCCTCAGACCAGATCCCTCTGAAGAACCTGGAGATCCGGCTCCACAGAGTCCAGATGTGAGGCTCCAAAACACAGACTGCGTTTTTACTGCAGATTGTATCGGCGTGTGGCACTTCAACATCTGAGCAACTGCTGTGAGCGATTAATGTCATAGACCTCGATCCTCAACCAACGTCCAGCCAGTATTTCACACGATATCACATAGAAACTGTACTGACCTAGACTGAACCAAGACTGAACTGGACTGAACCAAGACTGAACTGGACTGAACCAAGACTGAACTGGACTGAACTGAACCAGACTGAAAACAGGACTAACCTAGGGCTAAATTACCATCATTGCAAGACTAAAACGGTTCTCAATGTCCACTAACTTAAAATATAAAAATACAAAACTATAACAAAGATTATAAAGGCTTTTTTTTGTTTAACAGCTACTTAGTTCACTGTTCCTAAGAATCAGCCGCACAAGGTCACCTTTAGCAGAGCTGTCAAATGTTTAGTTTTCAAAGGAGGATTTTCGTTTTAACAAGTCTTTTCTTTTATATTTCACTGGTTGTCAAATGTGCAAAGCTTACCTTATCCACTAGACAAAATGTTGTTTATACAAGATACAACTACTGTATTTAAGGTTCTTTAGGCGTAAGCAGAACTGTTTGGAATGAGAGTAGTTAAATATTTCTTATATTGCTGTAAAAAAAAGTGTAAATAGTTTATGCACAATTAGAGCAAACTTCACTCAGAGTTGTGTTTTAAATCATTTGTGTTTGGGCTGCACGATATTGAAGTATCTTGCGATATGCGATACAGCTGTGCAATATCGCGATGATGATATTATTGCGATATTTCACTAAACCATTTCGACACAACATGTTCAGTTCTAATTAAACGCAAATTGTAAGTAACTAGTTTTTCAGCAAATTGTGCCAAAACAAGACTTAAAAAACACTACATCAGCTCCACAACAAGATTAAATTGGACTTAATTAGGACATGTTTAACTAAACCTGAACCTTGAAACCTTCCACACTTTCATAAGTTCAATACATTGTTTGTTTTTGGCTGAGTTTGTAAAGAAATTGACAATCTCAGTCAGATAAAGACTTTACTGGTGTTGCGATATATTGTGGCTTCTTGCGATATGGATATTGCATCACCAAATATCACGATACGATGTTTTTTGAGATATGTTGTGCAGCCCTAATATGTGTGACGTTGCCCAAAGTTTCAAAGGGCCCATTTTCTGTTGAAGTTTTGATATTTTTGACATGTTCGAGCATTGCCTCGTCATTAATAAAGCCGTGGAGTTGAGTTTATTTCATTCACTCGTGTTTATCCAGTCTGTCTCCTCAAGAGCTCACCACACACCTTCACCAAACTCATTTTTATCAAACTAACCCTCAAAATAAGTAAGTGCTTTATTTGTCATGTATACATACAACAAAATTGTATTCAGGTGTTCGTCCTGAGCTGCTGCCACTGTGGGTCAACCTGGACAGCATGTTTTTGGAAGTCGGGAAACCGTAGCACCCGGAGGAAACCTGACCCTAACCTTCCATTATGACGCATGTATCAGTAACAGCTTGTTGCAAAGGATCTTTTGTCCATAAATCAGGATTAAATTGGTTTACACATTTACCACATGCAAAGGCTTTGTTTTAAGTTATGAAACAATAAATACTGATGTGTAGGTGTCCATAAATATATAAAGCCTGACTTATCTTTAGGACCTTGGCTTTTTGGTGCAGCCCCCAAGACCACTCATTATGATTCAAACCGGTTCTAAACCGGGACTACTGAAATCAAGACAAATATATTTCGAGATTGTACGCGTTTAGAACCACTGTTTTGTGCTTTTTGCATAAAAAGTTTCGTAATGCACCTTTAAGCATTATACGAAAGAGCATAAGATAAGCTCCTTAAAGCAGCTTGTTTTGGACGTCAGACATAAACAAACTTCCGGACTTCCTACAACCACTTCACAAATCTGTCTACAGAGTCATCATCCACATAGAAACTAATGACACGTCGCCAAACGACCATGGCACAAGTCAAAGCTCCGGGTTCGTTATGAAATTTATGAAATTTAAAAGTATTTTTCAGAAATGATTACAAATTTCTATGAAAACTCGTGTTCCGTTTGCCACAGTAAACCCCAGTTTCATTGGCCCAAGAATTCATTTCTACAACTAAGAGCAATGAGCTTGCTATATTTTTTAATGTCAAGGTCCAAGCCATTAAAAATGCTATAAATTCATCAATACAAATGGTAACATTGCAACCAGCAGGACACCTTGATTTGATTTGATTTATTTATTTGAGTGATTATTTACATTATTTACATTGTTATATACACTCACCTAAAGGATTATTAGGAACACCATACTAATACTGTGTTTGACCCCCTTTCGCCTTCAGAACTGCCTTAATTCTACGTGGCATTGATTCAACAAGGTGCTGAAAGCATTCTTTAGAAATGTTGGCCCATATTGATAGGATAGCATCTTGCAGTTGGAGATTTGTGGGATGCACATCCAGGGCACGAAGCTCCCGTTCCACCACATCCCAAAGATGCTCTATTGGGTTGAGATCTGGTGACTGTGGGGGCCATTGTAGTACAGTGAACTCATTGTCATGTTCAAGAAACCAATTTGAAATGATTCGAGCTTTGTGACATGGTGCATTATCCTGCTGGAAGTAGCCATCAGAGGATGGGTACATGGTGGTCATAAAGGGATGGACATGGTCAGAAACAATGCTCAGGTAGTCCGTGGCATTTAAACGATGCCCAATTGGCACTAAGGGGCCTAAAGTGTGCCAAGAAAACATCCCTCACACCATTACACCACCACCACCAGCCTGCACAGTGGTAACAAGGCATGATGGATCCATGTTCTCATTCTGTTTACGCCAAATTCGGACTCTACCATCTGAATGTCTCAACAGAAATCGAGACTCATCAGATCAGGCAACATTTTTCCAGTCTTCAACTGTCCAGTTTTGGTGAGCTCGTGCAAATTGTAGCCTCTTTTTCCTATTTGTAGTGGAGATGAGTGGTACCCGGTGGGGTCTTCTGCTGTTGTAGCCCATCCGCCTCAAGGTTGTGCATGTTGTGGCTTCACAAATGCTTTACTCCATACCTCGGTTGTAACGAGTGGTTATTTCAGTCAAAGTTGCTCTTCTATCAGCTTGAATCAGTCGGCCCATTCTCCTCTGACCTCTAGCATCAACAAGGCATTTTCGCCCACAGGACTGCCGCATACTGGATGTTTTTCCCTTTTCACATCATTCTTTGTAAACCCTAGAAATGGTTGTGCGTGAAAATCCCAGTAACTGAGCAGATTGTGAAATACTCAGACCGGCCCGTCTGGCACCAACAACCATGCCACGCTCAAAATTGCTTAAATCACCTTTCTTTCCCATTCTGACATTCAGTTTGGAGTTCAGGAGATTGTCTTGACCAGGACCACACCCCTAAATGCATTGAAGCAACTGCCATGTGATTGGTTGTTTAGATAAATGCATTAATGTGAAATTGAACAGGTGTTCCTAATAATCCTTTAGGTGAGTGTAAGTGCCTACCCCCATATTCAAAATTAATTTACATCCTGGTTACAGTGATATTAGCAGCATCGCGTGTTTTCATCCAATATAACACTTTACATTACAAATTCCTGAATTACACAATTAATATTGTCCGCATTAACCTTACGAAACAGCAGCATTGCTAAAGAAAAGCATTCATATTCACAAGAAGAAAATCACATGAGGTTTACAAGACTTCCAAAGTAAGAAGACATAACAAAAGATAGAAATGTATGCAGTTTACCAATATATATATAAACATTAATTTTTATTATTTTTATTTTCAATTTGTACTTTTCTTTTCTTTTTCCTCTTTCCCATTCACGTAATAACCATATCCAATCATTACTTATAAACACCAGTCACCATTCAATAAATTGACCATTGATTTAGTTATTGTTAAGTATTGCATAATCAACTCTAGGGGTGGGCTATATCATATCGCATATCGTTATCGTGATATATTTTTTGATATCGTTGTAATTTTTGATATCGTTGTTGACACGATATAATTTTATGCTCAGCTCCATCAGAGCAGCATAAACACTGACTGTAGAACACAGGGACAGGTGCTTAAAAAGTAAAATTAAATGAAAGATGTAAGCTTCTTGAGTAGATCATATTTGCAAGGAAATTAGTTTGTCATTAAAAAAAAAATATATCACTGAATTAATCTTCCCAATAGGCGTAAGGCTGAGATTTTAAAGAAATGTGTCCATTGTCAATTATATCATCAAATATATCGTTATCGTGATATTTCTTTTTTATATCATGATATAGATTTTAGGCCATATCGCCCTGCCCTAATCAACTCTACCCATTATTAATGTCATTCCCATTTCCACTGTAAAATATTGGTTATGATTGTTTATTATTTTTGTTGTTTGCCTTGTTAGTTAGATGCCTTAAAAAGGCAGGGAGTAATGTGGCCAGTTGGTAGAGGGCCCTCCACCAGGTCCATCTCTCACCGGCCCTCATTCTATTTTGTTTAATAGTGACCAGTGGGAACAGGCTGTTACAGCATAGTTGTTATCTTTTCTTATTCATTTCTCTCAAATTCCTTTAATTCATAACAACTTAATGTCACCAACTTAGAGGTTGGTGACATTGGTTCTATCAGCAATGATATGGTTAAACAGATTCACAGTAATACAAAAATTACTTGTAGGTAATAAGAACAAGGTCATTAGCATATTTCTCAAACACACTTCTCTTATACTGTCTTTTAAATTGCTGTAGACTATCAGCGCCTTTTAGGGGTTCCTCTAGATTATTCCACAGATGTACACCTCTCCGGGTGATACAGTGACTTTTTAGGGTAGAATGAATACATTGTACTTTCAGATTATGAGCGCCCCTGAAATCGTTGTATATTGTTTGGGAGCTGATTGTTTACTGCTTTATATATCTGTAACAAAGTATTATTATAATTCGGAAAACGGATTAAAAAAAAATTAATTCAAAAAACAGATTTTTTTAATTATTATTTGAAAAACGGAAAATATATCTCGTAATAACGAGATGGTATCTCGTAATTATGAAATAATACACTAAGGAAAAAATAATAATTCGGAAAACTGATTTTTTTTTTTTCATGGACTACAATGCTCCTTCCTCTTACCTCTTAGCCTGAACCGAGTGCATTTTCTCCAATTCGGCTTTACCCAAATCTAAAAGCTTCAGTAGAGAAGCTATAGAGAGAGCAACAGTATAATGCCTCAGTTGAAAGCTAAGACTGTCACGTTGTTGCCGCGTTTTTTGTTGTGTTTTGTCGTGTTTCTGTCTCTTTTTTTGTCATGTTTTTGTCCAAGTTTTGTTGCTTTTTTTGTCGTGTTTTCGCCACTTTTTTGTCACTTTTTGTCACGTGTTCATCCTCGTTATTCGTCGCTATTTTTATTATGCTTTTATTTTTCCCCAAGCGTTTAGATTTCGATTACTTCCGGTACTACTTCCTGTTAGCCCATTAGCACGTTAGCATGTTTTGAAGCTTGTGCTAGAGCTACAGTCAGTGAACATGTCTGTAAACACCACTGCGCTGAGGGATCTGGTGGTGGAGCGGTTAGTTGTTGCGGCAGACGAGATTTTTGCGCTTTTTGAACAAACATTTACGGAATATCAGGCGGTTTTGCGGTCCAAATTACTACAAGACCATAAATACCACATACAACCAGAACCGAAAGAGGAGCTACTAAAAGAAGGTGTGTGTATTCTTCAATGGACCTTGCTATTGTGGCATTTTCATTAAAACAAATCTGTTAACTAGGTTGAGAAGTGTGTGTACGGTTTACCAGCTACCAACTTGTTGAGAACCTAGATAATAAATGAATTAAACACAGACGGCAGTGACGCGCCCTGCAGACATATTCAATAACGACGTGCATGATATGACTGGTTTGCATATTTTTCCAATTGTATAAAAAGTGGTTTGATGGGATAATGTGGAAGTGCTGTCCTTCCGGTTTCATAGTTGAAAGCGTAGCGGTCCCACGTGCAGACTGTCAATGCAAAGTAGGCTCTAATATTATTGCAAAGATAATAAGTGCGATTATTTTGGGCACAAATGAAATCACAATTGGTTTATTAAAAGTGATGTATCGCAGTTGATCTCCATGGTAACGCAGGAAAGTCATCGCAATCTCCTTGGGGGACAACAGCTTAAAGGGATATTTCAGGATTTTTGACATTGGGCCTCATTTCCTAGTTATCCAGAGTTTTGTTGATGTCTGGAGATATTTTTTTCTTAAATTCATGCAGTTCTTATATTTGAAGAGTCTAGTGGCGCTAGGCTAGGGCAAGGCTAAAGCATTTCTATGGTATCAGTTAGCCTGCATTAAAAACAGTCTGACCCACTCCACAGTGCACCTGAGGTAAATCACTTATAACACCAGACTAACCATATAAATGTCTGTGTTAGTAGAATAATTTTTGAAATATAACTGACCTTGTATCACATGAATTACCGCATTTTGAGGGACTATTTTCTCGCAGATCACTCCGCCGCTGCGTTAGCTTACAGCCACGAAGCTGATGCTGCTCAAATATAAGTTATTTTAAATGCAGAATGGTTAAAATGATTCTATTAACACAGACATTTATATGGTTAGTCTGGTGTTATAAGTGATTTACCTCAGGTGCACTGTGGAGTGGGTCAGACTGTTTTTAATGCAGGCTAACTGATACCATAGAAATGCATTAGCCTAGCGCCACTAGACTCTTCAAATATAGACCCTTTAATTGTTTGTAAACATTCCGGGCTTTGCTGGAGGCAGGAAGCTAGATTCCTATCTATTTCCATTGTAGTTGTTGTCATAGTAACGATAAATGTTTAACTGTTTTTGGAAATATCAGATAAACCTAATTTTATCGTCTCAAATGTCATTCCTCTTGTTCTTGCACCTTAAGCCACAACAGAACCACATTTTTCAGTTGTAGTTTTACACTTAAAATCGCTAGTTTTAGTTTAATCTTATTTCTCTTGATCACTTCCTGCCTCCAGCTGATGTCACTGATGATGTCAGCAGTTAAAGGGTCTATAAGAACTATTGTCTGTTTTATTTGGAAGAGTGGGTGGTTGGGTGGGCGGGAATTGCTTTTAATCTGTAAAGCATTTTGCGTTACAACCTTGTATGAAAAGCGCTTTATAAATAAAGTTTTGATTGATTGATTGACAAATATCGGGATATGACTTTTGGTCCATATCGCCCAGCCCTACTTTAATTATATTGTTTTATACACCTTCAGTCCAAAACCAAAAGGAGCCACATTTGTAGCCAAAGAATGAGGTTAGTTTGATGTGTTCTCCTTTGTTTGATAGAAATGCCTGACGCTGTGTTTATGTAAAACTTAACACGTTAGTTTGACATGAACACGACCTGTTTCACATTCAACTCTTCAGATATGCAGGTCTGTCTTAATAATAATAATAATAATAATAATACATCGAACTTGTATAGCGCTTTTTTGGACACTCAAAGACGCTTTACATGGGGAAAACAAAACAAAAAAGGGGTTTACGGAAAAGCTAGTTTGAACAGGTGGGTTTTGAGTACTGATTTGAAGGTAGGTAGTGAGTCTTAGTCTAATACACTTTTTTTCTGCTTTGCATCCCAAAGATATCCAGACGGTTGTGGTGCAAACAGACGTCGGCCCTAATTTTGAACGCATTAAATACGAAGAGGAGGAAATACCTCTCGATCTCCAGTTCCCTGTCCCTCATTTAACCGCGACGTCTGAAGCTCATGTGGACAAATCCACTTTGTTTCAACACCAACCAGCCGAGGAGCGCGGACCGGGCGCGGTCAAAGTGAGCGAGTGTGAAGGAGACGAGCCGGGCTGCAGCTTGGATTTCGAACTCGCACCTTGCAGCTTTTCAGACACGGACGATTCAGACGACTGGGAACCTTCACCGAAGAAGAAAAGAAAACCCAGAAAGAGGAAAAACGGTTTAGGCCAAAATAAAAGAAAAGACGTGAAAGAACGCCGTGGAAACGCTGCGACTAATGAGGAAGAACAATGTGCGGCAGATGTCAGCAATCCGCCTTTCATTGATGCGAAAGTCCAGTCATTCAGCTGCTCACTTTGTAACAATAGCTTTTCTGAGAAGCAATATCTAAGCCAGCACATGAGGGTTCATACCGGGGAAAGGCCTTATCGCTGCGAACCCTGCGGCATGACCTTCAGGTTTCGGCAAAATTTCTACCAGCACAATTTGGTAGTCCACCCGAAAGAGAAGCCCCACAGGTGTCAGGTTTGTGACAAAGAATTTGCCGATAGCTGTGAACTTATCGCCCACAAGGAAACCCACAAAGACAAGGAACCTTATAAGTGTTTGAATTGTAACAAAACGTTTATGTGTATAAAGAGTCTTATGTCGCATAAAATGTCAGAGAGATGTCTTTGAAGGAAAAGCCCCTTCGATTGTCCAACATCAATTACATGTTTGTCACTACTTCTGTACACCTTTATGAGACAAGAATTAGACGCAGGACTGCTACATTGTGCTGACAGTTTTGTTGTTTTCTGTGTGGAGTGTTTGGAGTGCAGCCGGTGGAGAGGCAGCGGAGTTCATTCTCTAGAAGGACATTACAAAAACAGAATCCACTACACTGAACTACAAAGAACTGGCATGTTTTGGAGGTTTGTGGAGGTGCACATAAAAAAGGCAGAAAGCAATAGTTCCACAGAGACGATGTAGACAGCAGTAAGTACTGTATTGGTAACAAAGTACAAAAGCACTTATGTATTAAATGAATCTTTAAAGGGATATTTCGGGATTTTTGACATAGGGCCTCATTTCCTAGTTATCCAGAGTGTTGTTGATGTCTGGAGATATTTTTTTCTTAAATTCATGCAGTTCTTATATTTGAAGAGTCTAGTGGCGCTAGGCTAGTGCAAGGCTAAAGCATTTCTGTGGTATCAGTTAGCCTGCATTAAAAACAGTCTGACCCACTCCACAGTGCACCTGAGGCAAATCACTTATAACACCAGACTAACCATATAAATGTCTGTGTTAATAGAGTAATTTTTTGAAATATAACTGACCTTGTATCACATGAATTAACGCATTTTGAGGGACTATTTTCTCGCAGATCACTCCGCCGCTGCGTTAGCTTACAGCCACGAAGCTGATGCTGCTCAAATATAAGTTATTTTAAATGCAAAATGATTAAAATTACTCTATTAACACAGACATTTATATGGTTAGTCTGGTGTTATAAGTGATTTACCTCAGGTGCACTGTGGAGTGGGTCAGACTGTTTTTAATGCAGGCTAACTGATACCATAGAAATGCTTTAGCTTTGCCCTAGCCTAGCGCCACTAGACTCTTCAAATATAAGAACTGCATGAATTTAAGAAAAAAATATCTCCAGACATCAACAACACTCTGGATAACTAGGAAATAAGGCCCTATGTCAAAAATCCTGAAATATCCCTTTAAGTTTGTGGACCAACGTTTGTATTGTGTGACGTTTTTGAATTACTGAATTGGTGCTTTTCAAAACGTGTGATTAAAAAAAGGTTTTGTAATGGTTTTGATTGTTTCATAAACTAATTTAAAAGATGCCGGGGTCAAATGTCCTTTAACGTTTATTACAACCACATAAATAATATATAAAGGACTGGTTTAATATCACTTGAGTCTGTTGAGCCAATGATCTCAAACGTTTTTGCAAATGTGTCATGTATGACGTGAAATGCTTTAGTTTTGTGCAATAGTTTATATGCGTTTTTGAGGTACTTGACAGATCAAATCAGAAGAAAAATAATGTGTCTGTTCAGGTTTGTATCCAGCTTCTGTCATATTTTTCTGACAGAACAAGGAGAAAAAGTTTCCCCAATAGAAATAAAACATTAGCCCAGTTATTACCCCATTAAATTCTGTACATATATCTGAGAATTATATTTTTCATGATTACATTTTGTTTATCCTACATTTCATAAAACTACAGATCAATAAAGTCCTGTAATTATCTTAAATCTTACATTTGATTTTAACTCGGGTGTAGAGGAGAGTGGGATAAGATGAACCTCCCTTAAATTTAGTAAAATAACACATTTTTCTTGAAATGTGAGATTATAGATTTAATCTTTACATGATTTGAATTTGACAGACAAAAAATTTGGCTGTAAAATATCCCTACTTTTTATGAAAAAGCTTTTTTTCGCTGTTCAGAGTAAATTTTTGGCCTGATCCCAAAAACGATCGTCACAAACAAACAAACACATGCAGGTCAGTTTTTTTTTCCTGATGCTGGTTGCTCATTAAGTTAGGTATAAAAGCAGATAAATAATTTAGGAAGATTTCTTCTTAAATAAACACAACTCTCTTGGTATTCTCAAAGATATAATGGGGTAAATTGAGCCTCTGCTCCATTAGAAACAATGAATGACAAATTACAGGAAATTTTAATGTACAATTCTATAGTTTTTGTTTATTGGTGGTTCTGGGTCTAGTAGAGACGAGCAAATTAAAATGAGATTTTACATTAAATTATTTGGGATTTTTTTAGAGACAAAATGTCATAATCTGCAGAAGTAGAATATGAAAAGAAAAAGATTTGTTATATGTTTTTGGAATAAAATTGATAATGGCAAACAGTGAATCGTACAAAATTAGCCTTCGTGATGTTTAGTATTAATTTCACCTTTAAATCTGGTGGTTCAATTTACCCCAAACTGGGGGTAAAATGAGCCACAAGACAAGTTTTTTTTAAGACCAACATCTTAAAAACCATATCCTCCAGATGATTTTTAAAGATGCAAAAGAATAGAAAACATCCCAAAATGCGTATAAACAGTACAAATTTGCATCTATTGTTTACTGTTTTTACACAACAACCACCAAAGCAGAAAGTGGCTCATCTTACCCCACTCTCCCCTACTTATTTTATGGGGTGCTGTCCAGTTGAACTAAAGGTTTCCTTCTTACTTGGTCTTGTAGTAGCAGTTGTAGTACAGCAGGAGGCGGCATTTAGGCATCTACTGCACTCAGTCCCCAAACAAAAGAAGTTCATATTTTTTAATTATCAAAGTTAGTATCGTGTTGAAATACTTGCATGTTGCACAACAAAAAATAATAAAACAATAATAATAATAAAACACAAAACATTCGCATTTCTCACCGGAAGTGGACGTTTGTTGTTGTTCCGGTGTTAGCGCAGAGGCTAGCATTGTGAAGCTAATGCCTGAGCTAAATCCACTAAACAAATGGTAAAAATGTCCTTCAGAAACCAGGCGCTGCGGGATCTGGTGGCGGAGAGACTCGCTGTTGCGGCAGATGAGATTTTTGCGCTTTTTGAACGAACTTTTGCGGAATACGAGGAGGAGGTTCTGCGGACGAAATTACTACAAGAGCCGAGAGTGGAGTCACCAAAGGAAGGTGAGGGCTGGTCACCGAACCTGGGTGTCATTTTAAAACATTGCCTGAATGTAAAACTAAATTAATATAGATTTGAGTTGCGTCTTTACAATGATAAAACTGAAATAGATGTGAGGGATGTAGGATAACTAACTAACCATAATCTAAAACAGTTCCCCTAACGTCAATATAACCCTACAGAAAGGCTCTAACTAAAATAATGGAATATCGGCGTGTGCCCCCTTTGTATTCAATACCAAAGAAAGTGTTTGCGCCCCTACCTCCTATTTGTCTAAATTGGGACTAAACAATGACTAAAGTGTTTACAAATAAATGATTGTTTGTAAAGAGGACAAACACATTAAAATCAAATTGTCTCTAAATTAAATCAAGACTTGACCTGACAGCTTGTCGTGTAATTCGTGTTTTTGAACATTGTTGCCACTTTCTGACAAGACAATAATTTATATGTGTTTGCAGAGAAGACTTGGAACTTCCTGTTAGTTTTTGTTTCATGTGGATAGGCCCAGTCGCACGATTAAAAAGCACATCCCTATCTAAGCAGTGATCAAAAAATCCCAATAGGTGCGATGAAAAAAAGTCCACACAACTGCATAATTAGCCAAAAACGTGACGTTTTGGGCTAAGCGCCTTTCATCAGACATGAATGCAGCATTAGGCCTGTTTAGACCTGTTTTTGTAATGTAATGATTATACAAGGCAGTCACATGATGCATGTTGGAGTTAATAAATGGAAATGCTTGGAAGAAGAACAGCTTTATTTATATAGCGCCTTTCATAGACATGGTCACAAAGCGCTTTACATGAGAGTTTTATTCACTCCATCCTCAGTGGTGGTGAGCTATACCTTTGTAGCTTCAGGTGCCCCTGGGGGAAACTGACAGAAGCGCTGTCACGACTGCACACATCTGCGCCAACAGTCCCTCTGACCACCATCATTCATCCTGGCCTATTGTACATGTTTTTAGTGGTGGGGGAAACCGGAGTACCCGGAGGAAACCTACACAGACACGGGGAGAACATGCAAACTCCACACAGAAAGGCCCCGCCCAGGTGGGAATCGAACCCGGGACCTTCTAGCTGTGAAACATGAACTCTAACCGCTGTGCTTTATTTATTTATTTATTTATTTTCTGTTCTTTAATTTGTTGTATTTTGTTTTATTGGTTTTCATTGTTTGTTTGTTGTCCTTATAAACATATTTTTCTTGACCTAATAAAAAAAGTAAAATGGAAATTTGTATTTACATTTTATATACAAAATTTATATTACAATGTTTACAAATCTGACATCCATAAAACAAAATTCATATTCATGACCACACAAGCATCAGGGTACCCGTCATATAGTATGGAATTGTCATGCAAATGGTCAATGGTCTAAACTTATATTAGCGCTTTTCCACCTACATTAGGCACTCAAAGTGCTTTATAGCAAGGATCCACTCACCCGTTCAGTCTCTCATTCATACACTCTCCAGTAGGGATGTCAAGATTAACCGGTTTTACGATTACCACGATTATAAAAGGACGTGGTAGGTTATCCGTAAGAATTTCAGAAGCCACGGTTTACCGCGGAAATTTTTCACGCTGACGCACGAGCCGCTGCACGCCATAAACAGCGCGTAAACTCACCGGTAGTTAAGCAAGGCAGAAGGACGCTCTCCTCCAGTGTTGTATCCACCCAAAAACGATTGAAGTCAGCAGAGTGGGACCTCTTTAGGATCCAAAACATGACCAAGGCGTTGTTGTTGTCGATGGACATTCGTTATGCAAACCCTGTCGTCAGAAAGTTGCAGCAAAAGGCGCTGATAACGGCTACGTCGAATATAAACAACATCTTGGAGATAATCCTTCACTGTGAATGTCCAGGTCAAGGTAACGAACTGCATAATTCCAAAAAAGTTGTCCAAATGTTCGGAAATAGCCGCCACAACTGGCTCAGGATGTAAACAAAAAGCTAACGCGCTCCGCTCTGCTTCAGCGTAACAGAAAGGAAAGTGAAACCGCGCACATGTGGAAACCAGCTGTTCAAAAGAGTCTCCTTAGTCATTTTGTAAACACGTTTCATTCTCTGTTCATCAAAACATCTGACAAATAATTAAGCAGCAGCAGAACTTTAGAGAACAGGAAACCTAGCCTAGCTTGTGGCCTAATAATGTATAGTAAAATAATTATGATAATTATTATTATGGTCATTATAAAGAAGTAAAGTCGACATTGTTTTATATTATTCAATGTAGGACTATTTATTTTAATGCAAAACAATCTTAAAGCATTTTTCATTTTTAGAAATGGTGAATGTTTACAAGTTTACAAGTATTAAAAAGCTTTTTAAAGACAAAACCTAAAAATATCAGTTCTTTCCTTTCATTCGGTCGATAATCGTAAAATCGCAATATTTTCTCACACAATAATCGTGACTCAAAAAATTGAAATCGTGACACCCCTACTCTCCAGTGTACACGGCCACTGGAGGGAAGGAGGCTGAAGTGTCTTGCCCAAGGACACAACGACAGTGTGCACCTTCAGGAGGCGGGATTCGAACCCCCTACCTACTGCGCCACTGTCGCCCCCCCATGGAGGTGTGTCCTAGACTGATCTTACTGTAGTGTAGTGACCGATGTGGAGAGCACAATTAGCAAAAAACACAAACACACACACACACACACTAGGCCAGGGGCGCAACTACCCACTTTCTGGGGGTATGCAGACACAAAGCCGGCGCCCCCCATATGCCATATGCCATATGCCTTGCATATGGCATATGCAAGGCATATATTGCATATGCCCTTTTTGCGCCACTGCACTAGGCCCAGTAATTACAGAGATTGCGCCTCCTCAAATTCAAACTTGAACACAACCCATACAAATACATGTCTATACTAATAACTGTGCTCCTTCTATATTGTGTCCCGCAGATGTCCAGGCTCTTTTGGTGCAAACAGAAGTTGACCCTGGTCTCGAACGCATAAAATATGAAGAGAAAGAAATACCTCTGGAGGTCCAGTTCCCTTCTATAGCTGTGAAGTATGAAGATAACACCAACAAATGCACTTTCCTTCAACAAGAACCAGCCGAGGAGAACAGACGGGACCCTGTTGGAGAGCAGTTTGATGTAGAGGAGCCCGGCTGCAGCTTGGATTTAAATATAAAAGAATATGAACCCTGCAGCTACTCAGACACGGACGATTCTGACAACTGGGAACCTTTAAATAAGATGAAAAGCAATTTGGATGGACAGACAGACGCTATTAATCATGTGCACTTAGGGAAAGATAGTTTAAGTGGACATAGTCAGCATCATCAGGAATTTTCAGAGGAAAGTGTGTCTTTTCAGAGAGAACAGCTTCCGACATATAATCACAATGAAGCTTTCAACGATGGAAAAGATAAACCATTCAGCTGTGCAGTTTGTAGTAAAAGTTTTCCTCAGAAACGTATCCTAAAGGCACACATGAGAATCCACACGGGAGAAAAGCCTTACATCTGCAAAACCTGCGGCTTAAGCTTCAGGTTTCAACAAAATTACTTTCAGCACGATTTGGCGGTCCACCGGAAAGAGAAGCCCTTCAGGTGTCGGGTTTGTAAGAAAGACTTTGTGCATAAGATTGAAATGATCACCCACCGGAAAACCCACGATACGAAATCTTTCAGCTGTTCCAAGTGCAATAAAGTTTTCAACTGCGTGCGGTATCTGAGGAGGCACATGGAAAGATGCCCCAGAAAGAAAAGACGTCAAGGCGCTGCACAAACAGAGGACGGTGATTTACAAATGCCGTTCTCTTCCCAAAGCGCCACGCAGCAAGATGGTCTGGGGTTCGATACCCGGATCATGTTGAATGCAAGTGTAAACGACTGGCTGTAGCCGCGCACTCTCCCTCTTCTGTCCAGTGCTGCAAAAGGATGTTCTGCTTTGTCTCGTTTTCCAAGAACGCAACTTTGATTTGTCAGGAGTTTGGCAAAGAAAGAAACAAGTAAACAAAGGAAAAAAATTCAGACAATGAAGACTGCAAAAAGAAGTGACATAATGACCATGTTCAAAAACACTGTTAGAGTTAAACTTGATACAGTTTGTGGATTGAATAAACATGTATTTTGTGTGGTATATTTAAAATTATTTGTTAAAACATTGTATGGAATTTTTTGTTTGTTAAAACCAGACGTGCTCAGTAACTGAAGTGAATTCTCTATAGCAGTGGCCCCACAGAGTACATTGAAAAACCACAGTTTTTGAAATGAAATGTACCTCTTTAAATCAGTATTTAGCGATTGTAGATGATTTTCATGTAATTTTAGATGTGAAATAACACATTCTTTCAAATAGAGTAGATTATTATTATTGGGGGCCCTGGGAGATTTTTGGAACAATAAGGGACTTTGGAAATGGCTGATCTATAGTATCTGTACTGCACTACAGTTCTATAAAGGCTCCAATGTAAAAAGGAAATTTGGCCATGTGTTGTGTTCTTTTTAAAAGCCTCATAATGCACAGTCTATCAGAACACAGTGGTGCAGCTGTTCGCGCTCATGCCTCACAGCAAGATTGTCCCGAGTTCGATTCCCACCCGGACAGGGCTTTTCTGTGTGGAGTTTGCATGTTCTCCCCGTATCTGCGTAGGTTTCCTCCGGGTACTCTGGTTTCCCCTACCACTAAAACATCTACAATAGGTTTCCCTCTGCGGCCAGGACTCCCTTGGAAAAGGAATTCCTAATCTCAGTGGGACTTTCCTGGTTAAAGGGATATTTTGAGATTTTTGACATTGGGCCTCATTTCCTAGTTATCCAGAGTGTTGTTGATGTCTGGAGATATTATTTTCTTATTTCATGCAGTTCTTATATTTGAAGAGTCTAGTGGCGCTAGGCTAGGGCAGGGCTAAAGCATTTCTATGGTAACAGTTAGCCTGCATTAAAAACAGTCTGACCCACTCCACAGTGCACCTGAGGCAAATCACTTATAACACCAGACTAACCATATAAATGTCTGTGTTAATAGGATAATTTTAACCATTTTGCATTTAAAATAACTTATATTTGAGCAGCATCAGCTTCGTGGCTGTAAGCTAACGCAGCAGCGGAGTGATCTGCGAGAAAATAGTCCCTAAATATGCGGTAATTCATGTGATACAAGGTCAGTTATATTTCAAAAAATTATTCTATCGATATATTTATATGGTTAGTCTGGTGTTATAAGTGATTTACCTCAGGTGCACTGTGGAGTGGGTCAGACTGTTTTTAATGCAGGCTAACTGATACCATAGAAATGCATTAGCCTAGCATTAGCCTAGCGCCACTAGACTCTTCAAATATAAGAACTGCATGAAATAAGAAAAAATATCTCCAGACATCAACAACACTCTGGATAACTAGGAAATGAGGCCCAATGTCAAAAATCCTGAAATATCCCTTTAAATAAAGGTAAAAAATATATATATATTTGTACTCTCTACTATTCCTGTATTTGAGCAAATACTTTAGCACTTTCACCTGAAGTCACACATTTCACCCAATAAACACAATACAATTTATTACAGATAATGTTATTGTTGAAAATAGGTACAAAAAAGATGATCACACAAACCTGTGTTTTTACATAGTGTTTACTGTGACTAACTTCACTGGGAGTGGGACGTCGCCAGCTCGTCTCCAGGCGTGTAGAGGCAACCATGACAATCTCAAGTCGCTATTTTATTTTACTTTACTTTAAGTACAAATAAAAGTGAAAAAAGTCGAACTGGCAAAAACAACAAAACAGTAATATGGCAACAAAAGTGATTAGTGCGAAATGAGCAGAAAATAACTAATATAATGTCTATATGTTTTTTTAAATTATTATTATTATTTTATTTTACCTTTAAACCTATTCTATGCCTCACTGTCCGGCGTTTCCTCTCCCCGCCGCTTGAGGCGCCACTGCTCCACTGGCCGAGTTCGTCATGTTGTTTTTCCTGTGTTTAGCGGTGGCTAGGTGGGGCACGAGCTAGCTCAGAAACCTCCGCAGAAATGCCTCTGAAAGGCCAGGCGCTGCGGGACCTGGTGGTGGAGCGGCTCGTGGTCGCGGCAGATGAGATTTTTGCGCTTTTTGAGCGAACATTTGCGGAATACGAGGAGGAGGTTCTGCGCTCGAAGCTCCTCCAGCAGCGACTGCACAAAGAGGGTAAAGGCTGCGTCCAACATCTGTGCACATCAGCCAGAGTTGTGTTGCTGTTTGACTGCTTTTTTAAATGAAATAGCTCGACTTGTTTCTGAATGTGCTGAGCATCTATGGTTTGAGAAATATTATTGCGGACAACAGAGCTCTAAACACCTGTGAAAATAATCTAAGACCGTTTATTCCACTTTAGGTCTAATGTGACCCTTTTGTTTTTATACCGTTTTTTGATCTCGGTCTAGGCCTCATGGTACTTGGAAGGGCAAATCTATTCTGAGGTGAGAAAAGAGAAACAATGGTCTAACAATACTACAAATATTGTCTTGGGAAGCTACTTAGAGACCAACTCCTACTTGGACTAAGTGATGATGAATATGTGACAGGGGATAAAATCAACCCACTGCAAGTTACAGGGACACTAGTGAAGTGTGAAATGTGGTGAAGCAGATAATGGCTACGTTTACATGGAGACCAAAGATCGGATCATAGTCTGATTTCGGGAGTTCCCAGATTATTGAAGAGACGCGTAAACAGTATAATCTGATATACATTATCTGATTTATTCCTGATCTTTCACACGTTTGCGCAAACAAACCAATATAGCAAATGGGCCAAAATCATGGCAAAAAGACAAAGATTAAAGGATATATCAAAAATACTAAAAGCATTTAAAAAATAAAAATATAAAAATAAAAATTAATAATCCATGAAATAAATCTCAAATTAGTTTGAAGAGTAAGTGTGCTGCTGACAGTCGAGTGGTTTAGGCTGTTGCACATATGCAAAATATTACGAGTTTGAGTTCCCGCTTTGATTATATACTGAATTGTCTCTTCATTCTTCTCACCCTTACATTTTGAATAGAAGTTAGGCTGCGTCTGAAACCCTCAAACTATAGCCTCTATGTCCTAACCTGAGCTCCTGATCCTTAACCTTTCATGGGGTCAATTGTTAGATTTGACCATCCTTACCCAGGCGAAGGGGAAGTGACATCACCGACAGCTGCTGTTCTTCTTCTTTAAGGTTATTGTCAGACTGCAGGCCAAACAAAAGCGCAAACCGCCACCTACTGTAGTGCATATGCAACAACATAGTGTCCAAATAAAGACATTTAAGGAGAAAAAGAAAAATCCAAATGATCCTTCACATTTCCCTTTAGCCTTATTTTATCTCAACAGCTGTTTCATAAAGCTACAGTATGCAAATTAGCCATGTGGCTTAAGTTTCTACTAAATGAAAACAAAAGCACAAACTGCCTTCATTTAAGCCATTTACTGAGGCGGCTCTTTAAAACACTGACATGTGACTGTGCTGTGTTGACGACAACATGTATTTTGTCACTTTTTGTAAAGTTTGGCTTGTGCAGAATCTTTTTTTATTTTTATTAAATGTGCGCCTGTCAATCAACAGTGGATGCACATGAAGAATCACTCCAGGGTGGGGGATTGGCCGCGCGGTGGCTTATGGGATGGCTCATAGCTCCTAATCGCCGGTTAGTTAGCATCAGAGGTCCCTATGCTGAAGTGGCTATGATAGTTAGCATTGAGGCTCCTTTCCCTAACTCCTTCCTAACTGGCAGACCAATTCGGAGGCTTCTTATCATTCATGGCGGACACTGACAGACATCTGGTTTGGCGTAAGACCTCTTACCAATCTGCTTGTTTCGGAAGAGGCCTTAGACTTAAGGGGGATTGCCTCTAAGGGAGGTATACCATCTTATCTGGCAACACAGACTGACAGGTGTGGGTCATCACCTACAGCTGTGTATATAAGACCAGTGCTCAGTCTCAAAGACCAAACTGATGATAACAGTTGAACCGTCTTAGTTGATACAACATCAAATCAAAACTAAAAGTCCAGTTGAAATAGTTTATTTTTCTAAAGCAATAGAAGTTAAAGTTTGTGCTATTTGTGTTTCAATTTCTTTAATTACTTCAGAAAACGCTAAACAGTGAACTGGATTTGAACCCCAAACCTTTACTAAACCTGTGCTGTATCACCGAGCACAAGACGCTGCTGCCACATGGACACACTTTGACTCCAAAATGTGTTTTTAAACCATGAATTGAAACTCTAACTGTAACACAAAATATGATTAGATGTTATTTTCCAGAATCATGCAGCTACACTGTCTAGGCTTTAGCATAATGTTGTACTGCCTTTATTTGTCTTACAGATGGCCAAAATCCACAGCAACAGCCAGCGCAGGAGGGACATCCGCCCTTGGATTTCCTGCTTCCTCCAGCTGCTGTCAAAACCGAGGAAGAGGAAGCTGACGCCTCGTCTTTCCTTCAACCAGAAGCAGCCGCGGAGCGAAGAGAGGCGGCTGTGGGAGCGGAGGAGCCGGGATGCAGCCTGAAGCTACACTCCGAAAATGAGGAACAGGCTTACAGCTGTTCAGAGTCTGACGATTCAGACGGGTGGGTGCATTTGGCCAAAGCCGCGGCCGCAAGCGACGAACAAGGCGAAAAAGACATGAGTGATTTTGTCGAGGAGGATATACCTGCTCTGTACAAAAGCCTGTTCAGCTCCGAGTTGATCGGTAAAAGATGAAGAGAAACGATTTAGATTTGCCCAAACCGTTCAAGTGCACCGTGTGCGGGAAGGCGTTCGAAACCGACGAGCTGTTCGAAAAACACGCTTTCATGCACAACGTACAGACTCCCCCTTTCAGGTGTCCCGTGTGCAACAAACCGTGCAGCAACAAGTCCAGCTTCAAGAAGCATTTGAACATTCACACGGAGGACAGACCATTCAGGTGCCCGGTTTGTAAAAAGGGCTTCAATCAGAAGTGCAACCTGAAGCGCCACATGCAGACGCACAACGAGGAGAAGTCCTTCAGCTGTCCGGAGTGCGGGCTGCGCCTCAAGCAGCAGCACAACCTGCTGCGGCACATCTCCGCCGTCCACAGGGGAGAGAAACCTTACAGCTGCCCCGTGTGCGACAAGGCGTTCGCGCAGAAGACGGTCTACATCATCCACATGAGGACGCACACGGGGGAGAAGCCGTTCACCTGCGCCATCTGCAAGAAACGCTTCAGAGACAAGTGCCACCTCAAACGGCACGTGAAGACGCACGGGGAGGCGGCGGCGGAGCAGGACGAGGCGCTCGAGGCCATCGCGAGTCCGTACGACGCGGGAAGTTTGACAAAAGTGATCGAGATGCACCAGTCCAGCCTTTTCAGCCCAGACGCCAGCGCAGAGACCAGAGACAGTGAACATATGATGAGCTGATCCCAGAAAGCTGCGAAATAATGTTCTATAGTTAGTAAATATAGTAATTATTCTCTCCCGTGTGCGTCCAGTAACTTTTCCTTCAACATTGTAAAGTCTAAAAATATGGTGATTTTTCTGAGAAGTGTTGCAGTTTTAAAATCCCGCTTCAAGTTCCTTAAGCACATTTGTTTGTATCTTATACATATTATCACGAAAAGTTTATTTGTAGAGCAGAGTTTGAACAAAGTATGTCAGAATGCCACATGCAGCTAAATAGAACCGTTTTCAGGCTGGATTTAAAGCAGAACTAAGTAACTTGTTTACCTTAATAAATCCTTTCCGTAGTCCCTGTGGGAGTAATACAAATGTTAATGGGACGATTGGGGGGTCTTTCATCTCCCCCTGGTGTCTCTGGCCAGAAAACCATGCTTGCAACTTGACTGCCACCGGGTCGGAGCAACCAATACACACTAATAGAATCACGAAGAAGAAGCTAACAGGCTAACGGGCAAAGCTAACTGCAGGCTAGCGCCACTTAAACAGTATTTACAGCCAAGTTTGAGTGAAAAAAAAATTATTTCCATTGTATAACTGGATGTACAACACCCCTCTCTCCCTTCACCTTTTCTGTCAGCGTATTATTTACTCTCCAAGACATTTAATAAGTTAAAAAATCATAACTTGCTAAGACACCTGCAGTTGCGCTTATGGCCTCTAGGGGCAAGTTACTTAGTACTGCTTTAAACATTGTCAGAGTTGAAGTCTTTCTTACAGCTTCTGGAACGTTGTTTTACATTTTGGTTGCGTAGAACTGAAATGCCATGAACTTGCCATTGTGTCAATTACCGTGACAGCGTTGCTCCCGCAAAGATATGAAACGCCTTTAAAAACCTAATGACGAAATGAGTTTGGACCTCAAATAAACTCGCTCTTTCATTGTTTGCAAACACAAAAACTGGTGTAGTATAGACCCTTTAACTGCTGACATCATCAGTGACATCAGCTGGAGGCAGGAAGTGATCAAGAGAAATAAGATTAAACTAAAACTAGCGATTTTAAGTGTAAAACTACAACTGAAAAATGTGGTCCTGTTGTGGCTTAAGGTGCAAGAACAAGAGGAATGACATTTGAGACGATACAATAAGGTTTATCTGATATTTCCAAAAAACAGTTAGACATTTGTTTACTATGACAACAGCTACAATGAAAATAGATAGGAATCGAGCTTCCCGCCTCCAGCTAAGCCCAGAAGGTTTACAAACAATTACAGAGTCTATAGTGTGGGTAACTAGTTCAGTGGTTCTCGTCTGGTGTCAGGGAAACGTTTTCAGTGGGTCGCGAGCCTTTCCCAGAAAACATTTCTTTTAGTATTTATGTACAGAAAAGTATAGAATCACTACTTCAGACAATATTTTACATTGTTTTACAAGTATAGTATTTGTTATTTATTTGTTTATTTGGTCAGGACAGTGCATGTTAATGAACATAGATAGAGATGCATGTAAACACACCACGCCGGATTGTAGCTTTAGGCTCATTTCCATCCGTTGTCCCACACTCGCACTCTCAACACACTCGCACTCTCAACACACTCGCACTCTCAACACACTCGCACTCTCAACACACTCGCACTCTCAACACACTCGCACTCTCCCATTCATCCCGGTCATTTGGGTCACGCCTCGTCAGCCCAGGTTGATTGTGAGACCAGCTGAGAACCACTGAACCAGGAACGTCCCACAGTAGGGCAGCAGGATATTGGAAAAAACCTGCAGTATGTGATTCGGGTGTGCAAAATGTATTTGACTTTAAAGTGATCGTCTGTACGTTTGCAAAGCGAGGAGAGAGAGTGAAATTTGAAAGTAAAGGATCAAATCCCTCCCCTCTTTAACCAGAAAGCCCCTCGTAGTTTGCAAAATGAGGAGAGCAGGAATAACATTTTCAAAAGTAAACAATAAAGCTCCTCCCCCTCCCTCCTGATTGGACCTGACAGGCTGGTTCACAGGAAAAGCTCGTCTTGTTGGTCGACGCAGGAGGAGACTAGACAATGATTAGTTGCTGAGATCCGGGAAGGAGGGACATACATATATATATATACACACACACACACACACACACACACACACACACACACACACACACACACACCTATATTACTTACGTAACATCAAAATTCAAGACCAGGTGGTCGATTTTGCACATTTTATAAATTTGTAAAACATTTAAACGTCCAGAATATCACTTTAAAGGCACACTGCGTATTGTGTTGGATTCTCTTGTTCCAACACAAATCATGCTCCTAATGAGCAGCTCGACACAGCAGTGGGTAATCAAAGAATCTGGATTAGGACCTAAACTATTTCAGTCTCATATTCAGCTGCCTTTAGTCACATCTCCATGGAGACGAACTGGAGCCGTCCAGCTCTCAGTAAAGTTACTGTCAGGTCTCAGAAGAGCTGAGCCGTTTACAGCAAATAAAGAGCAGTTTTTTAGTTTTTTTTCAATGACACGATCTTTATTTTTATTCTGTTTTATTGGTGGAAATGCAAAGTTTTCCTACATGTTACGCGATGTATTTTGTTTTTCAGCAAATTGTGTCAAAACAAGCCTTAGTAAAAACAAAATCAGGACCAAAACGAGGCTAAAATCGAACAAAATTAGAAACATTTCAACTAAATCTGAACTTTTGCACATTTATAAGCTCCAGCCATTTTTTTGTTTAGGCCAAGTTTGAGAAAATGTGTCGATCTCAGTCTGAAGGAAGACTTAAGGCCTATTCATACATACAATAGACCTTTAAGTGATTGATACGGATATTTATCACCTAATATTGTGATATTTTTGCTATACCAGGACCTTCTCGCGTTGAGCCGCCAAGATACGACTGAACTTATAAAGTAACGCAACAAGCACATGCGTTTAACATGTTTGTCGAGCTCTAAACTGTGGAGACGAGAGATTTAGTTGTGTTTGATTTCAGCCAAATAAATGTATTTTAATGATATTTTGATAAAAAGGTAGAAACTGAAACATCTGCACGCCTCGTCGGCCAAAGTGTGGAGAACTTTTACACTGTTGTCTGTGAAATGTGTGACTGGAAACTAGCTTAAACGTAATATAGTTTATATCCTTCACGCATGCCTCAAAGTATGTGTTTTTTTAACCCTTCAAATATTTGTCCAGTTTAAAATTGACATTTAATTTCCTCATTTTTATTTTTAAACCAGTTTCTCTTGTGTTCTGAAATTGAAGTTTTACCTTAAATTATTGTGTATTTGAGTATTTTTCAATGGCTCATCTGTAAAGAAAAGAACAAGATCATTTTGTGAAACTTAAAATGTCAGCGTATGGAGGACCAGAGCTTCCAAAACAATCAATAAATGTTCATAAGCAAATAGAATATGGCAAATGCAGTCGTTTTTGGTTATAATAAAAAAGTAGTAATTTTATGTCTGCCTTTATTTCAACATTTATTCATGTTCTGGCTGATATTTTTGGCAGTCCTGGGGCTCCATCAAGGCAAATGGTATCTTTCCCACTTGAAAATTAAGACTTACGACCTCAGTGAATAAACTCATATGTAAACAAATAGTTGCTAATGCTACAACAGTTAGCTCATACGATGCTACAAACGTTTTTCCAAACCAGCCATAATTAAAAACATGGGACATAACGTTCTGTTGAAAGCTGTGACCAAAAGTAACGTTCACATCACTGATGCAGTGGTTTTATTACAGTTTTATCATAAGCTGCTCCACTGGGGGGCGCCATTACTGTCTTCATCCCGTATACGAACTCGTAGCAGTCTGGAAGTCTCCGAGTTCACAAGTTGTAATTACCAGTTTGAGGAGTTCGAGCGGCTCCAAGGCATTTTTTCAAGTGGACGGTGGGAAATGTATAAGTCAACAGTTGCCTGGAACGCACCATTAGAAAATGTGTTATAGATGCAGACCATAGGTAAGATGGAAGAGATAACCGGTGTCCCATTCATAGTAATCATCCCGAGAGGTCTGTGAGATGAACATGGCTCAATCTCCTGCTACGAAGCCTTTCCTTAAAAGGATAAAAAGCCGGGGCGGATGGACCACAGAGCTCCCGAGCCTGTCAATCATCGATTTACGCTTCCACTTTATATTTCTAAAATACAAAACCAGCGTGGTTAAAAATATGCCTATCCCAGCGCTGTCACATGAGTCATAGCAATTCTTAGAAAACATAAAACTCTTTGAAGCCAGACTTTTAAGCAGTGCAAACGAGGGCCAAAGCTACATTAGAATCCTGTTTACCAAGTGTCCTTTGGACTCGCCCCTGGCCACCAGGGGGTGGTATTACAGCAATGTCAGCTCTTCACCATGAGGACCAAACAGAAGGGCTTTCCTCGCCCATTGATTTAGACGGTAATGTAGCGCCTTGAAATTTGAATACATTTATTAAAATCTAATTACATGATAATAGGTGATATATTTCATTTGAGATCATTTAAATATACAATACATATTTGATCAGACAAAGGTTAAAAACATTTATCCATTTCCATCCGCTTTATCCGGGGCCGGGTCGCGGAGGCAGCAGTCTCAGCAGAGATGCCCAGACTTCCCGATCCACGCACACCTCCTCCAGCTGTTCTGGGGGACCCCGAGGCCACACCAGGCCAGCTCGGAGACATAGTCCCACCAGCGTGTCCTGGGCCTTCCACGAGGCCTCCTCCCAATAGGACATGCCTGGAACACCTCCCGAGGGAGATTTATACATCAGTGAGAAACAAAGTCAAGTTCAAAAACATCTGCATTTATTTCCAGTAGAAATGTACAAATCAGAAAAAAAAAGAAAAAAAAAAGAACATGGTTCAAATTTGATTCCACTCAAACTGAGCGACAAAACCATTAGAAAAATTAATAACAATCTATAAAAAACTGTACAGACTCTCGGCAAAAACGAGAAGGTTCATAGAGAACGTCGTCTTTAAAAAGCTCAACATGAAAAGCAGATTTAGATTTAAAATAATGTATAAATTAGGAGAAAGTTCATGGGAGTCCGGCGGCTAAAATGCTGCCGAGGAGAGTGCGGTCCTTCAGGGCGTTCTCCACGTCCTTCTCCTCGATCTTCAGGAAAACCTGAACAAATATGCAGATGGTTATTAACTGTGCAGCCCCTTTTTCCCTCAACATTTAAACAAGACCGCTCTCAAATCTGGCCGTTTCCCAAAGCCCGACGTATTTTGTATTTGCAGGGAGTCATTTCCTCACTATGACTTCAGATAAAGTGGAAGTGGAGGGGGTTGGTTTGCTGCTAAGATATTGTATTTTTGACTTAAATTGGACTAAAGTTATGATGATTGTTGGAGCCAAGTACAGTTATTGGCCTGCAGGTGGCGCTCTTGTGCTAAACCAATGGTTTTTTGACCGCTTATTTTACATGGAGTTTTGTCTTTATCCATCTATGGAAATGAAGTGTGTTTTCATCTACATCTGAGAAGGCTTTATGGACTTACTGGACTGGGAAGTAAACACAATAGCCTATAGCGCGTCCGCCATAGTGACCGCTAGCACATCTCAGTCGGCCACTACAATGATTAAACCCATGACTGAAATCTCCAGATGTTTGTTGGTCCATGAAGCAATTTGATTGAATGTGTTTAAATAAAATACAAATGTAAAGAAGGGGATAGCCGGAGGTGCTCACTGGATCTTAAAGGGATATTTCAGGATTTTTGACATATGGCCTCATTTCCTAGTTATCCAGAGTGTTGTTGATGTCTGGAGATATGTTTTTCTTAAATTCATGCAGTTCTTATATTTGAAGAGTCTAGTGGCGCTAGGCTAATGCAAGGCTAAAGCATTTCTATGGTATCAGTTAGCCTGCATTAAAAACAGTCTGACCCACTCCACAGTGCACCTGAGGTAAATCACTTATAACACCAGACTAACCATATAAATGTCTGTGTTAACACCTTACATGCATCAGCTTTTCGATTTACATTAAATGCCTTCAATGAGAATCACAGTGTGCAGGAAACTAAGGGTGAAATAACTCAAAATATCTTTTATATTATAAATTCTTCAAAATTGCCACCCTTTATTCTTGCCATTTTGTCATAAGGTCATCCCTGAAATGGTTTAACAGTCTGTGAAGTCAAAATATTTCTGTGACAACATTGTGAAGCTCGAAGAGAAAATGTCTAAACGCAGTAAACAAAGCAAAAGGCGGCCATTTTGAAGAATCCATTTCAAGTTTTTCTGTTTAAAAACACAGTTCCATATGTTTTCATTCATAAATATCCTCAGTGAGAATCTACAATGTCTTGAAATAAAAGAAAAACCAATACATAAAAAGCGTTTCCAAAGCTTTGACCGGTACTGTATGTAGAATAATCAGCTCAGACTAAGTTAAGACGAGGGACCTGGGCTTCGTCTCATCCACCTTTTTATGCCGACAACATAAACAAAAAAAGCATCCTCCGTACCTTGGTGAGTCGAGCCTCTTTGGCCTTTTTGAGGGCGAAGATTCCTCTGCTCTCCAACAGGCTGCAGAGGGACAGGCACTCGCTCTGCCCCGCTGCGCCCACCTTCCTCTGGGCGCAGAGCCGGCTGTACACCTCATGGAGCTGCAGAGACGAAGCACAGGTCAGCAACAAAAACAACTGAAGACATTCCCCCCAACAAATAATCAGTCTGGTAAATAGGAGTGTGACAATATATCGATATATCGCGGGACGATACGATACTTTTTATTCCGATAGATACTTTTGATGACGTCATGCATATTAATGAGCAACGTTGTGCATATTAATGAGGCAGCAGTGCTCCATTGTTTTCACAGTAAATAGAGGCAAATAATGATCAAGAATTCAGTCAGACCAGCAGGGGCAGCACTACAGTTTTAAGCACTTGGAGCAAACACTGTCACACAAATAAATTACTTTTAATGATAGTTTTTATAATAAAGATTAATTTGGGGTTGGTTTATTACTTTTTAAATAAGACTGTGGTTTCTTGTTCTTTCTTGTAAATGAAGTCACTGACAGATCTATGACCCATTTTCAGTGTGTAAGTCGGGGATCATTTATAAAAGCACATGAAAAGAAATGTAAATGATGAGTAATATGTAGTATGTTAAAATAAAGGTTAAAAGTACCATGTTTTTTTTAAATTGTGATGTATCGTAGATTATTTTGTGCAATATATCGATTATCGCAGTATCGGCGTATCGTGAGATAATCGTTATCGTGAGCCATGTATCTCGTATCGAATCGTGAGCTACCCAGATGTTCCCACCCCTACTGGTGAATCAAACAGCTGACGTGCACTTTGAGGTTCATCTAGTTTTTAATGCTACATTTTCTGGTGAACGTTGTGCATTTTCATATGTATATCTCTCTTCATCCCACTGTAAAAGGACTTTGCAGGTGACCAGTCCTGATCATTTCATTAACATTAGATGTAGGATTAGGCCATAATTTCACCTCGATGATCAGCAAAGTAAATTATTCTCATTGTGGCCGTACAATATCCTCCATCGAGCAGTCTTCTAAAGAACCCTGCAGGTGTTCAGTGCTGACCTTGCCCAGCGGGATCTCTTTGCTCTTGCCGTTCCTGATCAGCAGCAGGAGGCAGCAGACCAGCAGCTTCTGTTGAAGAGGGAAACTCTCCCCTTCGGTCTGCGCCGCCATCCGGTCTCCGTAAACTTCGGACAGGACTCGGGCCACTTGAGGAACACTCACGCGGGACGCTGCGACACGGAGGGATTAAATGTTAGAGGGGGTATTATGCTTTTTTCAATCACATAGCACCAGTCTATAGCATACTACAATGATGACGTAACCTTCTGTTGGTCTGTATATGCAGTAAATTAAAATAACTGCCTTGAATAAAATTGCTTTCTCAAAATGGCTGTACTGAACGTCTTGAAATAGGCCTCTGTCTCTTTAAGAAGCTTTCCGACACGCCCCCTTCAGCACACTGCTGTGGCATCTAAACAACACTACTGTGCGGGGAGGGGGCTCTGCTGAGCTGAGGAGCAGTGGTTGGTGGCTTGGCTGGTGACGAAAGGTCCAGAGGCGTCTCCAGGAGGTGGGGGCGTTCCTAGGAGGACTGAGGCATAGCTACACCTAAAATGGCTGCCGTCTAAGTTTTTACTGATTACTCAAAAATATGTGAATGAGCCAAGGCAACACTCCAGGCATGTGTTTAATGAGGGAATGACATAATAACATGATATAAAGCTTGAAAAAGTCGATTTTACATAATACCCCCCTTTAAGGATTTGCTTTTCTAGTTTATAAGAAGCAAAACTCGTCAAATTCTCACCTTTAGCTTCTCCGCTTTTTTCTGTCGTCGTTTTCTTCCTTTCATCGGACTCTACCATCTCCACTGCGCGTCTGAAAAGCAAATTTAGAGAATACATTAACATTTGTTTTGAATCCCAAACCAGCACAAAGCTATCCGTCTCCTCTCACGGTGAAATTAACGTTCTTCTTGTGTTTACCTGCAGATGTCCAGAGCTTTCCGTGCATCTCCGGAAACGGCGGAAACTTTACGAGCGCAAAACTGAACGGCCGTGGCGTCCAGGAGGTTCTCAGCGGACGCCTAAAAACACACAGTTCATTAGAGACAAAACAGTAAGACGGAGAATGCAAAGTCACTTTATTAACGGCGTATGAGTCGTTACCTGGGCCAGTCTGTCCTGCACGATGGCCGTCAGCTCCTGTCGGCTGTAGGGAGGGAAGTGGAGCAGCTGGGGGAGACACTCGGGACGGGCCTGGAGTCTGGGCAGGATCCGGTCTGTGAGGTCCAGGGCGTTGGCTATTCCTGGAAGATCACAAATACACAGTCAGACAAGCTAATATTAGGCTAACGTTAGCAAGACGGTCTGAACGCAGCCGATGGAGTCATGTGATCAGTGGAGCTCCAGACCTCCACAGGAAATGATGTCACCTCCACCTTTTTTCCCAGCGACCTTTACTTAAAATAGAACTAAGTAACGTATGCCCCTAGAGGTTTTTTTTACTCTTTAATTGTCCGTGAGAGTAAATACTATGCTGACGGAAAACAGACAGAGGGATATTGTAAATCCAATTACACAATGGAGATCATTTTTTTCACTCAAACTTGGCTGTAAATACTGTTTAAGTGCTAGCCCATAGTTAGCTTTGCCCGTTAGCTTCTTTGTGATTCCATTAGTGTGTATTGGGGCTCCGGGTCGGAGCAGGGAAAGTTGTAATTGTGGTTTTCTGGCCAGAGACACGAGGGGGAGATGAAAGACCCCCCAATCATCCCATTAACACTTGTATTACCCCCAGAGGGACTACGGAAAGGATTTATTAAGATAAACAAGTTACTTAGTTCTGCTTTAAATTAATCAATAAAATGCCTTTTGTAAACTCCACGATCCTTGAGGTTAGGATTAAGGTTAGTTTGGATTAGTTTAAGCGTTGTCCTGAGGAGGTGACATTTTGTATTAGGCTTAAGTTATCAGTATAAAAAGCAAATATTAGAAGATATAAGGAGAAGTGAAAAATGTATCTAACAGAGGTTGACCTTTAAAAGGCCAGTGCCGACTATTGGGAATTTTGAGTGGTTGATGCTAATATGTCAAATGTCAGTGTTGATCTGCGACAGCAGGGGGCGCTGTGTGGGAGCATAGGGCTGATTTATTCAGAACATTCATGTTCTGAATAAATCAACATTCATTCATGTTTAAATTCTTCAGGAGGAAGCTCGTTTGAAAGATGAAAAACAGTAGATTCCAAAACAAAAAAAGATTAGATCTCCACCTCTTATGGTTCTAAAATGACGCGCAAAAGTCCACAACATAAAATGGGACAAACTTGTGACCGAGTTTCACCTCAGTGTTTGTCTTCTCGCCTGAGGCCTAGGAGTTTGTGGGAGGGCTCGTTTTAAAGCTCTAACTGGACTCCTTGCAAAGGGACGTCTATGACTTTCGGTTCCGCTGAGCTTTTATATCTGCCGGACCCCATTTACCAGTACAATGAAATTTATCACAAGCCGGCTGTCGAGTAAAATAGTATCTACAGTATATGATATGTAAATAGGTTGTTTGAAGCTGCCATTTTGACCAATCGTGACTCACCGATGAGACAGAGGCGGGACTTGAGGAGATAAGGCCACTCGAATATCGTGTAGAGGACGTCCTGTGCTTTACTGTCGAGCTGATCCATCTCATCCAGAACCAGCAGCCTGTGAACAAAAGATCAGACTTAGACCTGCTGTAGATCAGTGTGAACGAAGCATCAGTGAAACCACGTCACTAAAGAAGCTGCTTAAGTAAACACTAACAAATAAACCCCTCCCTTTCTCTGATAAACATCACCATAGACTTACACAGGGCGTCCCGCGGAGGTGAGGTGCCTCTGCAGCCCGCTCTGACCTCCCGGAGCCTTGAGCTTCTCCGACAGAAGAGAGAAAATGGCGTGAGAGCTTCGCAGAGTCATGCAGTTCACCAGCACCGTCTGCACCGAAGACAACTCCGACTGAGGAGAGAAACGAGCCACAGCGTTAAAACTAAAAACCATTTAGATACAATATCCCCGATGCGACTAAACGTGCTGCTGCAAGTCTCTCACCTCCATCTCCGCTAGGACGCAGTTGAGGCAGGCCGTCTTCCCTGTTCCTGGAGCCCCGGAGATGTACAGACTTCCGGGTTTCTTCTGCAGAACCTTCTCCTCCAAAAAGGCTTGGATCGCGGTGCGTTCGGCGTCGCGGGACAGGAGGCGTTCAGGGACCGCCGTGTGCAGGGCTCGTTTCACGTTCAGGAACCTCGACTCTGGGCAAAGATCACAAACATTAATCCTTTACTTTACTTATTTACTGCTTCTGTTTTTGCTTAAAATATTGGGCTCCATCAATTATGTCTGAATATGAAGAAAAATAGGGAATAAGTAAAAACTTTAAACGACACCAGACCGGTATCGAAAGAATAAAAGTATCGAAAGCAGAAACCGAAACTAAATATAAATTTAACATTGATACATTTTATTTAAACAAAAAAAAGGGGGAAGATTGGGGAAAACAAGAAAATTTGGGGTAAATTTTGGAAAACCTGGGGGCGGGGAGAACTGGGAAAATTTGGGGCGATATTGAAAAAAAAAAAATTTGGACAAAATGGGAAAATGTAGGAAAAACACAATTTGGGAAAAAGGTTGAAAAAATTGGGGAAATTTGGGGCAAAATATGCATAAAAATTGGGCGGGAAAAATGTAAAAAAAAGAAAACCTTGAAAAAAATTGGCTAAAATAAGAAAAGGCTTGTACAGTGTTTTTTCTGCCCTTTTTTTGTTAAAGTGCATATGACAGATTTTAATGCTCTTGAAAATATGACTTATTTAGATGGATTACATCAGTTGCATAATTATCTTTTTTTTTTTCAGTGAAGCAGCAATTTTAATGAAGAAATGTTGGGCAGAAAAGTTATTTTCATTTGAATTTTTAAGCTGCTGACAGGAAGTGACATAAAAGAAGGAAACATTCCAGAGCAGTTTGACTCATTCATTTCCCATTGACTTAACATGGTTGGCACGGCAACAGTTTAAAATTGTTTACCTTCTTCGACGTCACTTCCTGTCGGTGTCCAATAAGGAAGTGAAAACATAAACGTCACAAAAATGGTCAAACTAAAGAAAACTGGGAATAATCTTTAGCAAAATCTTAAATATAATCGTGTTAACTGTGTTTGAGCAAAAATTGTGTCTAATGTGTCATATGCACTTTAAAGGACGTTTCTTGTTTTTTCACCTCAAACACATGATACAAATGCAAAATAAATTAAATGGAAGGAAAAGGAATAAATTAACATTATTAATCTGTTTTATGGTTCTGTATAAGCATCGTTCAGGTGTCAGTATCGAAAACAAGTATCGTTGAAGTACCAATAAAAAAAATAAAATAAATTAACTAACAGTACACAGCCCTATAAGTAATAAGGTCAATGTTTTTCACTCACTGTCGGCAAAAAGGCAAACGACCGGAGCCTTCTTGTCCGGGTTGAGTTTGGACTTCGCCGGACTTCCTGTGGGCGTCTCCTGTCGTCGCGGAGAGGCTTTCTGGGCGGGGCTGAGCGGGTGTTTCCGTGGCGACGGCGCGGGCATGAGCCGGCGTCGGGCCGCGGGCGAAGCGTTCTCAGAGTTCTCGTCGAAGGCCAGTTTTCGCGGCGAGGCCAGAGGCGACGGTCTGCTCTGCTTCGGAGGAGAGCCCGACACGTTACAGCCGTTATCGTCTCCTGGAGAGAACGAGGGGAAAAGGTTTCAACGTCAGATCCTGAAAGAAGAGCTTTATAGGGTGTGCAGATGATGTCACATGTTCTATTAACACAGACATGTATATGGTTAGTCTGGCGTTATAAGTGATTTACCTCAGGTGCACTGTGGAGTGGGTCAGACTGTTTTTAATGCAGGCTAACTGATACCATAGAAATGCTTTAGCCTTGCCCTAGCCTAGCGCCACTAGACTCTTCAAATATAAGAACTGCATGAATTTAAGAAAAAAATATCTCCAGACATCAACACTCTGGATAACTAGGAAATGAGGCCCTATGTCAAAAATCCCGAAATATCCCTTTAATGCCCAAAACTATACTTAATTAACAATTGTCCAAAATATGAGCATATTCGGTCTGAGATTTTCAAACATAGGAATGAGTTGAAATCTTGATATTCAAAGCCGAAAACGTGTGCCTGTACTTATAGTTATATCATTCAGTATTTTTGACTTCCTATCTTGTAATGGAATATTTACCATTAAAGTTACAAAAGCTTCAAGTTACCCTAAAATATCTGTGGGTTTGTTTCCCTTTTTGTTCAAAAATATACATTTGTAACCTCTTAACCCCCACCTGAACCGAGCACATTTTCTCCAGTTCGGTTTTACCCTAATCTAAAAGAGTCAACATAGTGGCTAAAGACAATAACACAATAAAAAAGCATGACTAAAGAGTGATGGAAAAGGCAACAAAAAGCGTAAGAAAAGCACAGGGGGGAAAAACGATGACACTGCGGCGACAACGCGACAAAAAATTTGGTCAGTTTTGTAGCTTTCAAATGAGGCGTTACACTGTTGCTCTCCAGTCCAGAAGCTTTTAGATTTAGGTAAGGTTTCACATTATTACAAATTTATGTTAAAGGAATAGGCCACCGTTTTTACATACTGAGATATGTTCTTACCTGAGCTTTGACCAGTTCATTTGTACCTGTCTGGTCTTCACGTGTGCCTTCAGTCACGTAAACACAGCACAGACGGCGTTAGCATTTAGCCTCTCTCTTCTCCTCTATAGCTCCAAACGAGGTGAAGATAGAAGCTACCAAACTCTTCCACGTTTTCCCTATTTAAATATGGTTACGTGACGTGTTACACTATAAAGTATAATTACACAAAATTAAACAATGTGGATTTTCTAAGCGGATAAAAAGGGGAACTATATTGTAAGGCGTAATAATACCAGGAGTAATTCGTCATCCGCACAGTGATATCTTCACTTTACTGTGCCGAAGTATTCCTGGTATTATTACGCCTTACAATATAGTTCCCCTTTTTATCCGCTTAGAAAATCCACATTGTTTAATTTTGTGCAATTATACTTTGTAGTGTAACACTTCACGTAACCATATTTAAATAGGGAAAACGTGGAAGAGTTTGGTAGCTTCTATCTTCACCTCGTTTGGAGCTATAGAGGAGAAGAGAGAGGCTAAATGCTAACGCCGTCTGTACTGTGTTTACATTACTGAAGGCACACGTGAAGACCAGACAGGTACAAATGAACTTGTCTAAGCTCAGGTAAGAACATATCTCAGTATGTAAAAACTGTGGCCTGTTCCTTTAAGTAGTGAAATGAATTTTAAAGAAACACAAATCAGACTTTTACACTCAGTACTTTTTTACTGTACTTGAGTATTTATTTGGGTCACTAGTTTGTACTTGTACTTGAGTAACGTTACTCTTACTAGGGTACATATTTTGGCTACTCTACCTGCCTCTGGTGTTTTAGGGACATTTAGTGACAAATGGTAAATGGACTCAACATTTTCTACCTTTCTCAGGCCCAAAGCGCTTTACAGTAAGGAACCGGTCACCCATCCATACACCAGCGTACGCAGACACTGGAGGTAAGTAGGGTGAAGTGTCTTGCCCAAGGACACAATGACAGTGTGCATTTGCAGGAGCTGGGATTCAAACCCACGACGACCTGCTCTACCACCTGTGCCACCGTCGCCCCGAGGCTATAATTTCATTTCCGTCTGACCTTTTTCTTTGGACACGGGATGATGAACCTCAGTCTGACCTGTGCGTTTCCTGGGGCTCAGGGGGATCCTGCTCTCTTGACTCGGAGACGTCGGCTTCGGCTTCATCAGGGGAGTCAGCGAAATCGGTCGCCGTGGAGACATGTGGGCCGATCGCCGCGGGGACAGGAGCACGGGCTCGGTCAGCGGCACGTTCTCATCTTTGAGCAGCGGGTTGTCCAGGCCGGGTTTCTTGGAGCAGGTCGAGGCGCGGCAGGATTTACGCCGCGGGAACTGGAGCTGCGGCTGAGAGCGGCCCTGGGAGCGAGTGCTGGGCATCGTGGACCGGCCTGGAAAGAGACACAAACAACAAAGTTAACACGTACGTCTATATCATCAAATTATTATCACAAAGTCCAATTTGATTTGAACCTTGTAAAGGCCCAAATTTATTGCTTATCAAGTTTCACTTTGACAGAATTTGATGAAAAAACAAATTACTTTTGGTTTTGTTGAAAATAATGGGAGCAATTGACAACTTTTTGCCCTTAACCCCCCGCTTTAACCGAGCGCAGTTTCTCCAGTTTGGCTTTACCCAAATCTAAAAGCTTCCCGAAATGAAAACGTAACAAAAAAGCACTGAAAAAGAAACGAAAATATGTGATGGAAATGCACCAAATAAGTCAAAAAAGGAGCAACAATAATGCAACGGGGGAAAAAAAAAGACCCTTTTACACGAGTCTTAGCTTTCAAATGAGCCGTTACTCTGGCCTAGAAGCTTTTACATTTGGGTAAAGTCGAACTGGAGAAAATGTGCTCAGTGAAAGCGGCAAGAGGTGAACGCAATATTCAAAAAGGTTGTTGATAGCTTTTTTTGACCGAAGAGGGTCTTTAATTTAACTTGCTGTTGTCTCATAGTGTTAATAAGTGCTCAATGTTTCCCTACCATCGTTGGTTTATTTTGTTTTTTTTACCATAACTGGTATATTGTCCATTACCATTGTTGGTATTGTTAATTTTTCTTAATTTTCCTTATACAGTTATTTGCAATTTTTGTTACCTATGGTAATGTCGCCACGATATATTATTTGTAAAGTAATCCTTGAGCAATGCAACAGTGAAGTTGAATGTGGTGAGCTCTGAATGGGGAATTGGGGGTGGGATTTAATAAGTTATCTTCTCCCCACTCCCTTTCGGGTGGAAATGGATCGTTTTATTTGTATGCTGTATGTTTTTTGTTTTTTTTTGTTGCCATTGTCTGCCCGGAATGAATAAATAAATGAAAAATGAAAAAATTATTGATTCCGAGTTCAATGTACATCACATAAACTTGCATTCACGACATCATATGCTTTCATATACACATAATACAGAACATAAACTCGAAAAGGAGGAGAGGAAGGAAGTAAACAAAGTGAACCTCTAATAATCGGAGCTAGAATTTGTGAACTACTAAAACATAAAGTGTGAGTAGAAGCAGACAAAGAAACGTCTAAATATAATAATAGGGGCATCAAAGTGTTTGCAACTTTAGGAAAATGACACGCGCGTTGTAAAATTTCCAAAACAATAGAGCAGAAATTGATTAGGTTAGACTAGATTCACGCGCTTCTTTTCATTCAAAACGCTGTGATTATTTTACTATTATAAACATATCTAAAGCACATAGACCTCTAAAATTAGACATGGATCACTTTGCATTTCCCATAGAGCTTAAAACGTCGCTTTTGTTGATAAAGATGATCGTATTTACAGCTAGTTTTCCTTTTATTGGCCCCATTGTTGAACAGCTGCTTCCCTCCATTCTGATCTACACGGAGAACACGGACAGAATCCTACCAGTATTTCACTTAAAATCTTGCATTATTAGGCTAAATTTACAAGCGCCCAGTAAAATAAGACACACACGCAGGGATTAAAAGCCTGAAATTTAAAAAACAAGCGATTACTTTGCGACAATTTCCTTGTGAATACTGTAAATAGGTCAGACAATGCAATGGCGCCAAACGACAACACTTCTGGATATGGCTAATTTTTGGCAGATATAAACAACGATCACTTACGATAAGCATATCCGCATTTAGCACAACCCTTTCAGTTAACATACATGACAAGCATATGTAGGAAAATACAAAATAGACATTTGATTTTGAGTAAAAAGCTGGACAAGGATCTAATGTAGTACTAGCAAGCGGGAGATTGGACTTCCGGGTTACCAAAACGCTGCAAAATCCTCACAAATCGTTGAATATCTTTCGTTTAAACCCATTTACCTTATTGTAAAAGCTGCCGTGCGTTTCCAAAAGCTTGTCCCTGGTGTTTGCTCGCGCGCTGGAGTCCTCCGTGATGCCTCTCGCTCCGGTTTTCGCCGCGGACTGACCGGACAGACGCTCCGCACTCAGCTGAGTTTCCCGCGGCCGTGATCTGATTGGTCCGCGCTCGCGTTACGTCACTGGAAGCTCGGAGCGGATTGGCTGAGCCCGACCACGACGGGGGTTGTGCTGGCGGGAGATTCGGATTTTCGCGGATTTTATTTTTGCCGCGAAGTTACTCTCACGTTTGTTTTTGAACCAACAACCAATCTAGGCCGTGAGACGGAGGGTCAATCGGTACCATTTTGAGGGATTAAACCACATGGTGATTTTTGTGTAGATATATGACCCTGTGTTTGGAAAATGTGTGATAGCATTAGATTCAAGGTAGTTTTTGGATATGGTGGATGATTTTCAAATATCACAAGAAAAAGGGTTAAGTGAACTCTGACTTGGTGGCATTTTACAATAATTCTGTCTAATGCCCGAGATTTGCCATATTTGTTACTTTATTAAAGAAGTATTAATGAAACAGAGTTTTCTTAAAGGGTTCCAACCCAACATTATGTGCCTTTGGGAACAAGTAAGCGGTAGGGTCCATGCATACATTAAATCATAGCGTTGTCAGAAGATAAATAATTTTCAGTCTGGTCTTGAGAAGGTTTGGAACATGAGCAAAAGCATTTATTTACAACTAATTTAACAGGAATTAAATGAACATTTTATGGTCAATGGCAAATGGTCTCAACTTATACAGCACTTTTCTACCTTCCTCAGGCCCAAAGCGCAGTCACCCATTCACTCTCTCATTCAGTGTACACAGACACTGTAGGCAAGGAGGGTGAAGTGTCTTGTCCAAGGACACAACGACAGTGTTCTTCAGGGGCTGGGATTCGAACCACTGACCTTCCGATCATGAGACAACCCACTCTAATAGCTATGCCATTGTTTTACACAAATGCAATTCAAGCTACTTAACCTCCTACAAAAGGTACATTTTCACCCACTGTACGTATTTACTCTTTGATTTGTGATTTGTGTCACATCTACTATAGGAATGACTCCCCATGTCCACTTTCAACATCACTTTCATCAGTTTCTAAAACATGTTTGATTCTCAATATAATATCTGGCTCATATCCGTGCACTTGAGTCCATTTGCATTTGTAGTGGACGAAGTGCTTTGGACAGTTGCAGGCCAATAAATCTAACTGAGCTTCATGTGCTGGTTGGCTATCCATCCACTGAACTACCAGCTGGTCAACTCATCTCACAGACTCGATCTTCAATCCATGACCAACAGGGCTAGGTGCTTGAGGGTCCCTTTCCAAGCCTCTCCTCCATAATACAGCCTGGTAGTTAGCTCTTTGGGCATGCTTCACTAAGCAGTCTTGGCATGGTGGAGGCTGATGCCTTTCTATCTCACCCCTCATGGCACAAAAGTGTTTCTTTTTTATACAAAGGTGCCCAAATTGTGTCATGGAAAGCAAGGGACATGATCAAAACATCCGTGTCCTCCGAGCAGATGACAACAGCATTATACCCCTCTTCAACTGCATGGGTGGCATGGAGAAGAAGACGACCATCAGCTTCTTCTGGTTGGCACTGGAGACTGCAGCCCTGAGCTGTGATTCTAAAGCACTCATCACCGACAGTTGCAAAAAGAGTTTTCTCTATGAGCAGTTCCCTGCATTTGGACTTACTCGAATCCTTCACGCAGGGGGCGACGGTGGCGCAGATGGTAGAGTGGGTAGTCTCATGATCGGAAGGTCAGGGGTTCTAATCCCGCCTCCTGAAGGTGCACACTATCGTTGTGTCCTTGGGCAAGACACTTCACCCACCTTGCCTCCAGTGTCTGCGTACACTGGTGTATGAATGAGAGAGTGAATGGGTGAGTGGATCCTTGCCGTAAAGCGCTTTGAGTGCCTAACGTAGGTGGAAAAGTGCTATATAAGTTGAGACCATTTACCGATTAGGTTCGGCTGCTCTGTCCACACTAACTCAGTGCCATTGAAAAGACTTGGCAACATCTCTAAAGGTAACTTCAACACCTTTTATAACATGAAGACAGATACTGAGCGTAGTTCACATTGTCAAAGGCGAACACGGTAGCACAGTGGTTAGCGCTCGTGCTTCACAGCTAGAAGGTCCCAGGTTCGATTCCCACCTGGACGGGGCCTTTCTGTGTGGAGTTTGCATGTTCTCCCCGTGTCTGCGTAGGTTTTCTCCGGGTACTCCGGTTTCCCCTACCACTAAAAACATGTACAATAGGCCAGGATGAATGTGAGTGTGTTTGAGAGTGCGCATGGGGGACGACGGATGCAAATTAGCCCAAGGCTACAATCCGGTGTGGCTTGTTTACATGCATGAGACCCATGTATGTTCATTAACATGCACTGTCCCGACCAAATAAACCAATAAATAAAAATAAACACCATGGTAGGAGTAGGAGAAGATGTCAAAAGTCCAAATTCCTTCACGTGAGGATTGTTAGAAGACCAAGGACTACATCCTCCACAAATTCCACATATGATATCCAGCAAGCTGAGAGATCGCCATTGCTATGGCAGAGGTCTAGAACACCTCCAGATAAAAGTGGACTGTTCAAAACTGAATGTCAAACAACCGCCTGCGCTAAAAAGGAGTTGACCTTTTTTCAAAATTGCTAGTCTGGTCTCTAACTGATTAGTGAATTCTGACCATGCCAGTCTCATCATGGCTTCATAAATGCACTTGTGTACTCTGCACGGTAATAGTGTTTCCCAGCCATCAACCCACTTATGGGTCCCTCAGCAACTATGCCAGCTTCAATGCAAACATCCCTCAGCCCACATCCTGAAATCTCCTCCCAAGAATAGACAATGCATTGCAGATAGTATGAATTGTCAATCAATCAATCAATCAATCAATGGTTTGTATAGCCCAATATCACAACAGGAGTTGCCTCACAGGGCTGCACTAAACATTAAGGCAATTAAACAAAACAGTAAATAAGACAATGTAAAGTCCAGGAAAGTGAAGTATCCAGGCAAACATAAACATAATGTCCAATTAAATGTCAGCAGCAGGTGATGAGGAGCAGCGTGAGTGTCCCCTGTCCTTAGACTCTCCAGAATAGCAAGGAAAACTTAAAACCCCAGGGGGAGAAAAGAGAAACCACAGAAAGGAGAGATCCAGACTATAGAGACCCAGGGCCGAAGGAGTCCCTCAGCAGAGGAGCCAAGATCACAGCAGATGTCCCACAGACCACAGAATTGTTCTTTATGCATCCAAGCAGACTCTAGGACAACTATCACTGAATCCAGATGCAACTCTTCACACATGAGGTCAGAACGCTTAAAGATCTCATACACAGTGCTCTTTTCAGTAGCTGGCACATTTGTGGTAAGGTGCTACTACATCCTCTCAGATTTCTACTTTGTCATGGATTATTTTATCACGGATCTCTAAAGGATTATCTTATTTTATGATGAAACCAGTCCAGCTTGGGACAATTTGATGTTCAGCTTGTGGCTGCCTCATAAGGATCCACACCATGTTTTGCACTGAGGAAGTCTGGCTCGACTCTTTCATCTCTTGGGCATGGTCATTCCGTTTCATGAGTGGATGTGGTCCAACATGTGCTCCAGCCACATCAGCATCTAAAGTAGTATGTTCCGCCTCAATTGAAATCTACTGTAGCTTTTCAACTCATGAAAGTTCAGCACTGGGTAGGTGAGGACACCATACACCTTTGCCTATACTGCTATCAATCAATCAATGGTTTTGTATAGCCCAATATCACAACAGGAGTTGCCTCATAGGGCTATGCCAATAACCATGTGTGATGTCTCCTTTCCGATGATTGTCTCTTCTAGTCGATCAATATCTGCTGCTCCATGCTGGATTGGTGAAGATATGTGCCTTAATGGATGCTGGAATCACTGCCTTTCGATTAAGTCCTGGTGCTGGGCAAAATCGTATAGAATTACATGAAAAAATCCAAATTAAAGCCGCAAGCGGCGATGTAGGCCCTCGCCCCTGGCGCTGCCCCCCTTGCGACCGCCCCCCTTGCTACCGCCCCCGCTCTCGCCCAAACCTGCTCTCCCCTCGGCCTCACACACAACCTGTGTGCTCTCTGCTAACTCTTGCTCCGGCCCACTCTCGCCTTGCCTTCGTCACACCTTACTCTTGCCCCAGGTATCTATGATGCCAGCCCACGTGCATTAGGCCCCGGCCTCACGTTCACCACAGCGGTGCTTTTCACTCGTTCTATAGTTGAAATACCTTCTATGACCAGTGAACTGCAATACTCGGGAGAAGCCAGCATGCAAAACAGCATCTGGACAGAGGTGCACTCTTGTATTTGCAGAAAAAAGAGCAGTGATCTGCACGAGTAAAGAGGAAAATGGCAGTGAAAGGTAGAAAAGTGGCTAAATAAATAATTGTGTCTACATAACTTGGTGCTCATTCTGGAGTTGTATCGGGCTCAGAGCTTTAGTGGCCCATGTGAAAAGAGAAAGCATTATAAAAGTGTCAATACCATGTTTGAACTTGCAACCTCCTACATCAAAGACAAGGACATTATTACTGAGCTATAACATGACCCCAAGGTTAACCTGATATGGGCTACTTTTGTCTAAATCCCCGGGTGTGAAAATATGTCCAAGCAAGGCATTTGGGAAGAGAGGTCATTTCAGGTCATTTCAGGTCATTTTTGGCCCTACATTTCCCCCAGTTCTTCCTCTATTGTTTTCCTACTGTCCCCCATGTCTTTCTGTGTAGTTGTGCATATTTCTAAACTGTTCTTTCTTCATTTTTAATAAGGTTGGGACCATAGGCGCCGATTTATGTTCTTCCCAGTAGATGCCCAGTCCAAACCAAAAAAAGAAATATGGTTGGGTTTGAACCAGCAAACTCCTGCACCAAAGACCAGCGCACTATCGCTGAGCTATAACCCTGTGTAATGGTGTGCCTAATGTGGGCTACTACTATTATCTAAATGACCAGGGTGAAATTAGATCCCACCATGCCACTGGAGGAGAGAGGTCATTTCAGGTCACTTTCCCCCACCCCCCTCCATTTCTTGATTGTTTTCGACACCCTCCTCAGTTTTGCCTCAAGTGTTTCCCTAGTGTCCCCACATTTCTTTCTGTGTAGTTCCACATATTTTGAAACTGTTCTTTCTTCGTTATTAATGAGGATTTAATAAAATATTAATTAAAAAAAGAAAAACAAAAAAGTCATGGTTGGGTTTGAACCGGCAATCTAATGGATGCAAACCCTGCACTCTATAAACAGAGCTAGACAAGCACAGATACTTTTACAACCGAACTGACAAATATCTTATGAAACGCCTTGTGCTGATGTAGTCCAGGCTCGGACAATGTGTGGGTCATTTCCCCGTTTTTAGTGAGGGTGGGGCCATAGGCGCCGATTCAGGTTCTTCCCAGTAGGTACTGAGTCACAAATAAAAAGAAAAAAAAGAAGTCACTGTGGGTTTGAACCGGCAATCTAATGGATGGGAACCCTGCACTTTACTAATGGAGCTATACAAGCTTAAGCAACAACACCGCGGATTTTATATTAATCTTATGAAACAGTTACACTCGTGTGTTCACAGAAAACGGAATTACAGTTCAGGCAATATTTATTGAAACATTTTGTAATTAGGGCTAATTCCCTGGGCGCCCAAAGATCTGAGAAGGTGCTCCAGCCCCACAAAAGTCTCGATAGATGACGGAATATTTTGGTGACACCAAAATAGTACGAGGACACGGGAGACACGGGACACGGGAGACGGACAGGAAACAGCTTATCTGAACTTCCTGTGATTGTACTTTCCAAAAAAAACTGATTTTGGAGCCAAAAACGTTCAAATTAAAGTTTCTTCCTGTAACAGAGGGGTAGTAAAACTATGTAGGAGTCTAAAAGTGTGGCTTTTGTGAATAAAGGAGGAATTTGGGAAAATGGACGATTTTCAGGAGAAACTCTGACAGAGGCCATCATGGTGCCAGAATAAGAACTCTGGCTATTTTCACGGAGGATGGGCGGGCCACTTACAAGCCACTTAAAAGCCATCTTAAGCCAGCAGGTGGCGCTGTTCGGCAACTTTGCTGAGGCATAATAAGTGGAGTGGTTAACTTGACCCCCACATGTTATACATTTTCGGAAAGCTCTGAGTGAGGCGCATGTGACTGACAGATGTCTAGATGTACTGTGCCAAGTATGAGTGGATTTAGCTGAAAAACCAGGGACGAGTTCGTTAAAACATAAGTTGAGTCCAGCCGGTTTTCCAATTGCAAGTCAAAATGGCCGACTCCCTGTGCGTCCGGGCGTGGCGCTCCAATTGAGTTTTTGGTTTGTCCTGATGTGCCCTTTCACTGTACCCAAGGATTTGGGCCTACGCCCAAAACGCATGTTCTTTTTGAATGGGGGTCAACTTTGAGGGGGCGCTGTGGAGCCATTTTGTTTTGGGCATGTGCATGTCGCCCACTGACATGCAATTTTCGCCGACTCTGATCACTGTGCCAATTTCTGCGTGTACTTTTGCACGGGAAGGCACTGAAAAACAGGATCTTAGAGGGCGAATAATAATAATAATAATAATAATAATATAATAATAACAAGAAACCGGGGGAGAACAAAAGTCCCTTACCAGGACTTTGTCCTGGCTCGGGCCTAATTATAAAGTGAATGAAGCAAGATAGAGGCATGTTGTAATTGACTTTTTGGATCAGTATGGCATGGGGAATCAGAAAATATTTTTTGTTTTCACTTTCGTTCAAATGGGGTGGGACCACCCAGACAATTCACACTGGCTTTATCGCTGTTTTGGCGTGTGCTATAGCATGAACCATGTCTATTGTCATGAACATGGATTCATTTTCATCAAGTTCATAAGTGATTACATTTTCAACTCAATCTGACAAGGTATGTGAGAATTATGAAGGATATTATGCAGTCTCTGGGACATTTAGCCTTGCCACAAGCACATCGTAGAAAATATCATACACATGTAATATATTTGTGTGTTTGTTTCAATGTGTAGAATATATCTGCAACGTTTCATATAAATCGTACAAACTAAAATTTTCAAGGTATAGATAGGGGGCGCTATAGTAGTGAGCACCGTGCATTTATTGAGCTCTATGGATTCATACCATAAGTGGCCTTATGTCAGCCAAATATGATCCAGATTGGATAGAGCGCATGCCTGCGAGGTGTTGTGAAGTGTACAGCAAAAAGGGATGTTGGTGGCATTATAATCTCTTAACCCCACTTTAACCGAGCACATTTTCTCCAGTTTGACTTGACCCATATCTTAAAGCTTCTTGAAAAAAAGCGTCAAAATAGCGATAGAAACGCAGTTAAAAAATGAGACGTAAGTGCCCAAAAAGCACCAAAAATACCACGAAAATGTGCTCAGTTCAGGTGGGAGTTAAGAGGTTAAGACCAGATGTTGAATGAAAAAAAGCTGGATGTTTTTTTGTAGCCCCATGTCTCTAAAGTCTGTTAAACCAGGTGTGATTTTATTCTGTTGAAAAAGCAGGACTAGATCATTAATACATAAGATGAGTCCAGACGGATTCCCAATTAAAAGTTAAAATGGCCGACTTCTTGTGCGCCCTTGCCACGCCCACATCTTCGGAAATATCAAATACATGTAATATATTTTGTGTTTGTTTGAATGTGTAAAATATACCTGCAACGTTTCATATAAATCGTACAAACTAAATTTTCAAGGTATAGATAGGGGCGCTATAGTGGTGAGCACCGTGCAGTTATTGAGCTCTATGAATTCAGACCATAAGAGGCCTTATGTCAGCCAAATATGATCCAGATTAGATAGAGCGCATACCTGCGAGGGGTTGTCCAAGGTATGGGGAAAAAGCATGTTTTTTGTGGGGGCGCTATTTGAAAACCGGAGGTTCAATGTAAAAAAGCTGGCATCACTTTTTAGCCCCATGTCTCTAGAGTCTGTTAAACCATGTATGAGTGGATTTAGCTGAAAAACCAGGGACGAGTTCGTTAAAACATAAGTTGAGTCCAGCCGGTTTTCCAATTGCAAGTCAAAATGGCCGACTCCCTGTGCGTCCGGGCGTGGCGCTCCAATTGAGTTTTTGGTTTGTCCTGATGTGCCCTTTCACTGTACCAAGGATTTGGGCCTACGCCCAAAAACGCATGTTCTTTTTGAATGGGGGTCAACTTTGAGGGGCGCTGTGGAGCCATTTTGTTTTGGGCATGTGCATGTCGCCCACTGACATGCAATTTTCGCGACTCTGATCACTGTGCCAATTTCTGCGTGTACTTTTGCACGGGAAGGCACTGAAAAACAGGATCTTAGAGGGCGAATAATAATAATTAAAGCCGCAAGCGGCGATGTAGGCCCTCGCCCCTGGCGCTGCCCCCCCTTGCGACCGCCCCCCTTGCTACCTCCCCCGCTCTCGCCCAAACCTGCTCTCCCCTCGGCCTCACACACAACCTGTGTGCTCTCTGCTAACTCTTGCTCTGGCCCACTCTCGCCTTGCCTTCGTCACACCTTACTCTTGCCCCAGGTATCTATGATGCCAGCCCACGTGCATTAGGCCCCGGCCTCACGTTCACCACAGCGGTGCTTTTCACTCGTTCTATAGTTGAAATACCTTCTATGACCAGTGAACTGCAATACTCGGGAGGAGCCAGCATGCAAAACAGCATCTGGACAGAGGTGCACTCTTGTATTTGCAGAAAAAAGAGCAGTGATCTGCACGAGTAAAGAGGAAAATGGCAGTGAAAGGTAGAAAAGTGGCTAAATAAATAATTGTGTCTACATAACTTGGTGCTCATTCTGGAGTTGTATCGGGCTCAGAGCTTTAGTGGCCCATGTGAAAAGAGAAAGCATTATAAAAGTGTCAATACCATGTTTGAACTTGCAACCTCCTACATCAAAGACAAGGACATTATTACTGAGCTATAACATGACCCAAGGTTAACCTGATACGGGCTACTTTTTTCTAAATCCCCGGGTGTGAAAATATGTCCAAGCAAGGCATTTGGGAAGAGAGGTCATTTCAGGTAATTTCAGGTCATTTTTGGCCCTATATTTCCCCCCAGTTCTTCCTCTATTGTTTTCCTACTGTCCCCCCATGTCTTTCTGTGTAGTTGTGCATATTTCTAAACTGTTCTTTCTTTTTTTTTTAATAAGGTTGGGACCATAGGCGCCGATTTATGTTCTTCCCAGTAGATGCCCAGTCCAAACCAAAAAAGAAAAAAAAATATGGTTGGGTTTGAACCAGCAACCTCCTGCACCAAAGACCAGCGCACTATCTCTGAGCTATAACTCTGTGTAATGGTGTGCCTAATGTGGGCTACTACTATTCTCTAAATGACCAGGGTGAAATTAGATCCCACCATGCCACTGGAGGAGAGAGGTCATTTCAGGTCACTTTCCCCACCCCCCTCCATTTCTTGATTGTTTTCGACACCCTCCTCAGTTTTGCCTCAAGTGTTTCCCTAGTGTCCCCACATTTCTTTCTGTGTAGTTCCACATATTTTGAAACTGTTCTTTCTTCGTTATTAATGAGGATTTAATAAAATATTAATTAAAAAAAAGAAAAACAAAAAAGTAATGGTTGGGTTTGAACCGGCAATCTAATGGATGCAAACCCTGCACTCTATAAACAGAGCTAGACAAGCACAGATACTTTTACAACCGAAATGAGAAATATCTTATGAAACGCCTTGTGCTCATGTAGTCCATGCTCGGACAATGTGTGGGTCATTTCCCCGTTTTTAGTGAGGGTGGGGCCATAGGCGCCGATTCAGGTTCTTCCCAGTAGGTACTGAGTCACAAATCAAAAGAAAAAAAAAGAAGTCACTGTGGGGTTTGAACCGGCAATCTAATGGATGGGAACCCTGCACTTTACTAATGGAGCTATACAAGCTTAAGCAACAACACTGCGGATTTTATATTAATCTTATGAAACAGTTACACTCGTGTGTTCACAGAAAACGGAATTACAGTTCAGGCAATATTTATTGAAACTTTTTGTAATTAGGGCTAATTCCCTGGGCGCCCAAAGATCTGAGAAGGTGCTCCAGCCCCACAAAAGTCTCGATAGATGACGGAATATTTTGGTGACACCAAAATAGTACGAGGAATACACGGAGAGACGGACAGGAAACAGCCAAACTGAACTTCCTGTGACTGTACTGTCCAAAAACCTGATTTTGGAGCCAAAAACGTTCAAATTAAAGCTTCTTTCTGTAACAGAGGGGTAGTAAAACTATGTATGAGTCGAAAAGTGTGGCTTTTGTGAATAAAGGGGAATTTGGGAAAAATGGACGATTTTCAGGAGAAACTCTGACAGAGGCCATCATGCTGCCAGAATAAGAACTCTGGCTATTTTCACGGAGGATGGGCGGGCCACTTACAAGCCACTTAAAAGCCATCTTAAGCCAGCAGGTGGCGCTGTTCGGCAACTTTGCTGAGGCATAATAAGTGGAGTGGTTAACTTGACCCCCACATGTTATACATTTTCGGAAAGCTCTGAGTGAGGCGCATGTGACTGACAGATGTCTAGATGTACTGTGCCAAGTATGAGTGGATTTAGCTGAAAAACCAGGGACGAGTTCGTTAAAACATAAGTTGAGTCCAGCCGGTTTTCCAATTGCAAGTCAAAATGGCCGACTCCCTGTGCGTCCGGGCGTGGCGCTCCAATTGAGTTTTGGTTTGTCCTGATGTGCCCTTTCACTGTACCCAAGGATTTGGGCCTACGCCCAAAAACGCATGTTCTTTTTGAATGGGGGTCAACTTTGAGGGGGCGCTGTGGAGCCATTTTGTTTTGGGCATGTGCATGTCGCCCACTGACATGCAATTTTCGCCGACTCTGATCACTGTGCCAATTTCTGCGTGTACTTTTGCACGGGAAGGCACTGAAAAACAGGATCTTAGAGGCGAATAATAATAATAATAATAATAATAATAATAATAATAACAAGAAACCGGGGGAGAACAAAAGTCCCTTACCAGGACTTTGTCCTGGCTCGGGCCTAATTATAAAGTGAATGAAGCAAGATAGAGGCATGTTGTAATTGACTTTTTGGATCAGTATGGCATGGGGAATCAGAAAATATTTTTTGTTTTCACTTTCGTTCAAATGGGGGTGGGACCACCCAGACAATTCACACTGGCTTTATCGCTGTTTTGGCGTGTGCTATAGCATGAACCATGTCTATTGTCATGAACATGGATTCATTTTCATCAAGTTCATAAGTGATTACATTTTCAACTCAATCTGACAAGGTATGTGAGAATTATGAAGGATATTATGCAGTCTCTGGGACATTTAGCCTTGCCACAAGCACATCGTAGAAAATATCATACACATGTAATATATTTGTGTGTTTGTTTCAATGTGTAGAATATATCTGCAACGTTTCATATAAATCGTACAAACTAAAATTTTCAAGGTATAGATAGGGGCGCTATAGTAGTGAGCACCGTGCATTTATTGAGCTCTATGGATTCATACCATAAGTGGCCTTATGTCAGCCAAATATGATCCAGATTGGATAGAGCGCATGCCTGCGAGGTGTTGTGAAGTGTACAGCAAAAAGGGATGTTGGTGGCATTATAATCTCTTAACCCCACTTTAACCGAGCACATTTCTCCAGTTTGACTTGACCCATATCTTAAAGCTTCTTGAAAAAAAGCGTCAAAATAGCGATAGAAACGCAGTTAAAAAATGAGACGTAAGTGCCCAAAAAGCACCAAAAATACCACGAAAATGTGCTCAGTTCAGGTGGGAGTTAAGAGGTTAAGACCAGATGTTGAATGAAAAAAAGCTGGATGTTTTTTTGTAGCCCCATGTCTCTAAAGTCTGTTAAACCAGGTGTGATTTATTCTGTTGAAAAAGCAGGGACTAGATCATTAATACATAAGATGAGTCCAGACGGATTCCCAATTAAAAGTTAAAATGGCCGACTTCTTGTGCGCCCTTGCCACGCCCACATCTTCGGAAATATCAAATACATGTAATATATTTTTGTGTTTGTTTGAATGTGTAAAATATACCTGCAACGTTCATATAAATCGTACAAACTAAAATTTTCAAGGTATAGATAGGGGGCGCTATAGTGGTGAGCACCGTGCAGTTATTGAGCTCTATGAATTCAGACCATAAGAGGCCTTATGTCAGCCAAATATGATCCAGATTAGATAGAGCGCATACCTGCGAGGGGTTGTCCAAGGTATGGGGAAAAAGCATGTTTTTTGTGGGGGCGCTATTGAAAACCGGAGGTTCAATGTAAAAAAGCTGGCATCACTTTTTAGCCCCATGTCTCTAGAGTCTGTTAAACCATGTATGAGTGGATTTAGCTGAAAAACCAGGGACGAGTTCGTTAAAACATAAGTTGAGTCCAGCCGGTTTTCCAATTGCAAGTCAAATGGCCGACTCCCTGTGCGTCCGGGCGTGGCGCTCCAATTGAGTTTTTGGTTTGTCCTGATGTGCCCTTTCACTGTACCCAAGGATTTGGGCCTACGCCCAAAACGCATGTTCTTTTTGAATGGGGGTCAACTTTGAGGGGGCGCTGTGGAGCCATTTTGTTTGGGCATGTGCATGTCGCCCACTGACATGCAATTTTCGCCGACTCTGATCACTGTGCCAATTTCTGCGTGTACTTTTGCACGGGAAGGCACTGAAAAACAGGATCTTAGAGGGCGAATAATAATAATTAAAGCCGCAAGCGGCGATGTAGGCCCTCGCCCCTGGCGCTGCCCCCCTTGCGACCGCCCCCCTTGCTACCTCCCCCGCTCTCGCCCAAACCTGCTCTCCCCTCGGCCTCACACACAACCTGTGTGCTCTCTGCTAACTCTTGCTCTGGCCCACTCTCGCCTTGCCTTCGTCACACCTTACTCTTGCCCCAGGTATCTATGATGCCAGCCCACGTGCATTAGGCCCCGGCCTCACGTTCACCACAGCGGTGCTTTTCACTCGTTCTATAGTTGAAATACCTTCTATGACCAGTGAACTGCAATACTCGGGAGGAGCCAGCATGCAAAACAGCATCTGGACAGAGGTGCACTCTTGTATTGCAGAAAAAAGAGCAGTGATCTGCACGAGTAAAGAGGAAAATGGCAGTGAAAGGTAGAAAAGTGGCTAAATAAATAATTGTGTCTACATAACTTGGTGCTCATTCTGGAGTTGTATCGGGCTCAGAGCTTTAGTGGCCCATGTGAAAGAGAAAGCATTATAAAAGTGTCAATACCATGTTTGAACTTGCAACCTCCTACATCAAAGACAAGGACATTATTACTGAGCTATAACATGACCCCAAGGTTAACCTGATACGGGCTACTTTTTTCTAAATCCCCGGGTGTGAAAATATGTCCAAGCAAGGCATTTGGGAAGAGAGGTCATTTCAGGTAATTTCAGGTCATTTTTGGCCCTATATTTCCCCCAGTTCTTCCTCTATTGTTTTCCTACTGTCCCCCATGTCTTTCTGTGTAGTTGTGCATATTTCTAAACTGTTCTTTCTTTTTTTTTAATAAGGTTGGGACCATAGGCGCCGATTTATGTTCTTCCCAGTAGATGCCCAGTCCAAACCAAAAAAGAAAAAAAAAATATGGTTGGGTTTGAACCAGCAACCTCCTGCACCAAAGACCAGCGCACTATCTCTGAGCTATAAACTCTGTGTAATGGTGTGCCTAATGTGGGCTACTACTATTCTCTAAATGACCAGGGTGAAATTAGATCCCACCATGCCACTGGAGGAGAGAGGTCATTTCAGGTCACTTTCCCCCACCCCCCTCCATTTCTTGATTGTTTTCGACACCCTCCTCAGTTTTGCCTCAAGTGTTTCCCTAGTGTCCCCACATTTCTTTCTGTGTAGTTCCACATATTTTGAAACTGTTCTTTCTTCGTTATTAATGAGGATTTAATAAAATATTAATTAAAAAAAAGAAAACAAAAAGTAATGGTTGGGTTTGAACCGGCAATCTAATGGATGCAAACCCTGCACTCTATAAACAGAGCTAGACAAGCACAGATACTTTTACAACCGAAATGAGAAATATCTTATGAAACGCCTTGTGCTCATGTAGTCCATGCTCGGACAATGTGTGGGTCATTTCCCCGTTTTTAGTGAGGGTGGGGCCATAGGCGCCGATTCAGGTTCTTCCCAGTAGGTACTGAGTCACAAATCAAAAGAAAAAAAAAGAAGTCACTGTGGGGTTTGAACCGGCAATCTAATGGATGGGAACCCTGCACTTTACTAATGGAGCTATACAAGCTTAAGCAACAACACTGCGGATTTTATATTAATCTTATGAAACAGTTACACTCGTGTGTTCACAGAAAACGGAATTACAGTTCAGGCAATATTTATTGAAACTTTTTGTAATTAGGGCTAATTCCTGGGCGCCCAAAGATCTGAGAAGGTGCTCCAGCCCACAAAAGTCTCGATAGATGACGGAATATTTTGGTGACACCAAAATAGTACGAGGAATACACGGAGAGACGGACAGGAAACAGCCAAACTGAACTTCCTGTGACTGTACTGTCCAAAAAACCTGATTTTGGAGCCAAAAACGTTCAAATTAAAGCTTCTTTCTGTAACAGAGGGGTAGTAAAACTATGTATGAGTCGAAAAGTGTGGCTTTTGTGAATAAAGGGGGAATTTGGGAAAAATGGACGATTTTCAGGAGAAACTCTGACAGAGGCCATCATGCTGCCAGAATAAGAACTCTGGCTATTTTCACGGAGGATGGGCGGGCCACTTACAAGCCACTTAAAAGCCATCTTAAGCCAGCAGGTGGCGCTGTTCGGCAACTTTGCTGAGGCATAATAAGTGGAGTGGTTAACTTGACCCCCACATGTTATACATTTTCGGAAAGCTCTGAGTGAGGCGCATGTGACTGACAGATGTCTAGATGTACTGTGCCAAGTATGAGTGGATTTAGCTGAAAAACCAGGGACGAGTTCGTTAAAACATAAGTTGAGTCCAGCCGGTTTTCCAATTGCAAGTCAAAATGGCCGACTCCCTGTGCGTCCGGGCGTGGCGCTCCAATTGAGTTTTTGGTTTGTCCTGATGTGCCCTTTCACTGTACCCAAGGATTTGGGCCTACGCCCAAAAACGCATGTTCTTTTTGAATGGGGGTCAACTTTGAGGGGGCGCTGTGGAGCCATTTTGTTTTGGCATGTGCATGTCGCCCACTGACATGCAATTTTCGCCGACTCTGATCACTGTGCCAATTTCTGCGTGTACTTTTGCACGGGAAGGCACTGAAAAACAGGATCTTAGAGGGCGAATAATAATAATAATAATAATAATAATAATAATAATAACAAGAAACCGGGGGAGAACAAAAGTCCCTTACCAGGACTTTGTCCTGGCTCGGGCCTAATTATAAGTGAATGAAGCAAGATAGAGGCATGTTGTAATTGACTTTTTGGATCAGTATGGCATGGGGAATCAGAAATATTTTTGTTTCACTTTCGTTCAAATGGGGTGGGACCACCCAGACAATTCACACTGGCTTTATCGCTGTTTTGGCGTGTGCTATAGCATGAACCATGTCTATTGTCATGAACATGGATTCATTTTCATCAAGTTCATAAGTGATTACATTTTCAACTCAATCTGACAAGGTATGTGAGAATTATGAAGGATATTATGCAGTCTCTGGGACATTTAGCCTTGCCACAAGCACATCGTAGAAAATATCATACACATGTAATATATTTGTGTGTTTGTTTCAATGTGTAGAATATATCTGCAACGTTTCATATAAATCGTACAAACTAAAATTTTCAAGGTATAGATAGGGGCGCTATAGTAGTGAGCACCGTGCATTTATTGAGCTCTATGGATTCATACCATAAGTGGCCTTATGTCAGCCAAATATGATCCAGATTGGATAGAGCGCATGCCTGCGAGTGTTGTGAAGTGTACAGCAAAAAGGGATGTTGGTGGCATTATAATCTCTTAACCCCACTTTAACCGAGCACATTTTCTCCAGTTTGACTTGACCATATCTTAAAGCTTCTTGAAAAAAGCGTCAAAAATAGCGATAGAAACGCAGTTAAAAAAATGAGACGTAAGTGCCCAAAAAGCACCAAAAATACCACGAAAATGTGCTCAGTTCAGGTGGGAGTTAAGAGGTTAAGACCAGATGTTGAATGAAAAAAAAGCTGGATGTTTTTTTTGTAGCCCCATGTCTCTAAAGTCTGTTAAACCAGGTGTGATTTTATTCTGTTGAAAAAGCAGGGACTAGATCATTAATACATAAGATGAGTCCAGACGGATTCCCAATTAAAAGTTAAAATGGCCGACTTCTTGTGCGCCCTTGCCACGCCCACATCTTCGGAAATATCAAATACATGTAATATATTTTTGTGTTTGTTTGAATGTGTAAAAATATACCTGCAACGTTTCATATAAATCGTACAAACTAAAATTTTCAAGGTATGATAGGGGGCGCTATAGTGGTGAGCACCGTGCAGTTATTGAGCTCTATGAATTCAGACCATAAGAGGCCTTATGTCAGCCAAATATGATCCAGATTAGATAGAGCGCATACCTGCGAGGGGTTGTCCAAGGTATGGGGAAAAGCATGTTTTTTGTGGGGGCGCTATTTGAAAACCGGAGGTTCAATGTAAAAAAGCTGGCATCACTTTTTAGCCCCTGTCTCAGAGTCTGTTAAACCGATGTATGAGTGGATTTAGCCTGAAAAACCAGGACGAGTTCGTTAATCAACATAAGTTGAGTCAGCCGCCCCCCCTGTTTTCCAATTGCAAGTCAAAAATGGCCGACTCCCTGGCGTCGGGCGTGGCGCTCCAATTTGAGTTTTTGGTTTGTCCTGATGTGCCCTTTCACTGTAAATGCCAGGATTTGGCCTACGCTCCAAAAACGCTGTTCTTTTTGAGATGGGGGTCAACTTTTGGAGGGCGCTGGTGGAGCCATTTGTTTTGGGCATGTGCATGTCGCCCACTGACATGCACATTTTCGCCGACTCTGATCACTGTGCCAATTTCTGCGTTACTTGCACGGGAAGGCACTGAAAAACAGGATCCTTAGAGGGCGAATAATAATAATTAAAGCGCAAGCGGCGAATGTAGGCCCCGCCCCTGGCGCTGCCCCCCCTTTCGACCGCCCCCCCTTGCTACCTCCCCCGCTCTCGCCAAACCTGCTCTCCCTCGCCTCACACACACCTGTGTGCTCTCTGCTAACTCTTGCTCTGGCCCACTCTCGCCTTGGCCTTCGTCACACCTTACTCTTGCCCCAGTATCTATGACCAGCCCCACGTGCATTAGGCCCGGCCTCACGTTCACCACAGCGGTGCATTCATCGTTCTATAGTTGAATACTTCTATGACCAGTGAACTGCAATACTCGGAGAGCCAGCATGCAAAACAGCTCTGACAGAGTGCCACTCTGTATTTGCAGAAAGGCATGATCTGCACGAGTAAAGAGAAATGGCAGAAAGGCTAGAAAAAGTGGGCCTAAATAAATAATTGTTGTCTACATAACTTGGTGCTTCATTCTGGAGTTGTATCGGGCTCAGAAGCTTTAGTGGCCCATGTGAAAAGAGAAGCGTTATAAAAGTGTCAAATACTATGTTCTGAACTTGCAACCTCTACATCAAAGACAAGGCATTAGTACTGAAGCTATAAACATGACCCAAGGTTACCTGGATATGGGCTATTTTTTTCTAAATCCCCGGGTGTGAATATGTCCAAGAAGGCATTTGGGAAGAGAGGTCATTTCAGGTAATTTCAGTCATTTTTGGCCCTATATTTCCCCAGTTCTTCCCTCTTTTGTTTCCTACTTCCCCCATGTCTTTCTGTGTAGTTGTGCATATTTCTAAACTGTTCTTTCTTTCTTTTATAAGGTTGGACACTAGCGCCGATTATGTTCTTCCCAGTAGATCCCAGTCCCAAACAAAAAAAAAAAAAAATATGTGGGTTTGACCAGCCAACCTCCTGCCACAAAGACCAGCGCACTATCCTGACTATACTCTGTGTAATGGTGTGCCTAATGTGGTCTACTACTATTCTCTAAATGCCAGGTGAGAATTAGATCCCACCATGCACGGAGGAGAGAGTCATTTCAGGTTCAACTTCTCCCCCACCCCTCCATTCTGATTGTTTTCGACACCCTCCTCAGTTTTGCCTCAAGTGTTTCCCTAGTTTCCCCACATTTCTTTCTGTGTTTCCACATATTTTGAAAACTGTTCTTTCTCGTTATTAATGAGGATTGAATAAAAATATTAATGAAAAAAAGAAAAACAAAAAATGGTTGGGTTTGAACGGCAATCTAATGGATGCAAACCCTGCACTCTATAAACAGAAGCTAGCAAGCCACAGTACTTTTACAACCGAAATGAGAAATATTTCTTATGAAACCGCCTTTGCCTATTAGTCCATGCTCGGACAATGTGGGGTCATTTCCCCGTTTAGTGAGGCAGAGGCGCGATTCAGTTCTCCCAGGAGTAGCTGAGTACAAATTCAAAAGAAAAAAGAAGGTCACTGTGGGGTTTGAACCGGCAATCTAATGGATGGAACCCTGCACTTTACAATGGAGCTATACAAGCTTAAGCAACAAACACTGCGGATTTTATATTAATCTTATGACAGTACACTCGGTGTACAGAAACGAATTACATTCAGCAATAGTTTATGAAACTTTTTGTATTAGGCTAATTCCCTGGGCCCCAAAGATCTGAGAAGGTGCTCCAGCCCACACAGAGTCTCGATAGATGACGAATATTCTTTGTGACACAAAATAGACGTAGAATACACGGAAGAGACGACAGGAAAACAGCCAAACTGAACTTCCTTGACTGTCTTCAAAAAACCTGATTTTGGAGCCAAAAACGTTCAAATTAAAGCTTTTTCTAACAGAGGGTAGTAAAAACGTATGTATGAGTCAAAGTGTGGCTTTTGTGAATAAAGGGGAATTTGGGAAAAATGACGATTCAGAGAAACTGCTGACAGAGGCCTCATGCTGCCAGAATAAAAACTTCTGGCTATTTTTCACGGAGGATGGCGGGCCACTTACAAGCCACTTAAAAGCCATCTTAAGCCAGCAGTGCGCGTGTTCGGCAACTTTGCTGAGGCATAATAGGATGGTTAACTGACCCCCACTGTTATACATTTTCGGAAAGCTCGAGTCGAGGCGCATTGACTGACAGATGTCGAGATGTACTGTGCCAAGTATGGGGATTTAGCTGAAAAACCAGGGACGAGTTCGTAAAACATAAGTTGAGTACAGCGGTTTCCAATGCAAGTCAAATGCCGACTCCCTGTGCGTCCGGGGTGGCGCTCCAATTGATTTTATGGTTTGTCCTGATGTGCCCTTTCACTGTACCCAAGGTTTGGGCCTACGCCCAAAAACGCATGTTCTTTTTGAATGGAGTCAACTATAGAGAGACAGAATGTGAGACATTATTATGGGTTTTGGGCATGGATGTCGCCCACTGACATGCAATTCGCCGACTTGATCGACTGTGCAATTTCACTGGGACTT
>VHKM01000702.1:0-143818 GCA_007210695.1 Neogobius melanostomus | reverse complement strand
AAGCCTTCATGACGCCTTTATTAAGCATTTATAAGCCGATACTAAAGGTATTTGGAAGCCTTTTGCAAGCCTTATGAGCCTTATTGAAGCCTTTTTGAGCCTTTATAAAGGCCTTTATGAAGCCTTTATAAAGCCTTTATTAAAGCCTTTATAAAGCCTTGAAAGCCGTTATTGAAGCCTTTTTGAAGCCCTTTATGAAGCCTTTTTGAAGCCTATATGAAGCCTTATACTTTTTGAAGCCTTTATGAAGCTGTTGAGCTTTATTGAAAAGCCTTTTTGAGCCTTTTGAAGCTTTTTGACCTTTTTGAAGCCCTTTATGAAGCCTTTATGAAGCCTTTATAAAGCCTTTATAAAGCCTTGATAAAGCCTTTTTGAAGCCTTTTTGAAGCCCTTTATTAAGCCTTTTTGAAGCCTTCATGAAGCCTTTTTGAGCCCTTTGACCTTTTTATGAAGCTTTATTAAGCTTATAAGCTGTATAAGCTTTTGAAGCTTTAGAGCCTTATGAGCCCTTTATAAAGCCTTTATAAGCCTGTTATAAAGCCTTTTTGAAGCCCTTTTTTGAAGCCTTTATGAAGCACTTATTTAAAGCCTTTTAAAGCCTTTTAAAGCCTTTTTGAAGCTTTTTGAAGCCTTTGAAGCCCCTTATGGCACTTTATGAGCTTTAGCGTTTATACGCCTGTATACCTTTTGAAGCCTTTGAAGCTTTTGAGCCCTTATGAGCCTTTATAAAGCCCTTTATAAAGCCTTTTTGGAAGCCTTTTTGAAGCCCTTATGAGCCTTTATGAAGCCTTATAAAGCCTTTAAAAGCCTTAAAAGCCTTTTTGATAGCCTTTTGGAGGCCTTTTTGTGAAGCTTTTGAAGCCTTTATAAGCTTTATAAAGCTTTTGAAGATTTATAAACTTTTTAGCCTTTTTGAAGCCTTTATGACCTTTTGATAAAGCCTTTTTGAAGCCTTTTGTGAAGCCTTTTTGAACTTTTTGAAGCCTTTATGAAGCCCTTTATGAAGCCTTTTTTGAAGCCTTTATGAAGCCTTTATGAAGCCGTATTTGAGCTTTTTGAAGCCCTTTATGAAGCCTTTATGACCTTTATGAAGCCTTATGAAGCCTTTTGGGAAGCCTTTATGTGAAGCTTTATAAAGCTTTTGAAAGCCTTTTTTGAAAAGCCCTTTCATGAAGCCTTTTTGAAGCCTTTTATGAAGCCTTTTTGCAAGCCTTTGAAGCCCTTTATGGGAAGGCCTTTTGAAGCCTTTATGAAGCCTTTTTGAAGCCTTTTGAAGCTTTTTGAAGGCCCTTTATAAAACTTTTAAAGCCCTTTATGAGCTTTTGAAAGCCTTTATTAAGCCTTTATAAAGCTTTATAAAAGCCCTTTATAAAGCCTTTATAAAGCCTTTTTGAAGCCCTTTATTGAAGCCTTTTTGAAGCCTTTATGAAGCCTTTTTTGAAGCCTTTATGAAGCCTATTAAAGCCTTTATGAGCCTTTATTACCTTATAAGCTTTTGAAGCTTTTGAAAGCTTTTGAGCCTTGAGCCTTTTTGAAGCCTTTATGAAGCCTTTATAAAGCCTTTTAGCCTTTATAAAGCCTTTTGAAGCCCTTTCATGAAGCCTTTTTGGAAGCCTTTATGAAGCCTTTTTGAATGCCTTTATCGAAGCCTTTATAAAGCCCTTTATGAAGCCTTTTTAAGCTTTATTAAAGCCTTATATAAAGCCTTTTAAGCCTTTTTGAGCCATTTTTGAAGCCTTTATGAACCTTTTTACCTTTTGAAAAGCCTTTTATGAGCCTTTTTGCAAAGCCCTTTTTGAAGCCCTTTATGAAGCCTTTTTGAAGCCATGTTATAAAGCCTTTATGAAGCCTTTATTAAGCCGTTTATAAAGCCTTTTTGAAGCGTTTTGTAGCCTTTTTGAAAAAGCCGTTCTTGGAAGCCTTTATGAAGCCTTTTTGAAGGCCCTCTATTGAGCCTTATAAAGCTTTATAAAGCCTTTATAAGCCCTTATTTTGTTGAATCCTTTTTGAAAGCTTATGAAGCCTTTTTGAGCCCTTTATGAAAGCTTTATAAGCCTTTTAAGCCTTTTGAGCCCTCTTATGGCCTTTATAAACTTTAAACTTTTGAAGCCGTTTTGAAGCCTTTTTGGAAGCCTTTATTGAGCCCTTTATGAAGCCTTTTTGAACCTTATTTGAGCCTTTTTGAGCCCTTTATGAGCCTTTATAAAGCCTTATTAAGCTGTATTAAGCCTTTTTGAGCCTTTTTGGAACTTTATAAAGCCTTTATAAGCCTTTTTGAAGCCTTTTTGAACCCTTTATTAAGCCTTTTAACGCCTTTTAAAGGCTCTTTATGAGCCTTTTGAACTTTATGGCTTTATTAAAGCCTTTATAAAGCCTTTATAATCTTTTAAGCCTATTATAAAGCTTTATAAAGCCTTTTTTGAAGCCCTTTATGAAGCCTTATAAAGCTTTATAAAGCCTTTTTGAGCCGTTTTGAAGCCTTTTTGGAAGCCCTTTTATGAAGCTTTATAAGCCTTTATAAAGCCTTTTTGAGCCGTTTGAGCCTTTTTGAGCCTTTTGAAGGGCCTTTATGAAGCCTTTATGAAGACTTTTTAAGCCTTTATAAAGCCTTGAAAGCCGTTATTGAAGCCTTTTTGAAGCCCTTTATGAAGCCTTTTTGAAGCCTTTATGAAGCCTTTTGAAGCCTTTAATGAAGCCTTTATAAAGCCTTTTTGAAGCCTTTTTGAAAGCCGTTTTGAAAGCTTTATGAGCCTTGATAAGCCCCTTTATGAAGCTTTTTTGAGCCTTTTTGAAGCCTTTTTGAAGCCCTTTATGAAGCCTTTTTGAAGAACCTTTATGAAAGCCTTTTTGAAGCCTTTTTGGAAGCCCTTTATGAAGCGCTTTTTGAAGCCTTTATGAGCCTTATGAGGCCTTTATAAAGCCCTTTATGAGGCTTTTTGAGCTTTTGAGCCTTTCTTGAAGCCTTTCGATGAAGCCTTTTGAAGCTTTTGAAGCCCTTTTGAAGGCCTTTTAAAGCTTTAAAGCCTTTTGAAGCCTTTTGAAGCCTTTATGAAGCCCTCATGAAGCCTTTATAAAGCCTTTATAAAGGCCTTTATGAAGCCTTTTAAGCCTTTTATGAACCTTTATAAGCTTTATAAAGCCTTTATAAAGCCTTTTTGAATCCCTTTATGAAGCCTATTATAAAGCCTTTATACAAGCCTTTTGAAGCCGTTGAACTTTTTGACAGCCTTTATGAAGTCCCTTTATTTGTGAAGCCTTTGTTGAAGCCTTTTGAAAGCCTTTTATGAAAGCCTTATAAAGCCTTTTGAAGGCCTTTTGAACCTTTATGACTTTATAAAGCCTTTATAAAGCCTTTTTGAAGCGTTTGAAGCCTTTTTGAAAGCCCTTATAAGCCCTTTATGAAGCTTTTGAAAGCTTGATGAGGCCTTTATAAAGCTTTATAAGCCTTTTTGAAGCCCTTTATGAAGCCTTTATGAAGCCTTTTTTGAAGCCTTTATTAAAGCCTTTTTGAAGCTTTTGAAGCCTTTATAAAGCCTTTATAAGCCTTTTTGGAAGCCTTTATAAAGCCTTTTTAAGCCTTTTGAAGCCTTTATAAAGCCTTTTTAGCCTTTTTGAAGCCTTTATTGAAGCTTTATCGAAGCCTTTATAAGCCTGTTTATTAAAGCCTGTTAAGCCTTTTTTAACCTTTTTGAAGCTTTAGAAGCCCTTTATGAAGCCTTTTTTGAAGCCTTTATGAAGCCTTTATGAAGCCTTTTTGAGCCTTTTTGAAGCCCTTTTGAAGCCTTTATGAAGCCTTTAATGAGCCTTTTGACCTTTATGAGCTTTATGAAGCCTTTATAAGCTTTAGGAAGCTTTATAAAGCCTTTTTGAAGAGCTTTTTGGAAGCTTATATGAAGCTTTAAAAGCCTTTATAAACCTTTATAAAGCCTTTATAAGCTTTTTGAAGCCTTTTTGAAGACCTTCTTTGAAAGCCCCTTTATGAAGCCTTATCTTTGAAGCCTTATATGAAGCCTTTAAGAGCCTCTTTGAAGCCTTTATGAGCCTTTATAAAGCCTTTATAAGCCCTTTGAAGCCTTTCTTTGAAGCCTTTATTGGCTTCTTGAAGCCTTATAAAGCCTTTTTGAAGCTTTTGAAGGCTTTTGAAGACCTTTATGACCCTTTATTAAGCTTTGGGAACCGTTTTTGAAGCCTTTTATGAGCCCTTTATGAAGGCCTTTTAAAGCTTTTTAAAGCCCTGTTAATAAAGCTTTGAAGCCCTTTATGAAGCCTTTATTAGCCTTTTAAAGCCTTTATAAAGCCTGTATAGCTTTTTTTGGAGCTTTTAAAGCTTTAAAGCCTTTTGAAGCCTTTTGAAGCCTTTATGAAGCCCTCATGAAGCCTTTATAAAGCCTTTATAAAGCCTGTATAAAGCCTTTTGAAGCCTTTCTTTGAATCCCTTGTTGAAGCCCTTTATGAAGCCTTTATAAGGCCTTACTATAACGCCTGTTAAAGCTTTTTTTGAAGCCTTATAAGCCTTTTTGAAGCTTTATAAAGCTTTATAAGCTTTTTTGAAGCCTTTTTGAAGCCCTTTATGAAGCCTTTTGAAGCCTTTTTGAAGCTTTATGGAGCCTTTATAAAGCCTTTATAAAAGCCTTTATGAAGCCTTTGATAAGCTTTTAAAGCTGTATAAGCCTTTTTAAGCCTTTTGAAGCCTTTATGAAGTTTTAAGCTTTCTGACGCCTTTTGAAGCTTATAAACCTTTTTGAAGCCTTTTGGAAGCCCTTTTGAAGCCTTTATGAAGCCTTTATAAAGCCTTTAATAAAGCCTTTAAAAGCCTTTTTTGAAGCCTTTTTTAGCCCTTTTTGAAGCTCTATGAAGCGACTTTTTGAAGCCTTTATGAAGCCTTTTATAAAGGCCTTTTGAAGCCTTTTGAAGCCCTTTATGAGCCTTTATAAGCCTTTATGAAGCCTTTTTAAGCCTTTATGAAGCCTTTTATAAAGCCTTTTATAAAAGCCCCTTAATGAAAGCCTTTTGAAGCCTTTTGATGCCTTTTAAAGGCCTTTTTGAAGCCTTTATGAAGCCTTTATTGAAGACTTTATAAAGCTTTTTGAAGCCTTTTTTGAAAGCCCTTTATGAAGCCTTATAAAGCCTTTTTGAAGCACTTTTTGAGCCCTTATAGCCCTTTTATGAAGCTTTATAAAGGCCTTTATACGCTGTATAAACTTGAAGCTTTATGAAGCCTTTCATGAAGCCTTTTAAGCCTTTTTTGAAGCCCTTTATGAAGCCTTTGAAGCTTTATGAAGCCTTTAAACTTAGAACCTTTATAAAAGCCTTATAAAGCCTTTAATAAAGCCTTTTTTATGAAGCCTTTTTGAAGCCTTTTGAACTTTATGACGCCCTTATAAACCTTTTTGAAGCCTTTTAAGCCTTTTTGAAGCTTTTGAAGCTTTAGAAGCCTTTATAAAGCCTTTTTGAAGCCTTTATGAAGCCTTTATGAAGCCTTAAAAGCCTTTTTTGAAGCCTTTTTGAAGCCCTTTATGAGCCCTTCATGAAGCCTTTTAAAGCCTTTAAAGCTTTATAAAGCCTTTTGAAGCCTTTTTGAAGCTTTTTGAAGCTTTATAAGCCTTTTGGAAGCCTTTATTGACAGCTTTTTGGCCTTTTGAAGCCTTTATGAGCCTTTATAAAGCCTTATTAAGCTGTATTAAGCCTTTTTGAGCCTTTTTGGAACTTTATAAAGCCTTTATAAGCCTTTTTGAAGCCTTTTTGAGCCTTTTTGAACCTTTATAGCCTTATGAAGCTTTTGAAGCCTTTTTGAAGCACTTTTGAAGCTTTTTGAGCCTTTTGGAAGCCTTTTGAAGCCCTTTATGAAGCCTTTATAAAGCCTTTATAAAGCCTTTTTGAAGCCCGTTTTGAAGCCTTTTTGAATGCCCTTATGAAGCCCTTATGAAGCCTTTATGAACCTTTTATGAAGCTTTATAAAGGCCTTATATAAAGCTTTTGAGCCTTTTTGAGCCTTTATGAAGACCTTTATGAGCCTTTATAAGCCTTTATAAGCCTTATAAGCCTTTTTGAAGCCCTTTATGAACTTTATGAAGCCTTATATCTTTTAAAAGCCTGTACTAAAGCTTTGAAGCTTATGAACGCCTTATGAAGCCTTATAAAGCCTTTTTGGAACAGCTTTATGAAAAGCCTTTATAAAAGCCTTTATAAAGCCTTTTTGAAGCCTTTTGAAGCCCCTTTATAAAGCCTTTATAAAGCCCTTTATGAAGCCTTTTTTTAAGCCTTTATGAAGCCTTTATAAGCTTTATAAAGCCTTATGAAGCCTTTTGAGCCTTTTTGATGCTTTTTAAAGCCTTTTGAAGCCTTTATGAAGCCTTGATTGAAGCTTCTATAAAGCTTTTAAGAAGCTGTTTAAAGCTTTGAACCTTTTCGAGCTTTTTGAAGCTTTTAAAGCCTTTTTGAAGCCCTTTATGAAGCCTTTTTAAGCCTTTTGAAGCCTTTATAAAGCCTTTTTGAAGCCTTTTTGAAGCCTTTATAAGCCTGTATAAAGCCTTTTAAAGCCTTTAGAAGCCTTTATTAAGCCGGTATAAAGCCTTTTGACCTTTATGAAGCTTATAGCCTTTTTGAACTTTTGAGCCCTTTGAAGACTTTATGAAGCCTTTATATAAAGCTTTATAAAAGCCTGTTAAAAGCCTTTTTAAGCCTTTTATGAAGTCTTTTGAAAGCCTTTATGAAGCCTTTTTTGAAGCCTTTTTGACAGCCCTTATAGCTTGTTAAGCCTTTTGAAGCCTTTATGAAGCCTTTAAAGGCTGGCTAGCCTTTTGAACCTTTATGAAGCCTTTCTGAGCTTTATGAGCTTTTTGAGCTTTATAAAGCCTTTTTTGAAGCCCTTTATGAAGCCTTATAAAGCTTTATAAAGCCTTTTTGAGCCGTTTTGAAGCCTTTTTGGAAGCCCTTTATGAAGACCTTATGATTGAGCTTTATGAACTTTATAAAGCTTGTTAAGCCTTTTTGAGCCTTTATGAGCCTTTATGAAGTTATGAAGCCTTTTTGAAAGCCTTTATGAAGCTTTTGAAGCCTTTATAAAGCCTTTATAAAGCCTTTTATAAAGCCTTTTTGAAGCCTTTTTGAAGCCCTTTATGAAGGCCTTTATGAAGCTTTATAAGCCTTATAAAGCCTGTATAAAGCCTGTGTAAAGCCTTTTGTAAGCCTTTATGAGCTTATGGCTTTATAAGCCTTTTGAAGCCTTATTGAAGCCTTTATGACACTATAAGAGCCTTAATAAGCCTTTATGAAGCCTTTATGTGAAGCCTTTTATAAAGCCTTTATAAAGCCTTTATAAAGGCCTTTTTGAAGCCTTTTGAAGCCCTTTATGAAGCCTTTTTGAAGCTTCATGAGAGCCTATATAAAGCCTTTATAAAGCCGTATTAAGCCTTTTGAAGACTTTTTGAGCCTTTATAGCTTTATAAGCCTTTTTGAGCCTTTATAAAGCCTTTTTGAAGCCTTTTGAAGCTTTTATAAAGCTTTTTTTGAAGCTTTTTGAAAGCCTTTAGTGAAGCTTTATGAGCTTTTTGAAGCCTTTTGAAGCCTTTTTGAAGCCTTTAATGAACCTTTATGAGCCTTTATGAAGCTTTTGACCTTTTGAGCCCTTTTAAGCCTTTATGAAGCTTTTTGAACTTTTGACAACGTTTGACCCTTTGAAGCCTTTATGAAGCCTTTATAAAAGCCTTTATAAAGCCTTTATAAAGCCTTTTTGAAGCCTTTTGAAGCCCTTTTATGAAGCCTTTTTGAAAGCATTTTTTGAAGCCTTTAATGAAGCCTTTTGAAGCTTTATGAAGCCTTTTTGAAGCCTTTGGAAGCCTTTGAGCCTTTTGAGCCTTTTTGAAGCTTTATGAAGCCCTTTATGAGCTTTTTGAGCTTATGAAGCCTTTATGAAGCTTTGAAGCCTTTATGAAGCCTTTTTGAAGCGCTTTGAAGCCTGTATAAAGCTTTATGAAGCTTTTTGAGCCTTTTGAAGCCTTCTTTGAAGCCTTATAAAAGCCTTTATAAAGCCTTTTGAAGCCTTTTTGAAGCCTTTTTTGAAAGCCTTTTTTGAAGCCTTTTATAAGCCTTTATAAAAGCTTTTGAAGCCTTATGAAGCTTTTTGAGCCTTTATGAAGCCTTTTTGAAGCCTTTTTGTAAGCCTTTTTGAGCCTTATGAGCCTTTTGAAGCCTTTATAAGCCTTTTTGAAAGCTTTTTGAAGCCTTTTTGAATTCCCTTTTTGAAGCTTTATGAAGCCTTTTTTTGAACCTTTTTGAAGCCGTTTTGAAGCCTTTATAAGCCTTTATAAAGCCTTTTGGAAGCCTTTTTGAAGCCCTTTTTGAAGCTTATAAAGCCTTTTGGAGCCTTTTTGAAGCCCTTTTTTGAAAGCCTTTTGAAGCCTTTTTTAAAGCCTTTTTAAGCTTATACTAAGCTTTTTTGAGCACTTTTGAAGCTTATGAAGCCTTTTTGAAGCCTTATAAGCCTTTATGAAGCTTTTTGAAGCCTTTTTGAAGCTTTTTTGAAGCCTTTTTGAAGCCCTTTAGGAGCCTTTTTGAAAGCTTTATGAAGCTTTATAAGCCTTTATGAACCCTTTATAAAGCCGTTTTGAAGCCTTTTTGAAGACCTTTTTGAGGCCCTTTATGAAGCCTTTTAAGCCTTTATGAGCCTTTTGAACCTTTATGAAGCTTTGAAAACTTTATAGCCTTTTCTGAAGCCTTTTTGAAGCCCCTTGATGAAGCCTTTATGAGCCTTATAAGCCTTTTTGAAGCCTTTTTGAAGCCCTTTATGAAGCCTTTATGAAGCCTTTTTGAAGCCTTTATGAAGCCATTTATTTAAGCTTATAAAGCCTTTTTGGAGCCTTTATGAGCCCTTTTGAAGCCTTTTTGAGCCTTTATGAAGCTTTATGGAAGCCTTTTATAAAGCCTTTATGAAGCCTTTTATAAAGCCTTTATAAAGCCATTTATAAAGCCTTTTTGAAGCCTTTTGAAGCCTTTTTGAAGCCTTTTTGAAGCTTTTTGAAGCTTTTTGAAGCCTTTATGAAGACTTTTTAAGCTTTGAACCTTTATGAGCCTTTTGAGCTTTATAAAGCCTTATAAGCCTTTTTGAAGCCTTATGACGGCTATAAGCCTTTTAAGCCGTTTTGACGCCTTTATTGAGCCTTATAAAGCTATTTGAACTTTATGAAAGCCTTTTTGAAAGCCTTATTTAAGCCTTTATTAAAGCCTTTATAAAGCCTTGAAAGCCGTTATTGAAGCCTTTTTGAAGCCCTTTATGAAGCCTTTTTGAAGCCTTTATGAAGCCTTTTGAAGCCTTTAATGAAGCCTTTTTGAGCCTTACGAACCCTTTATGAAGCCTTTTGCCTTTATGAAGCTTTTTGACCTTTATTGAAAGTTTATAAAGCTTTTTGAAGCCTTTTTTGAACCTTTATAAGGCCTTTATAAAGCCTTTAAAAGCCTTTATGAAGCCTTTATAAAGCCTTATGACGCCTTTATAAAGGCCTTTATAAAGCCTTTAATAAAGCCTTGTGAAGCCTTTTTGAAAGCCTTATGAAGCCCTTTATTAAAGCCTTATAGCCTTATTAAGCTTTTTTGGAACCTTTTGAAGCCTTTATGAAGCCTATGACTTTTGAATGCCTTTATCGAAGCCTTTATAAAGCCCTTTATGAAGCCTTTATAAAGCCTTTATAAAGCCTTTAATAAAGCCTTTGAGCCCTTTGAAGCCTTTTGAAGCCCTTTTTGAAGCTTTTTGAGCTTTTTGAAGCCTTTATAAAGGGCTTTTTGAAGCTTTTGAAGACCTTTTTAAGACTTTGAAGCCCTTATGAAGCTTTATGAAGCCTTATGAAGCCTTTATAAAGCCTTTATGTAAGCCTTTATAAGCCTTTATAAAGCCTTTTATTAAAGCCTTTTTTTGAAGGCCGTTTTGAAGCCTTTTTTGAAGCCCTTTTTGAAGCCCTATGAGCCTTTATGAAGCCTTATAAACCTTTATAAAGCCTGTATAGCTTTTTGAAAGCCTTTATGAAGACCTTTATGAAGCTTTCATTAACCTTTATAACGCCTGTATAAACCTTTTGAAGCCTTTTTGAAGCCTTTATGAAGCCTTTATGGAAGCCTTTTTTGAAGCCTTTTTGAAGCCTTATAAAACCTTTATTGAAGAAGCATTTATGAAGCCCTTTTGAGCTCTTTGAAGCCTTTATGAAGCTGTATAAAGCCTTTATAAAGCCTTTATGAAGCCTTTTTGAAGCCTTTATGAAGCCTTCTTTGAAGCCTTATAAGCCTTTTTGAAGCCTTTTGAAGCCTTTTTGAAGCCCTTTTGAAGCCTTTATGAGCCTTTATAAAAGCCTTTTTGAGCTTTATAAAGCCTTTATGAAGCCTTTTAAAGCCTTTATTAAACTTATAAAGCCTTTTGTGAAAGCCGTTTTGAAGCCTTTTTGAAGCCCTTTATGAAGCCTTTAGTAAAGCCTTTATAAAGCCTGTTATAAAGCGCTTTTGAACTTATGAAGCCTTTATGAAGCCTTATAAAGCTTTTGAGCTTTGAAGCGCCTTTATGAAACCTTTGAAGCTTTATGAAGCCTTTAAACTTAGAACCTTTATAAAAGCCTTATAAAGCCTTTAATAAAGCCTTTTTTTGAAGCCGTTTCTAAAGCTTTTTGAAGCCTTTATGAACCTTATGAAGCCTTTATGAAGCCTTTTTGAAGCCTTTTTGATGCCTTTTTAAAGCCTTTTTGAAGCTTTATTTGAGCCTTTATGAAGCCTTTATAAGTTATAAGCCTGTATAAGCCTTTTTGAAGCCTTTTTGAAGCCTTTTTGAAGCCCTTATAAAAGGCTTTTTGAGCCTTTAAAAGCCTTTATAAAGCCTTTTTTGAAGCCTTTTTGAAGCCTTTTGAAGCCTTTTTGAAGGCCTTATAAAGCCTTTATAAAGCCTTTTTGAAGCCTTTTTATGAAGCCTTTTGAAGCCTTGTATGAAGCCTTTTTTGAAGCTTTATGAAGCCTTTATAGCCTATATAAGCTTTATGAAGCTTTTGAAGCTTTATACGCTTATAAAAGCCTTTATAAAGCCTTTATAAAGCCTTTTTGAAGCCTTTTGAAGCCCTTTTATGAAGCCTTTTTGAAAGCATTTTTTGAAGCCTTTATGAAGCCCTTTTTGAAGCTTTATGAAGCTTTTTGAAGCTTTTGAAGGCCCTTTTTTGAGCCGTTTGAAGCCTTTTTAAGCCTTTTGAAGCCCTTTTATGAAGCCCTTTATGAGCCTTTATAAAGCCTTTAATAAAAGCCTTTTTGAAAGCCGTTTTGAAGCCATTTTTGAAGCCCTTTATGAAGCCCTTCTTATGGAAGCCTTTATGAAAAGCCTTTATTGAAGCTTTTTGAAGCCCTTTATGAAAAGCCTTTTTTTAAAGCCGTTTATAAAAGCCTTTAATAAGCCTTTTTGAAGCCTTTTTAAGCCCTTGAAGCCCTTATGAAGCCTTTATAAAGCCTTTTATAAAAGCCTTTTGAAGCCTTTTTGAAGCCCTTTATGAGCCTTTATGAAGCCTTTATAAAGCCTTTATAAAGCTTTATAAAGGCCTTTATGAAGCCTTTTTGAAGCCTTTATGAGCCTTTTGAGCCTTTATTGAGCTTTTAAGCCTTTATGAGGCCTTTTATGAGCCTTTTTGAGCCTTTGTTGAAGCTTTTGAGCTATAAAGCCTTTATAAAGCCTTTTGAAGCCTTTATAAAAGGCCTTTTTGAAGCTTTTTGAGCCTTTATAAAGCCTTTTTGAGCCTTTTTTGAAAGCCTTTGAGCCTTTTTGAAAGCCCTTATGAAAGCCTTTATAAGCTTTTAAGGCCTGTATTAGCCTTTTGAAGCCTTTTTGAAGCCTTTATAAGCTTATAAAGCTTTTTGACAGCCTTTTGAAGGCCTTTTGAAGCCTTATAACCTTTTTGAGCTTTTTGAAGCCTTTTGAAAGCCTTTTATAAACCTTTTGAAGCCTTTATAAAGCCTTTTTGAAGCCCTTTATTGAAGCCTTTTTGAAGCCTTTATGAAGCCTTTTTTGAAGCCTTTATGAAGCCTATTAAAGCCTTTATTGAAGCCTTTTGAAGCCTTTATAAGCCTATTTGAGCCTTTTTGAGCTTTATAAACCTTTTTTGAGCCTTTTATGAAGCTTTATGGCTTTATGAAGCCTTTTTGAAGCCTTTTTGAGCTTTATGAGCCTTTATTGAAAGCTTTTTTTTGAAGCTTTTATAAGCCTTTTTTGAAAAGCCTTTTAGAGCTTTATGAGCTTTGAGCTTATGAAGCCCTTTATAAGCCTTTATGAAGCCTTTAAATAAGCCCTTTATAAAGCTTTATAAAGCCTTTTTGAAGCCCTTTATGAAGCCTTTTTGAAGCCTTTATAAAGCCTTTATTGAGCCTTTTTGAGCTTTTTAAGCTTTTGAAGCTATGTTTGAGCTTTATGAAGCCTTTATAAGGCTTTAATATAAGCCTGTATAAAGCGTTTTTGAAGGGCCTTTTTGAGCCCTTTATGAGCCTTTATAAAGCCTTATTAAGCTGTATTAAGCCTTTTTGAGCCTTTTTGGAACTTTATAAAGCCTTTATAAGCCTTTTTGAAGCCGTGTATACAGCCTTTTTGAAGCCTTTCTGAAGCCTTTTTGAGCCTTTATAAGCCTTTATAAAAGCCTGTAATAAAAGCCTTTTTGAGCCTTTATGAAGCCTTTTATGGCCTTTATAAAGCCTTTTGAAGCTTTTTGAAGCCTTTTTGAAGCCTTTATGAAGCTTTTTGAGCCTTATTGAAAGTTTTTAGAGCTTTATGAAGCCTTTATTGGAAGCTTTTTAAAGCCTTTATGAAGCCTTTATAGCTTTATAAGCCTTTATGAAGCCTTTGAAGCCTTTTTGATGCTTTTTAAGCTTTTTGAAGCCCTTATGAGCCTTTTATGAAAGCCTTTATAAAGCCTTTTAAGCCTGTACTAAAGCTTTTGAAGCCTTTTTGAAGCCTTATATAACTTTATAACCTTTTTGAAGCCCTTATGAAGCCCTTCATGAAGCCTTTTATAAAGGCCGTTATGAAAGCACTGTATAAGCTTTTGACCTTTATGAAGCCTTTATTGGAAGGCCTTTATAAGCCTTAAAGCCTGTATAAAGCTTTTTTGAAGCCTTTATGAAGCCTTTATAAGCCTTTTTGAAGCCTTTTTTAGCCTTTATGAAGACCCTTTATGAAGCTTTATTAAGCCTTTGATTAACGCTGATAAGCCTTTTTGAAGCCTTTTTGAAGCCTTTATGAAGCCTTTATGAACTTTTTGAAGCCTTTTTGAAGCCTTATGAAGCCTTTTGAGCTTCTTATAAGCCTGTATAAAGTTTTTGAAGCCTTTTATGAAGCCTTATAAAGCTGATTATAAAGCCTTTTGAGCTTTATAAAGCCTTTTGAAGCCTTTTTGAAGCCCTTTTTGAAGCCCTTATGAAGCCTTTTTGAAGCCTTTATGAAGCCTTTATGAAGCCTTTTTGCAAAGCCCTTTTTGAAGCCCTTTACTTAAAGCTTTATAAAGCCTGTAGTAAAGCTTTTGAGCTTTATGAAGCCCTTTAGTAAGCCTGTGATAAGCTTTTTGAGCCTTTTATGAAGCCTTTATAAGCTGTTATAAAGCTTTTGAAGCCTTTTTTGAGCCTTTTTGAAGCCCTTTATAAGCCTTTATAAAGCCCTTTATGAACCTTTTTGAAGCCTTTATTTTGAGCTTTTTGAAGCCTTTTTGAAGGCCTTTATCAAAGCCTGTATAAACCTTTTTTGAATGCCTTTGGAAGCCTTTATAAAGCCTGATATAAAGCCTTTTTAAGCCTTTTGAGCCTTTATGAAGCCTTTATGAAGCCTTTTGAGCCTTTGAAGCCTTTATGAGCCTTTATTAAAGCCTTTAAAGGCTTTTGGAAGCCTTTAAGCTTTTTGAAGCCTTTTTTGAAGCTTTATAAAGCCTTTTTGAAGCTTTTTGAAGCCTTTTTGAAGCCTTTATGGCCTTTTAAAAGCCTGTATAAAGCTGTATTAAGCCTTTTTAAGCCTTTTTGTAATCCTTTTTAAAGCCTTATAAAGCCTTTTGAAGCCTTTATTAAAGCATTTTTGAAGCTTTGAAGCCTTTATAAAGCCGTTTTGAAAGCCTGTTTTGAAGCCTTTGAAGCCTTTTGAAGCTTTTGACCTTTTTGAAGCCTTTTAAAGCCTTTTTGGCCTTTTGAAGCTTTTTGACCCTTTAATGAAGCCTTTATGAAGCTTTTTGAAGCCTTTATGAAGCCTTTATAAGCCTTTATAAAAGCCTTTTTGAGCCCTTTATGAAGCCTTTATGAAGCCTTTATAGAGGCCTTTTTGAAGCCTTTATAAGCCTTTTTGAAAGCCTTTTTGAAGCCTTTTTGAAGCCTTTTATGAAGCTTTTAAAGCCTTTATAAAGGCTTTATAACTTTTGAAGCCCTTTTTGAAGCTTATAAAGCTTTAAGCCTTTATAAGCCTTTTTGAACCTTTTTGAGAAGCCTTTTGTGAAAGCCTTTATAAGCCTTTTTGAAGCCTTTTTGAAGCCTTTTTTAAGCCCCTTTATGAACTTTATAAAGCTCTATAAGTGTATTAAGCCTTTTTGAACTTTTTGAAGCATTTTAGCCTTTTTAAAGCCTTTTGAAGCCCTTTCATGAAGCCTTTTTGGAAGCCTTTATGAAGCCTTTTTGAATGCCTTTATCGAAGCCTTTATAAAGCCCTTTATGAAGCCTTTATAAAGCCTTTATAAAACCTTTATGAAGCCTTTATGAAAGCTTTATGAAGCCTTTATGAAGACACTTTTTGAAGCCTTTTGAAGCCCTTTTTGAACATTTTGAAAGCTTTTGAAGCTTTATGAGCCTTTTGAAGACTTTTTAAAGCTTTTGAAGCCTTATATGAAGCCTTTTTGAAGCCTTTTTGAAGCTTTTTGAGCCTTTTGGAAGCCTTTTTGAGCCTTTTTGAAGGCCTTTTTGAAGCCTTTTTGAAGCCTTTATGAAGCCTTTTATGAAGCTTTTTGAAGCTTTAGAAGCCTTTATGAAGCCTTTTTGAAGCCTTTTGAAGCCTTTTAAAAGCTTTTTGAAGGCCCTTATGAAGCCTTCATGAAGCTATCATTAAGACTTTAAAGCCTGTATTAAAGCTCTTTTGAAGCCTTTTCTGAAGCCTTTATGAAGCTTTTTAATCCTTTAGTAAAGGCTGTATAAAGTTTGAGCTTTATGAGAGCCTATTATTTGACCTTTATAAGCCTTTTTGAAGCCTTTTGAGCCCGATAAGCCTTTTTGAAGCATTTATGAAGCCTTATCGAGCCTTTATAAAGCTTTACGCCGTATAAAGCTTTTTGAAGCCTTTTTTGAAGCTTTTATAAGCCTGTATAAAGCTTTTGGAAGCCTTTATGAAGGCTTTATGAAGCCTTTATAAAGCCTTTTTGAAAGCCTTTTTGAAGCCCTTTATGAAGCCCTTTCATGAAAGCCTTTTGAAGCTTTTTGAAAGCCTTTTATAAAGCCTTTATAAGCCTGTATAGCTTTTGAAGCCTTTATGAAGCCTTTATGAAGCTTTGAAGCCTTTGAAGCCGTTGAGCCTTTTGAAGCCTTTATGAAGCCTTTATGAAGCCTTTTTGGCTTTTTGAAGCCTTTTGAGCCTTATAAAGCCGATAAAGCCTTTTTGAAGCCTTTTTTGAAGCCCTTTATAAAAGCCTTATAAAGCCTTTATAAAGCCCTTTATGAAGCTTTTTGACAGCCTTTATGAAGCCTTTATTAAAGCCTTTTAAAAGCCTTTATAAGCTTTTTGAAGCCTTTATAAAGCCTTTCTTGAAGCCTTAACAGCCTTATAAAGCCTTTTTGACGCTTTATAAGCTTTTGAGCCTTTTGAGCCTTTATAGCTTTATAAAGCCTTTTTGAAGCCCTTTATGAAGCCTTTATGAAGCTCTTTTATTAAAGCCTTTATTAAAGCCTTTATTTGAAGCCTTTTGAAGCCCTTTTTGAAGCTTTATAAAGGCCTTTATAAAGCCTTTTTGAGCCTTTATAAAGCTTTTTGAAGCGCTTTTGAAGCCTTTATAAAGCCTTTTTGAAGCCTTTTTGAAGCCTATTTTGGGCTTTATGAAGCTTTATGAAAGCCTTTTTTGAAGCCTTTTTGAAGCCTTTTGAAGCTTTATGAAGCCTTTTTGAAGCTTTTTGAAGCCTTTTTGAGCTTTTTTGAAGCATTTCTGAAGCTTTTTAGCCTTTTTTAAGCTTTTTGAAGCCTTTTTTGAAGCTTTTTGAAAGCCTTGTAAAAGCTTTTTGAAGCTTTTTGAAGCCTTTTGAAGGCCTGTTTTTGAAGCCTTTATGAGCCTTTTTGAAGCCTTTTGAAGCCTTTAGTAAAGGCCTTTTTGAAGCCTTTTTGAAGCCTTTTTTTTGAAGCTTTATAAAGCCTTTTTGAAGCTTTTTGAAGCTTTTTGAAGCCTTAGAAACGCCTTTTGAAGCTTTATAAAGCCTTTATAAAGCCTTTTGAAGCCTTTTTTGAAGCCATTTATTAAAGCCTTTTATAAAGCCTTTATAAGCCTTTTGAGCCTTTCTTTGAGGCCTTTTTGAAGACTTTTTAAAGCCTTTTTTGTAAGCCTTTCTGAGCCTTTTTGAAGCCTTTTTGAAGCCCTTTATGAAGCCTTATTAAAGGCCTTTATAAAGCCTGTATTAGCCTTTTTTGAAGCCTTTTTGAAGCCTTGATAAAGCCTTTATAAAGAGCTTTTTGAAGCTTTGAAGCCTTTATAAAGCCTTTATAAAGTTTTTGAGGCCTTTTGAAGCCTTTTTGAAGCCTTTTGAGGCTTTAATAAAGCCTTCTATAAAGCCTTTTTGAAGCCTTTTTTGAAGCCTTTCTTTGAAGCCTTTTTGAAGCCTTTATAAGCTTTATAAAGCCTTTATGAAGCCTTTTTGAAGCCTTTTAACTTATAAAGCTTTTTGAAGCCTTTTTGAAGCCTTTTTGAAGCCTTATGAAGCCTTTATAAAGCCTTATAAAGCCTGTATTAAGCCTTTTTGAAGCCTTTTTGACAGCCTTTAATATGAGCTTTTGAAGCCTTTATAAAGCCTTTGAAAGCCGTTTTGAAGCCTTTTTGGAAGCCTGTATTAAGGCCGTTTGAAGCCTTTCTGAAGCCTTTTTGAAAGCCTTATTAAAGGCCTTTATGAAGCCTTTATAAAGCCTTTATTAAAGCCTTTATAAAGCCTTGAAAGCCGTTATTGAAGCCTTTTTGAAGCCCTTTATGAAGCCTTTTTGAAGCCTTTTTTGAAGCCTTTTTGAGAGCCTGTTGAAGCCTTTATAAGCCTTTTTGAGCCTTTTGAACCTGTTGAAGCCTGTTTTGAAGCCCTTTATGAGGCCTTATAAGCCTTTATAAAGCCTGATATTTTAAGCCTTTTTGAAGCCTTTTTGAAGCTTTAAGCTTTATGCCTATTTTGAAGCCTTTTTTGAAGCCTTTTTGAAGCCTTATTTATAAAGCTTTATAAAGGCCTTTATTGAACGCCTTTTGAGCCTTGTTTGAAGCCTTTGAAGCGTTTTATAAAGCCGTAATAAAGCCTTTTGAAGCCTTTTGTGAAGCCTTTTTGAACTTTTTGAAGCCTTTATGAAGCCCTTTATGAAGCCTTTTTTGAAGCCTTTATGAAGCCTTTATGAAGCCTTTTTGAGGCCTTTTGAGCCTTTTGAAGCCTTTATGAGCTTTATGAAGCGCTTTGTGAAGGCCTTTTTGAAGCCTTTTTGAAGGCCTTTTATGAGCCTTTATGAAGCTTTGAAGCCCTTTATGAAGCCTTTATGAAGCCTTTATAAAAGCCTTTATAAAGCCTTTATAAAGCCTTTTTGAAGCCTTTTGAAGCCCTTTTATGAAGCCTTTCTCTTGTGAAGCCCTTTGTATGAGAGCCTCATGAACGCTGTTAGTAAAGCCTTTATAAAGCCTGTTTATAAAGCCTTTTTGAAGCCTTTTTGGCCTTTATGAAGCCTTTATTAGAGCTTTTAAAGCTGGTAGAAAGCTTTGAAGCCTTTGATGAAGCCTTATGAAGCCGTTATTAAAGCCTGAGCTGGAAGCCTTATGAGCCCCTTCGATGAGAGCCTTTTTAAAGCGCTTTTAAGCCTGTTAAAGCGCTTTTTTTGAAGCCTTTGAACCTTATTGAAGCCTTTATGAACGCCTCTTTAACTTTTTTGAGCCTATATAAAGCCTTTATAAGCTTTTGAGCCTTTATTAAAGCTTGTGTTGAGCCTTGTTTTGAAGCCTTTATAAAGCCTTATAAGCTTTTGAAGCCTTTATAAACCTTTGAAGCCTGTTTGAAGCTTTATAAAGCCTTCTTGAAGGCCCTTTTTATGCCTTTATTGCCTGTATTAAAGCCTTTTAAAGCCTTATGAAGTGCTTTGTTGAAGCCTTTATTGAAGCCTTTTTGAAGCCTTTATGAAAGCCTTTATGGAAGCCTTTTTGAAAGCCTTTTTTGAAGCCTTTAGAAGCCTTCTGAAGCCTTTATAAAGCACTTTTTGAAGCCTTTTTGAAGCTTTTTGAGCCCTTTTTGAAGCCTTTATGAAGCCTTTATAAAGCCCTTTATAAAGCCTGGTATTAAAGCTTTTAAAGCCTAAAGTCGTTTTTGAAGCTATGGAAGCCGTCTTTTGAAGCCTTTTTGAAGCCCTTCGATGAAGCCTTATGAGCGTTGTATAAAAGCCTTTTATAAAGCCTGTATAAAGCCTTTTTGAAGCCTTTTTGAAGCCTTTTTTTGAAGCCTTTGTTGACGAGCCTTCATGAAGCCTTTATGAGCCTTTATAAAGCCTTTATAAAGCCTGTATAAGGCCTTTTTGAAGGCCTTTGAAGCCTGGTATGAAGCCTTTATAGCCTTGTATAAAGCCTTATAAGCCTTTTTGAAGCCTTTTTGGAGCCCTTATGAGCCGCTTGATGAAGGCTTTATAAAGCCTTTTATAAAGCCTGTATAAAGGCCTTTTTGAAAGCCTGTTTTGAAGCCCTTTAGTGAGCCTTTATAAGCCTTTATAAGCCTGTATAAGCCTTTTTTGAAGCCCTTTATTGAGAGCTTTGATGATAGCCTGTATAAACGCCGTTATGAAAGCCTTTTGAACCTTTTTGAAGCCTTATGGAAGCCCTTCATGAAGCCTTTATAAAGCCTTTATAAAGCCTGTATAAAGCCTTTTTGAAGCCTTTTTGAAGCCTTTATAAAGCCTTTATAAAGCCTTCATGAAGCCCTTTATAAAGCCTGTATAAAGCCTTTTTGAAGCCTTTTTGAAGCCTTTATAAAGCCTTTATAAAGCCTTCATCAAGCCCTTCATAAAGCCTTTATAAAGCCTTTTTAAAGTGCTGCGGTTGGATTCACAACGCAGCGGTGTCGGATTGACGGGTCGAGCCCAAGCCAAGCCGCCCGTTCATCCTCTATACTTTTTATAAAAAGAAAATATGCTATGGGTTTAAAACTCCTTCCTTTGTTGCGGCTCACGAGCCGGGGTCGTAACAGTTGTCTTTCAACAACTGGTTGTGATTGCCATTTTGTGTAAATAAACAGCCATTTGTGGCTGTTTATTTCCTTGGGGCGCAAAAAGCATCATTTTGGCGGAATGACCCATATATATTCACTAAACTAGCCTACGTAATATGTATCAGCCCTGTCTCAATGTAGCATAGCTAGCTAATCAACAGGATTATGTGAGGCTATGGAGCATGTTGTTTGACTGTAATAAATATTTGTAATAAATATTCAAACAAAGAGTCTGGATCTGCGTAGTGAGGGGGCTGGAGGTTAATGTGAGAAATGTTTTGACTAAGTTAATTCAACAAGTTATTTAATGATTAATAAATTATAGGAGGAAATTAGTTTTTTTGTTCTCTAAATTGGAATTATTACTACTTGGGGATAAGGATAAAGCTCTGGTTCACACTTCAATATAGAAGGTGGCAGAAATGCACCTTTAAAGTTGAGTGCCAACAGCGAATCAAATTATACATGCTTTTTCCTGCTGTAGGCATCATGATAGGCACATGGGGTAGGCATGGATCTGTTAGTGCCATCGTGTTTGATCAGGGTTGACAGTCAATGGCAGAGAAGAATCCAGGACCACCTAGCCATAAAAGAAAGACCGTTTATGAGGTCTATGAACAGAACAGGCGAGTCATTATCGAAGATTCCTATGAGCGATGGCGCGCGCTGAAGCAAAAGGGGAATTGCTACTGGACTGGTAGGCACCTTACTTTTCTGGCGTAGGCCTATGTGCACCTAGCAGGGGATACAGTATATAATCCTACTTTTATTCCAGTGAGGGCTGTGACACTAACTAGTAGATGATTGTTGGGGAAACAGAGTCATAACTAGCAAAAGTCTGAAAGAGTCTATCAGACTTTCCCTCTTGTTTTATTTCCCGCACTGTGATGCAAGGCAGAGAGAGGGCAGGGGGAGAGATATCTGCAGTGGCCTACGTTTGGCAGAGTTTGTATAAAATAAGTGTAGTCTACAAAAGTTATGAATATTGAGTTAATTAAAAAAAAACTAAAACAGAACAAAAGGGGAGGAAAAAAACATTATTGAGTTTCTTTTCTTAACATAGATAATGTTAAGAAAAGCATTATCTGTGTTAAGATAACATAGATAGTGCATGTTATCTTGAACGGAGTAAATCGAGTGTCTGTCTGGGAGATTCTTTCAATCATGGCGTGCGCTAAAGGAGCAGAAGAGTCTGAAGACAGATGCTTTGGTCGCTAAACTTTTGCTGGACTGGTAAATTGTGTTTATTTTTGGAGTACTGTACTTCGTTTGTTTGGAGACTTCTTCCAACGTGAGATACTAGGGCGCACTGTTCAACAAAAAACACAGCAGGTGGTGAGCGGCATGGTGGCACGGGGGTTAGCACTTGTGCTTTACAGCAGAAAGGTCCATGGTAAATGGTCTCAACTTATATAGCACTTTTCCACCTACGTTAGGCACTCAAAGCGCTTTACAGCAAGGATCCACTCACCCATTCACTCTCTCATTCATACACCAATGTACACAGACACTGGAGGCAAGGAGGGTGAAGTGTCTTGCCCAAGGACACAACGACAGTGTGCACTTTCAGGAGCAGGATTCGAACCCCTGACCTTTCGATCATGAGACGACCCGCTCTACCATCTGCGCCACCATCGCCCAAGGCTCGATCCCCGAGCGGGCGGGGCCTTTCTGTGGGGTTTGCATGTTCTTCCCATGTCTGCGGACTTTACAAATAAGCTCCCATTCCTTCCGCCGCAGAATCCTCTCCAACACTTTTAACAGTATCCCTGATTTCACTAATTGCCTGCATTTTTGTTCCAGTTTCAAGAAGCTGACTGAAGTATCCTCAGCCGAGGAGCCGGAGCCAGCCACACCCAGTCCCCCACCTGCACCTCAACAGGACCAGCTAGAGTAATACAACTAAACCTTTTTGGTCAACCAAAACTGTATAAAGCTAAGACATCATTATGAATGTAAATGTCAAAGACTGTGGTTATTAAGATGCTTGTCTCTTTGGGGTCTAACCAATGGCTGCTAGCTGCTCTGCTTTATGACCGCAACACTGGAGGCCGCCATTGCTGTAGTACCTCCATATCATCACTAGGCCCCATTGAAAAGCATTGGACTTTAGACACGTTAAAAACAACTTTAATGCCTGGTTTCAATTTTTTTTAACACTTTCTACGGCTACATATTCCTCCTGAGATAACGCTGGGTTAGTCACAAAAAAAGAAACCAGGCTGGTTTTTGAAAGAATTTTTTTAAATCTCCTACTTAACGGAGGTCGGACTGTTAGCATTGGAGCTGCGCGAGCTACACGTCACACAAGGGCCGAGTCTACAGTGAAGCTCCCGCCTTATGCCCTTATTAGGAACATGCTTCGTCAGAGCTGGGGAGGAGGAGTCTGTAAATCCGCCATGATTTCCCCCTCGAACGTGGTCATTATGGTAAACGGGGAGGAGTGAGGAGGAGCTGTCTATTCTTTTTAACAGTCTATGGGTCCAACCCTACCTGATAACCATGTTGTTGCATATGCATGTGATTCTAGTATTGGCACAAAAGTTCATGATTCAAACTTCTCTCAAATATAAATGTACTTGGACGTGTATATGTTGTGCAGTGAGTGTTACGTTTAAAAACATAGCCTTAATATGTGCACGTTCATTGGTTCAATTGGCCCATTATGTGGACTGGATACAGTCTGATCTTTGTGTTTTCTGTGTTGCAGTGATGAACAGCCTGAGCTCACCTCACAAAGCCCTCCCTCTGCACCTCTACCTCTGCACAAGTGAGTCTTAAGGAGTCGTAACAGTGGACAGAACTGTCCACTGTCAAAGTGTTAAAAAGCAATCAAACTATTTCAGAACATTCTAAACCGTTTTTTTGTTAAAGGTGCCACGCTGTTAATAACAGAGGTTATTTATTTTAGATCATTTTGAATTTGTTCTTGGCTGAAATAACATGAATGCGTTTCTCATGTGTTGCAGGTGTCCATCGTGTGGTTTTACTTTGCCTCAGGGGTGTGTTCCAAACGGAACTGCACCAAACAATCAGCCCAAAAGCATTGAAGTCACTCTGGAGGTATTTGAAATCAAGATATACTTTATTAATTGTATTATCTACTATATGGTCGCACATTTGGTTAGAATAGATAGTCTCTACTGTGTTCCTCATAGTACAGACTTCAGGGACCTGCAGTGAAAGTAAGAGTTTGCAGATCGAACTACAAAATAGAAGTTGTAGGTCCATGCCTTGGTGCGCACTTTCATGTGTGAAAACACGTAAAGTGAGGAGAGAATGCGTGCTGAATGGTAGCCTCGTGGTTAAAAATATAAATCATCTTTCTTTCAGCTGGAACAGGAAGATGACCGAGTGAGCAGCGCAGAGGAGGCTGAAGAAGAGAGTGATTCAGAGGAAGAGGAAGAGAGCGAGGGATCAGGGTTGGACGAGGGGAACGGACGAGGAAAGGACTCAGCAGAGACGGCTGCTGCAGACGAGGAGGAGAGCGGTGAGAAGTACACAGGACCAAATGTTTGTAAAACTCATTATTGTGGCCTCTAAAAACAAACCTTTTAGCCGTGGAGAGTTTATGGCCGATGCCATTTTTTTGGATTTCTATTGGCCGATGCCGATATGCTTGGCCGATATTTTGGGCCGATTTTTCCAAATGTCTAGTCTATAATCCTGTTAAAACAAATACTTGACTTATTTTATTTTATTACTTTAGGTGATTCATTCACAGTTTCAGTCCCAGCATTTTGTGCGGCAATCCAAAATGCAGCATGTCCATATTGACTGAAGTTTAGTGAAACGTATTTTTAACAAACTTGAAGCTAACCAATTTTCATTGTGATGTTTCTCTGTTCCCCTGAGGCCTAGGGAGTTTTGGCAGGACTCGTTTTAAAGCCCTCACTTCGCTCTTTCCAATGCAATAAAAAACGGGAAGTCTCTCACTTTTGGTCCCGGAGATATCAGCGTTTTTCGGCGCTAGATCAGCCGATAGCCAAATATCGGCCAGATATATCTGCCGGCCTCTAGTTCTATGGCTTATAAATCTATGACGCAAAGGAAGTTATGATTAGAGAAACGCTGAGATGTGTCGGTGCATTGATCATGCAGGTTACAGCAAAATGAATACGAGCTGATAAAACCAGAGGAATAAACAAAAAAATGATTGATGGATGTCTATAAAAAATACACCTACCCAGGTGCATTTAACCAATAACGTCTTTTGTGAGCAATCGCATTAGTTTAAGTGAAAAAGCAGTAAAAAGATTGGAGTTCCCTGGTTGTAAATCTACATTGATCATGAGCATGAATCATAAAATGATATATTATTACAATATCACCCACTCCTTCATTAAACCACTGGTTTGATACAACAGATCAGCGGGAGTCTACGACCGAGTTCCACTCAATTGTTTCAACATCCACCTGTGCAAAAAATTAAGTGATAAGTATTTATTGATTTTTTATTTATTGATTTTTTGCAGTACCTAAACCAGGGAAGAAGAAGCTTTGTCCCGAATGTGGAGTGTTTTATCAGAACTCGAAGCGGCCTCATGAATGTGAACACAAAACCAAGCCATTTGCCTGTAACATCTGCGGCAAGAGATGTATGTCCGAGTCAGCCCTGAAAATACACAACAGGATCCACTGCCAAAGTTACGAGCACCCCTGCAAGTACTGCTACGCCAACTTCAGAACCAGAGTGGACAAACTAGTGCACGAGCTCATTCACCAGAAGCAGAAAGATCCCTTCAAATGTCCCGACTGCGCACTGACGTTTGCTACTTTTAGGTCACGCCTTGCGCACATAAAGAAACATGGATACAAACATGAATGTTCCTTATGTGGAATTGTGTTTAGGAATAAGCCACATTTCCTGAGACATGTAGCGGTGCACACAGGAGAGAAACCATTCCAATGCTCACTGTGTGAGCGCAGCTTTATCCAAGAAGGGCATTTGAAATCCCACATGCGTTTGCACACGGGAGAGAGGCCTTACAGCTGTTTACACTGTGACAAATGTTTCAATCATAACGTCAGTTTGAAGAGCCACGTGCAGCGATATCACCCGACTGAACAGGATGATGACGAGATGAAAACTGATCGTGAAAAGGAGAGAAATGAAGAAAGAATAGGAGCAGCAGCAAAGCCAAAGAATTATTGGACTCCAACAGGGCGACCTAAAGGGCGGCCCAAGAGAAATGCAAAAGAGATATGCAAAAACAACGGATGACAGTGAGGATGAAAGCAAATAGGATTAAGAGTTACATTTAAGTATCGATTTGGTTCCACTTCAATGTACTATTTAAAGTTCTTTTGTGAAATCCCGTTTACTTTTTCAAGCATATTTCAATGTTCAATGTTTCATATTCTCTCTTGAAAAAAATACCTGGAGTTGTGTTGAAAGCCTAAATAAATGCCACAAATGAAACAAAACACATTTAGTCCATCTCTCTCCAGAGCTCAAAACAAAGTTTACTTTTAGGTCCTGATTTAGTTCTTACAATACTCCCACTATTTATGTGCTATACCTTGCAAAAATGACCTACTATGTAAAAAAATTGTAGCAATCTTTTTTCATTTTTCATGTGGATGTGTTTTTTACATCCACATTTTAAAAGTTTGCTTAATCTAAAATATAAAAGGAAAGGTTTTATAGTAGCCCATTTATTTATTTACATTAATTTTTTTTAAATAATATATCATATTGCAAATGTTTTGTATAGGCACACGTCAAGAACTCTTGAAATTAGAACAGTAATACAGTATTGATTGTTTTACAGAACAATTGACAACCTTTTTCTTAGTGTTTTGGGTTTAACCTCTTAACTCCACCATAACCGAACACATTTTCTCCAGTTCGGCTTTACTAAAATCTAAAAGCTTCTCGACTGAGGTTTACAGCCTGTAGGCGAGAGTAACGCCTCATTTGAAAGCTAAGATCTACAAAACTGAGCGCAACTTTTCTCAGCATTTTCTCACCTTATTGTCGCTCTTTCGTGGGTTTCTTGTTTTCTTGTTCGCTTGTTAATCGCTTTTTCATTGCTTTTTTGTCACTTTGTAGTCATGTGTTTTGTTGCTTTTTATTATTGTGTTGTTGCTGTTTTTCTGGCACGTTTTTGTTGCGCTTTTGACACTTTTTTGCTTTTAGATTATGTGCTCGGAATTTCTCCAGTTTGGCATTACCCAAATCTGAAGTCTTCTTGAAAAAGAAAAGAGACAGATAGGAGATGAAAATGACATGACAAAACGCAATGTCAGAAGAGTGACAACAACACGGCAACAATGCAAGGAAAAAAATCTATTTAAATGAGTTTAGAAGGTCTTAGATTTCAAATGAGACATTACACTGGCCTATAGGCTGTAAGCTTTAAAATTTGGGTAATGCTGAACTGGAGAAAAAGCACTCGGTTTAGGAGAGGTTAAATCAAATCCATGGAACCTGATCAGAAGTGCATGTTGTAGTTCCCACGGCCGTCCAGGCTGGGGCGCTGTCGCCTCTTAAGGCGGATGCTTTAACTGTAGCCAAGTAAACACAAAACATGGCGGCCACAGAAACCAGGGAGAAAGTGGCTGCTTCTCCTCTTCTGGCTTTTAAACATACTAAAACTAAAAAACTGTCAGAGGCGGCGCGAGAGAACAAGCGCAAAAGGGACCAGCAGAGAGACAAGTCGCGGGTCACTCTTCACAAATTATACCCGAGATGGAGAGATCTACGGGACCGCCTGGGCTTTACGATGGACACGGAGCTTGCGGAGATGCTCATGGACAGGTAACAGTTTGATTGTAATTTGATTTACTTAATTGCCTTGACATTTATAGAGTCCTTTGTAAACAACATTGCGAAAACAAATCGAAAAGGTAGCTGTCAACCATTAGCTTAGCCTCTAGCCATCATCATTACACGCTTTTCGTAGGAGTAGCAGAGGCTGGTTACCATGGCACCGAAACAGGAGAGGAACGGTGAGATCTACGGGACATCCAGATGTTTTGACTGGTGCTTCTGCGTCCAAACACGTGGAAATAAAAACGTGAAATGGTGTTCGTTCTAAACGTTTGCCGACAGTTAGCAAGACGTCTAGTCCGGGAAACTTTTCGGAGTTCGTTAGCCTGTTCAATGTATTTTTCCTATAGCCGTTAGCATTAGCCACCAAACATCCCGAATTCTGAACGATCCAGATGTTTTCAGCTGTTGTCAACCCATCGACCACATTTAGGGGATGCCAATAAATGTACAGATCTTTGGAGATCTCACTGTAGACAAGTATAAAAGTGGCCTTAGAGCTAAATGCTAAACGATATATTGTATTAACCTCTTAGCCCCCACCTTAACCGAGCACATCTTCTGCAGTTTGGCTTTACCCAAATCTAAAAGCTTCTTGATTGGAGAGTTTGGCCAGTGTAACGCCTCATTTGAAAGCTAAGACCCGCAAAACTGATCCTAACTTATTTGTAGCGTGTTTTGTCGTGTTTTCTTTTTTTTTTTAAATCGCTTTCTTGTTGTGTTTTCATTGAATTTCCGTCACGTTTTTGTCTCTCTTTTGTTGTTGCGTTTTCATCCTCGTTTTCTTCGCCATTTTGACACTTTTTTCAAGAAGCTTTTAGATCTGAGTAATGGCAAACTGGAGACAATGTGCTTGGTTTAGGTGTAGGTTAAGGGAAGTGCATATGACACATTAGACACAATTCTATTTAAGATTGTGTTAAAGATTGTACCCAGCTTTCTTTAGTTTGGCCATTTTTTGTGATGTTTATAGTTTCACTTCCTTATTGGACCCTGACAGGAAGTGACATAGATGAAGGCAAACTATTTTAAACTGTTGCCGTGCCGACCATGTTATGTCAATGGGAAATTAGTCAAACTACTTTAGAACTTTACCTTTTATCTATGTCAGTTTCTGACATGAGTTTCTTCTCTCAGTGGGAACCGACGAATACACATCAAATGGCAAGGCCTGTCAGGATAACAACATTTAAAGTTCCATACATTGTGGCTGGAAAATATTGCGTTAAACTGTATTATTAAAGATCTTTTAATCTTAAGTTGAAAAATGACAGTAAAGCTTTTTTCAAAAAGTAATTTATCTTGTATTTCTTATTTATTGTCGGATACTATAATGAAAGACGACTTTAACTTGGGAAGTATTACATTAGAAAAATTGGTAAAAATGCGAATCAGTGTACAGACAATCAATATTGAGCCCATAAGTGTATTGTTTATCTGTCATTTCTCGCTTGCCTCTGTGGCTAGTCTTTCACATGATAAACAATATAGCATAATTTTGTTTAACCTCGGAACCGAGCGCATTGTCTCCAGTTTGGCTTTACCCAAATCTAAAAGCTTCTTGACTGTAGAGCGACAGTGTAATGCCTACGGACTAAAACTGAAGTCAAGCCCTGTTTTAAATCCTCATTTGCTTCATAGTTGACTTGTTTTAGCACCAATAGCCTGCACACTGTAGCCTTGTGTTTTTATGTTTTATGTTACAGTTACGAGAAGCAGACTGAAGCATCCTCACCTCTGAGACCAGAGCCGCCTGCTTCCAGTCCCCATCTGGATTTCACTCAGACCAGTGAGTCTATAGTCCCGGATTAGAGCTGGTGAAGACATTTTAACTACTGGAATAATTGTATTAATGCTACAATTTCTCCAATATTATGTTGATGGGACAGATGCCTGTTTCAATTTTTCAAATGGTTTAGAAAAACATCATGTTATCAAATGTTGCAATATTTTTTTTATCATACAGCCCTACTATAAATGATAACTTATCAGTGGACAGAGTATTCTGTAGGAAATAACAATGATTAGTCATTTTCAATGTTTGCATTTGTCAAGAGCGTCGGAGGCTGTTGGTACATATTGAGCATTTGGATGTTTTTTGGGGAAAAGTGAATCTAATTTGTAGAGATGCACAGATCCAGCTTTTTTGCTTCTGATACCAATACCAATATTGGGGTTTAACTGATACCAAGAGACTTAAAAGTGTTTTGTCCTGAGTGAAAAAGTGAATGGTCCTCTTTTCTCCATTTTAAGATCAATAAACTCTTATCTTTTCTTGTGATGTTACAGCCAAGAACCTCCAAAAATTTCACTAAACTTCACAAAGTTTACTCCATCAACACGTCCTCAAGTAATGCTACTTTGGCGTTATGTGATAAACAAAAGTTACACTGCTAGCTTTAGTGTGTTGTGGCTAGCCATTTTGCATGGTGATCAAAAATATATTTCCGGATGTTAAAACTAATTCAGAGATTGAATTCTCCTAGTTCTTAGCCTTAAAATGACATACAGCATATTCACTTAGATTTAGTCGGTGAAAGTTGTGTTTTTAAAGCGGTGAGCGCCAAAGCTGGCATTGGTTCCATATCATATATTTGTAGCCGATACCCGATATCGTATTTTTTTCAGTTTCTGCTCCGATATCCAATACCAGTATCGGTTCGGTGCATCCCTACTAATTGGCCTCGGCTGTAAAGTTTTGGACTGTAAGCTCAGGTTTTCTTCTTAACGCAGGTGTCCGTACTGTGGCTTTGTTCTGCCTCAGTGGTGCCTTCAGAACAGAAACATTCCAAAGGAAGTGCCCGAGAGAGTCCGAGTCAAACTGGAGGTAGGACCCAATCATTCAACTGTAAAACCCTTTCTATATGAATGTGTGGCCACTCTGCCTGTCATTTTCACTTATTAGACGGTGGTTTGCAGACTAGGCTGGCAGCGCTTCCTCTGTCTCTGCCCACCTATGTCTTTTTCCTCCAGGTGCAGCCAAAAGAGGAGCCATTGAGTGACACAGAGGAGGCTGATGTCAAGAGTTTTGTTGTGGAGGGAGAGAGCGAAGGGAACTCGGACGAAGACTCAAAACCTCCACTCGATCGGACCGCGACTAACAGCGAGACGAAAACAACGACAACAACTGCAACAGAGGAGAGCGAGGACGGAGGAGGAGACGACTGGATCCCTCCTTGGACCAACAACTGGTATGGAAGATTTACTATTCAATCTCTTAACCCCCGCCGGAGCGAGCACATTTTCTACAGTTTGGTAATATCGGAACAACAACGAGGATGAAAACGCACCAAAATGTGACAAAAAAGCCACAAAGAGCGACAAAAATGTGGCAAAAACGCGTAAAAAAAAAAGACTAAAAAGCAACAAAGAAGCAACAAAAACGTGTCGGAAAAGCAACAATAATACAACAAAAAGTGACTAAAGAGCGACAAAAAGTGACAAATGTGGCGAAACCATGCTAAAAAAAACAATAGATGAAAAATCAACAGAAAACGCAACAAGAACGGCAAAAAAATGTGACGACAACACGACAGAAAAGTTAGGATCAGGTTTTGAAGGCCTTAGCTTTCAAAAAGGGCGACTCTCCGGTCGAGAAGCTTTTAGATTTGGGTAAAGCCGAACTGGAGAAAATGCACTCTGTTAAGGCCGGGGTAGGAGCTTAAAACTTCTCTTTTTTTTTTATACCATAAAACTATCTGGATGTTGGTCCCTGAATTTCAGTGTTTTCAATATGTTTATATTTAATATTATTTAATATTTAATATTATATTTAAAACATCATCTGCGATAACGATATTGTGATATAGATAGACAACACTCAAAAAGTATTAAATAAGCACCAATGATAATAAGGCCTCTTAAATGCAACTTTCAGAAAAATGAAAGTTTGCAGTGAAAAGAAATGTGCATTTAAAGCAGTACTAAATAACTCGTGCCCCTAGAGGCCATAAGCGCCACTGCAGGTGTCGTAGCATGTTGCGTTTTTTTACTCATTAATTGTCTGTGAGAGTAAATACTACGCTGACAGAAAAGACAAAGGGAGAGAGGGATATTGTACATCCAATTACACAATGGAGATCATTTTTTTCACTCAAACTTGGCTGTAAATACTGTTTAAGTGGCGCTAGCCCGCAGTTAGCTTTGCCCGTTAGCCTGTTAGCTTCTTCTTCGTGATTCCATTAGTGTGTATTGGTTGCTCCAACCCAGTGGCAGCGAAGTTGCAATTGTGGGTTTCTGGCCAGAGACACCAGGGGGAGATGAAAGACCCCCCCAATCATCCCATTAACACTTGTATTACCCCCAGAGGGATTATGGAAAGGATTTATTAATGTAAACAAGTTACTTAGTACTGCTTTAAGGGTGGATTCTTTGTATTGTAATATTTTAACAGTAAATTTGACACTCTGAAGTTAAATGTGAAGATTTGAAAATATATCCATTGAATTCATTGAGGTAAATATTTCCACTGTGTTTTATCAATTTATAACACTTTGAAAAACAGAATTTCAAAGCCTGAAATTTGGCCACAACACATTTCTTTGTCAGTGATGCTAATCTAAGCTTCTTCCTCATTATGATCACGGTTTCATCCTTTTTGTTGCTTTTTTGGCGCATGTCTTGGTCACATTTTTGTGGCTTTATCACAGTAACATCACACTCACACAGAAAATCCACAATGCGGCCAAATTATACAAAAACAAGGAAGAAGCTTGGATCAGTTTTGAAGGGCTTAGCTTTCAAATGAGGCGTTAAACTGGCCTATAGGCTGTGAGCTCCAGTCGAGAAGCTTTTAGATTTGGGTAAAACTGGAGAAAATGTGCTCAGTTAAAGGATTAAAACGTGATGACACAAAACCTTCATAAACAGGACGACAAAAACGGCTGATGCAGAGGAGAGCGACAAAGAGGAGGACGAGGAAGAGGAGGAGGAACAGAGCGAGGAAACGGGGGCCGACGAAAAGAACTCGGACGACGACTGGACGCCTCCTCAGCTCAACACTCGAACTCTGACCAAAAGCAACAGCGACGACGAGCAGACGGCGAAACCGTCTTCAGGAGAGGAGAGCGCGGGGACCGGAGAGTCTTCCACACTCGCACATCTACAGGAGGTTTCTTCTATTCTAGGTTGGTGCTTTTGCCTCATGACCAGGAGCTTCTGGGTTTAGATCCCGAACAAATGATCATAGTGTTGCTGACACCTGTAAGCAATAACACCATATTATCCATGACTCAAAAACTATACCTTTAACCTCTTAACCCCCGCATTAACCAAGTGCATTTTCTCTAGCTCAGCTTTACCCAAATCCATAAGGTCACAGCCTCATTTGAAAGCTAAGACTTACTAAACTCTCTGCTCTTTTGTTGCGTTTTCGTCACACTTTTTCGTCACGTTTGTGTTTTTTTCCGTCACGGTTTTGTTGCTTTTTTTTGTCACTTTTTGCGTTTTCGTCAGATTTTTTGTCACGTTTTCGTTGCTATTTTGACACTTTTTTCGAGAAACTTTTAGATTTGGGTAAAGCCAAACTGGAGAAAATGTGCTGGGTTCAGGTGGTGGTGAAGAGATTTAAAGTGTCAGAAATTGTACATTCCGCATGCTAGTTGCTTCTCGCTGTTCCTCTGAACACCTCTACTGTAAGTTCCCCAGTCTTCTGTTTCACTTTGAACCCGGGTGGATCATGAAAATGAAGCCGGTGCTTGTGAGCGGTGGAGGCATTTGAAAGCCTCCCCTTCAGCTGTCACATGCAGCTCTAGTCTGACTACAGTCGGCCCTGGCAGGTCGCTGATCGGATCAGGAAAAAGAGGTCAGCTCAGCTACACAGCAGCAGTGACAGTGGAGGCTTTAAACAATGAAAATGAAGCTTCTCTGTTGTTTGAGTAGATCATCTTTGCGTCTTGGATGAACTCCGTTGCGACATAGCCTACTAACGTAGCATGGCACTAACAACACGGCAAAGAGAACCACTACAGAAAAGTGGTTGAAAGCTCATATTATCCCCTTCATCCTGATCTCACGTAACGCCGGGCTCACACTGAATCCTGAACGGTAACAGTGCAGTGTCCGTAAGGAATCCAAATAATCAAAAACAATGTTCTACACTCTCATTAGCCCCGCTCTGGTTACCCATAGACAACACAGCACTTTTTGATCAAGCCCCAGAAATTACACGAATCTGACAGGAAGTCAGGCACCAGCCAGGGAAGAGAATCCACAGAATTTTCAAAATAAAATCGGCTACTAACTTGGCTAATGTAAACAATACAGCAAAACAGACTCACCCGGCCATGGAAGAGCAGTCAGAGGATCACGGAGGATTATTTGTGCTCCCTTAGAATAAGTTTCGCCTTAAAAGAGGACAACGGTGGCTGTATTTCAACCATGTGGATTTCTGAGGGGATAAATCTAGAAAGGAGGAGGCATGGAGCGGGTTAGGTGGACATCTGACAGTGAGTTGCAAGTTTGATCTGTCTTTTTTCTACATAAATGTGCTGTTTACTAGTATTTTTTTTTTTTTTTTTATGTAAAAAGTTGTTATCGCGTGAAACCTCGTGAAATCATCTCCTGTGAGGGCTCCACACCGTGCATGAACTGTACACAAAACTGTACTTACTGTGGAGTCACAGTTACAAGAAAACCGTACGGAATACATGCAGACGCTGTGCAGTCCTCTACGTGAGCCTGGGGTAAGACCAGCTCATCTACCTCTCGCTCTTCTGCGTGTGTGTGTAACCGCGTGCTCTTGGTTGCCATGGTAGCGACACCAGTGAGGAGATGTGTAAGAACACTCGGACTCGCCCCTCTGAATTGAGCCGTGTCATGGCAAGGCAAGGCAAGGCAAGTTTATTTGTAGAGCACAATTCATACACAAGGCAATTCAAAGTGCTTCACAGTTGCAGAAAAATTTACAAGAAAACAGATAAAATCAATCAATAAAACATCAACATAAAGTTAATCAATTACAGTAAAAGGCAAGAGTGCAGATAAAATACTTTCAGTTTTCATATGCACGGGTAAAAGAGCTGTTTTCAGCCTGGATTTGAACATTGTCAGAGTTGAGGCCTGTCTCACATCCTCATGAAGATTGTTCCAGATTTTAGCTGCATGAAACTGAAACGCAGCCTCACCGTGTTTATTATTGACTCTGGGAACCACCAGGAGACCCCTCCCTGAAGTTCTCAGGGCCCGAGATGGTTCATACGGCTCTAACATGTCAGAGATGTACTTTGGTGCTAAACCATGAAAAGACTTGTACACAAGCAGAGCTGTTTTAAATTCTATTCTCTGAGTGACAGGAAGCCAGTGCAGAGACCGGAGCACTGGACTAATGTGGTCGTATTTCCTGGTTCTTGTCAGGACTCGAGCAGCAGCGTTCTGGATGTACTGCAGCTGACTAACAGCTCGTTTAGAAAGGCCAGTGAGCAGGCCGTTACAGTAGTCTAACCTGCTGGAGACAAATGCATGGATGAGTCTCTCTAAGTCTGGTTTTGACACTATTCCTCTGATCTTAGCAATGTTTTTCAGATGGTAAAAAGCTGATGACGTTATTGCTTTGATGTGGCTGTTTAAGTTCAGGTCTGAGTCCATGATTACTCCTAGATTTCTAACCTGATTTTTTGGTTTCAGAGCGAGAGACTCAAGGTGACTGATAACACTTTGTCTTTGTGTCTGTGGGCCAAAGACAATGATCTCAGTTTTGTCTGAGTTTAGTTGGAGAAAGTTGTTTTGCATCCACAAAAGCGTCATGAAGCGCTGTGCTGTACATGAGCGTCGCCTTAGCCCTCTGGGTCAAAGTCAGCATTGCGCCTGGGCACAGTGTAGTTGGACAATTGTAGGTACAGCCTTGGCAGGGCCGGACTGAAAAACAACCCTGGACTCTGACCAGCCTGGCCCAAATCAGCGTAAATGCAACACTTCCACAAAGACATACTTTTTAGCCTTAACCGAGAGCATTTTCTCCAGTTCAGCTTTACCCAAATCTAAAAGCTTCTCGACAGGAGAGCAACAGTGTAACGCCTCATTTGAAAGCTAAGACCTACAAAAGTGATTGTAACTTTTTGTCACGTTGTCGACGTGTTTTTGTCATGTTTTTGTTGCTTTTTCATCGCTTTTTTCAGTGCTTTGTCGTCATATTTTTGTCACTTTCTTGTCACTATTTTGTTGTGTTTACGTCACCTTTTTTTGTTGCTTTTCCGGCACATTTTTGTTCAGTTTTCATCCTCGTTTTCGTTGCTATTTTGATACTTTTCTTTTAAGTTTTTAGATTTGGGTAAAGCTTGGTTAAGAGGTTAAGGGGATAGACCGGCTAGACCGGTGGTCCTTCTGTGCTTTTCCAGAATTGGATGTATGGCCAGTCCGCTCATGACCCTTGGTATTCCAACATGAATGTCACCACTTTCCCGCTGCTCAAATCATGATTCAAACTCCTTTTTCCACATGTTTTGCAGAGCATCGACCCGGGAAGAGGAAGCTTTGCACCGAGTGTGGCATGTTCTACAGGAATCTGCCTCACGAGTGCGAACACAAAATCAAGCCGTTCGTCTGCAACATCTGCGGCAAGCGATGCGTCTCGGAATCCTACCTCAAACTGCACTACGGCATCCACATGGAGACCTACGAGCACCCCTGCAAGTTCTGCTACGCCAACTTCAAAACCCGGGTGGACAAGCTGGCGCACGAGCTCGTCCACCAGGAGCAGGAGGACCCCTACAGGTGTCCCGACTGCGCGCTGACTTTCCCCTCTTTCAAAGGCCGGGCCGAGCACGCCAAGCAGCACAGGGACGAGAACCCCTTCAAGTGCGCCATCTGCGGGACCGAGTTCGGGGACAGGCCGGCGTTCCTCAGACACATGGTGGTGCACACAGGGGAGCGGGGCTTCAAATGTCCCGTGTGCGGGCGTGGCTTCAACCAGGGCAGCCATCTGAAATCCCACATGCGTCTGCACACGGGGGAGAGGCCGTACGCCTGTAAACTCTGCGACAAATCCTTCACTCACAACGTCAGTCTCAAGAGCCACGTGCAGCGATACCACGCGGCGAAGCGGGAGGACACGTCGAGCGAAACGCAGGACACGGGAGCAGACGGGGAAACCGAGAGGAAAGAGGAGAAAGAAGGGAAGGAGGCCAAGTCCAAGTGCAGACGGCCTCTGACAGGGCGACCTAAAGGCCGGCCCAAGAGAGTGGCGGCCCAGAACAGGAAACCGTACAAAGCCATCCAGGACAGTGACGACGGGAGCAGCGAATATGATTTCTCAATGTTTTATATGTAATGTCGACAGTTTCAAGACATTCTATGTGCCTATAGTAGATGATAGAGATGAGGGAAAGTCAAATCCCGGTAAGCAAAGTGAACATCTCATCTGCACATGCGTGGGTCAGCCAGGTTTCTACATTTCAGCTTCCAAACAAACGGACCACGAACACTGAAGTATATTGAGCCATAACCGTGAACCCTAAGGCTTACAGGCATTGGTGTAAACACTAAGTTTTAAAGGGATATTTCAGGATTTTTGACATGGGGCCTCATTTCCTAATTATCCAGAGTGTTGTTGATTTCTGGTAATATATATATTTTTTAATTCATGCAGTCCTTATATTTGAAGAGTTTAGTGGCGCTTGGCTAGTGTTAGGCTAGTGCATGTCAATGGTAACTAGTAGCCTCCATTAAAAACAGTCTGACCCAAGCACAGTGCACCTGAGGCAAATCACTTCTAACACCAGACTAACCATATAAATGTCTGTGTCAATAGAATCATTTTAAAAATATAACCATTTTGCATTTAAAATAACTTATATTTGAGCAGCATCAGTTTCCTGGTTGTAAGCTACGCAGCGGCGGAGTGATCTGCTCGGTTACCGGATCTACAGTAGTTTGTTTACCTGCGGCCGGCATTACGACACGTGGAATTCACAAAGGAGCTTTCTACAAATCAGATATGGAAACGTTTGGAGGACTACCCCATGATTTTGAAGAGGTTTTTAATGGAGGCTACTAGTTACCATAGACATGCGCTAGCCTAGCACTAGCCTAGCACCACTAAACTCTTCTCAACAACACTCTGGATAACTAGGAAATGAGGCCCTATGTCAAAAATCCTGAAATATCCCTTTATTCCTTTTCCTTCTGTTGAATTTCTTTTACATTTTTATTTGAGGTGAAACACAAAAGAAACAAAGAAACAACACTTTCCACATTTCCCAGATTTCCCCCCCCCCCCCAATTTTTACATTTTTTTTCCATTTTCTTTTTTACCTTGTGTTTCGCTGTTTTTTTTTCTTTTATAAATTTTGTCACTTTATCTTCCCAGTTTCCCCCATCAAGTTTTGATGACCAACAGCATCAAAACTTGGATCTAAATTGGTGTTAATTTCGTCAACTAAAATATAGTCATAATTTTAGTCAAAGTTATTATTTTTGGAATAAAATAAGACTAAATAAAAATGAAAAGAAGAGTCTAAAATCATCCAAACTTCCAGTGACAGTTTGAAAGAGCCTCAGATCATTTAAATCCACTGCTAAAGGAACAGCTCTGAGCTTTGTTCATGTGGGAAAAGCTCCATAAACCAGAGGACCGCGATTATATATGATTATAATAAATATAAATGTAAAGTCGACTAAATTTAGTAAATTAAAACTAAAACTAGATTAAATGTAAGAAAATTATTTTACTAAATCTAGACTAAAATTAAAGGACATTTTCATCAAAAGACTAAAACTGAATTCAAGTATGTTGTCAAAATTAACACTGATCTAATTATTTCATATTTTCTCCTGTACCTTTTGATGCTATTTTTTTCGATACCAGTAGTAACTAAACTTTTTTTTCCCGATACCAGACTGGTATTGTTTAACGGTACCCAGCTCTACTCTTAAGTGACGTTTCTTGCACACATTTATTTGATCAGCATCTTAAAACACCGAGGGAAGAGACAGAGGCTCTATAGCAGACCATAGCGGACAGAGGAACGAGTAGAGAGACGGGACCTGGGAACAGCTCGACACTGACACTTTTTAAATCATTTCAATTCATCTAGGGATCACTACTTAGAATCCGTTTAAATATTCAGCGATATCGGCTGACGTGAGGCCAGTTTCAGACCCTGGACTTCATTGTAGTCGATATTATTTCTATGGGTCAGTCGCCTTCAAAGATCAGAAATGTGTTTGTCTCCAACTATGAACAGCATCTCTCTTTGTTCTTTTTGGTTACAATGCAGTCCTGATTGTATCAACTTTCCAGTGATTTGGAATGGTCCAAATCGTGGCTTTTCACCGTCTGTGAATAGCATTGTTTAATGTTTGGTTGCTGCAATTCGCTTATTGTTCATGGTCTTATTTTTTCTGTCTAATCTAAATTCCACTAATTTAGATTAGACTTCTATCATCCATTACTCAATAAAACTTTAGGTTGAGACAATACAACAAGGTCTGTGTTTTGCTGTGTTTACAATATACTCTGAGGTGGCAAAAAATAAATGTATTCTACAACACCAAGCTTATACCCCGTATTCAAACTGGCATTAAATATTAATTTCTGAGAAACGTTTTTCCTTAACAGACACATACAGTGAGAACCAGATGTTTACAGACGCTTCATAAAAAGTTTTTCCAGAATGGAATCTTTTCATAGCATTTTTTTTTCTCACTGACATGAAACCAGAATTCACTTTTATTTATTTTTAGGTCAATTAGAATTTTAAGAAATATGTATATTTGTCAAATGCCAGAAGAATGAGAGATAGAATATTTTAGAAATGTTTTTGTTAGTTTTTACAAAGTCAGAAGTTTACATACACTAAGATTACTATACCTTTAAACAATTTGGGAAAGCCCAGATGACGATGTCATGTCCTTGGAAGCACAAGTCTGGTTCATCCTTTGGTGCAATTTCAAGACACTTGAAGGTCCAGGTTCATTGGTTAAAACAATGATGGAAATGTCCAGTCATCATACAGATTAAAAGAAGTGTCCCTGACCACTCTGTGGTCTGAAATGTGAATATCAACCCAAGAACAAATGCAAAAGATCTGGTGAAAATGCTGAACCCGGCAAGAGTTTGTCATTATCCAGAGTGAAACAAGTCCTGTACCGACATGGGCTGAGAGGGAACTCTGCCAGGAAGAAGCTCTGATTCCAAAAGAAACATCAAAAAGACAGTTTGGAGTTTGAAAATAAAAAAAGAATAGACTCTTCTGACGGGAAAAAAGTAAGAAAATGTGTCTCAGTTAGACCAGATCTGAATGGACAAAAACTCCTGCCAACTATTGTGAGAAGCTTGTGGAAAGAAATCCAAAACGTTTAACCCAAGTTATACAGTTTAAAGGCAATGCTACCAAATATTGATGAAATGTATGTAAAATTGGTTTGTAAAAAGTATTTTTTTTTTAAATGTGTAGAAAATGTTCATTCTTCTGGAATTTGACAGAAATATTTTTTAAAATAATAATTGACCTAAAAAAAAAAAAGAAAAAGTAAATTCTGGTTTCATGTCAGGGAGAAAAACAATGCAAATGTGTCTTTTTATGAAGTGTAAACAGCTGATTCCTGCTGTATGTATAAACTACGCTTAAGTCCGAAAGGGGCGTTGACACGTGTGTGAACAAGGCATCAGACATGAAATCTTCCAGCAGAGCCAATCATCACATTATCTTCTGAGAAATTCTACCTCTCTCATTCATTATACAAACATGTCCTTCATAACTGATGTTTTAGGCTAGCATATACAAAACATTAGTAAATACATTGGCAAACATTATGTCCAAGTTTTTTAATTGACTAACAGAAAACAAACTTTAGTTACATGTTACAAGTTACACTTGTGACAAAATTGTTGGTTCCCCTTGGTTAATGAAAGAAAAAACTATGATGTTAATTAGAGACACACCTTGATTGAACATGTCCCTATAGTGACATTATTTTCAGTCTTTTCTAAGGGTACCGTGATTTTTGTCCAGGCCTGTTTCATTTTGTACAATTATTCTATTGAACCACGGTTCTAAAGCAGTGTCGACATTCATTGCTTAATTTTCATTAAATATGTATGTATTATTACTTTGGTCAGATGAAAGTTATTTCTGTGACCATTGTGGGTGTTTCTTCATTAACCGAGGGGTACCAGCAATTATGTCCACATGTGTGTGTCTCATTCGAGCATCAGCCATGCCTGACAGTGATTTGCACAACCATATAAGGTCGCGCCCAGTTGAACAAAGGTTTCTTTGAAGGTGATGAGCCGCACCAGGTCACACTGATAGATTAACACAAAAATACTTCTACTAAAAACTACTAACGGATAGCAAAGATGCTCAAAAGTGCCTGGGTAAGTAAGTGATGCAGTCAATTCCAGTTCAGTCTTTCTGGTAGAGCTGAAACAACTAATCGATTAATCTACAACTTATCAATTTCTGAAATAATTTCAATTTCTTCTATAATTCTTTAAGAAACTATTTGAAGAATCAATATTTGTCTTTTTATACATTTTATAGTTTGTTATGAGAATAGGTACAACTGACCACACGTTTATACAAACCTTATATGGATTGGTGTTTCAGTGGCCCACATAGTTGGGGGCATAACATTTAGGAAAAAAAAGAGCTGTGTCCATATTTTCTGAATGCATGTCTGTTAGCATTCCATCACAGCAAGAGAACAAAACTCAAATGGCCATGTCTGTGATGCTTTTCTGTGGATTCCTGTGAAATCTGTATTTGCATTTACATATAAACAGAATGTGCATATTCTCTGTAAGTTTGACGCTAGAACTATAGACACGGTAAAATCACACACTATAGCATTTCAATACAACATACTAAGTACCCCTTGCATGCTCCATTCATAACTTCTCTGTACCTGCCTTTATTAATCCATGAGGCAATGCAGTGCTGTGAATGATTGTCCTATAGGTCACACATTGTATAGACTTTGTTAAATATCTTTTTTTTTCTTGTCTTCATATCAAGTTCTTCATTTTACATTATCTGGGGCAAACTTTTGTCATCACTAAATATTTGTTGGAAAATGAACATTTTATTCATGTCAATATATACTACATTTAGTGTTACTATTACAGAACAGAAGGAAAAGGCTTTTGGAGCATGAAATCCTCTCCTCATGAAATATGGCAAAGAGGTCCGCAGCTACTGAAGTTAGCTGCTAACGGCTATTGGGGAGAATTGTGCTGTGCTCTGGCTGTACCAGCAATTTGGAATCACAGTGGAAGGTCCACATGCAGTATATTTACTTAAATCTAGGCATAGGTCATTATTGTATCCATGATGTTACTTTAAGCCATCTATTGCTCTTTCTTTAATAGGATTCCCTAAGTAACACTGGCCAAGCCACTGCAGGTCATTAAACCGCATTAAACTCCCAATAACGTTTATAATGCATATTACATACATCTCTTATTGAAGGTTGCTTGCAATGAACCAGAGGAAGTCCAAGGAACTCCCAGGATGGCTTTATGTGAAATACTCCACATTTACAGAGCTATTCAAGTTGTACACTAGATGATAGTTGTTATGTCCCTAATCAGGTAGAGACATAACTAGTACAAGACAATCACAATGAGACAAACAGCCGGTACTTAGGCGTTTTTATTTGTGCCAACACCTCAATTTGAAGGTTTAATATTGGTTGGAAGAAGTCAACAGTTGTGCCAACAGAACAAAAGGAATGATCAAATAAACATGGAATAAATGGAATAAACAGGAACGTGGAATCAACTACGATCTAACACTCTGGGACCGAAAGCTTGTTTACTTCAGACATTGGATTTACTGTACAAGGAAGATGAGAAGCCAGATGAGGCCAGGAGGAGAGCGAGACAAATGGAGGAGGAGAGAGGAGAGGACGCGGATCTGTTTGTTTCTGGAGGCGCAGGTAAACACTGAGCATTGCCTAAAAATTAAGTTAAAACCTAGGAAATGGTAATAAGCCACTATATTGTATATTAACTCCAACTGTAAACCTGCTTACATGTGAGCCTACATTACAGATTTGGACGTGAACATATTGTACTTGTTGTTAATTAGGCGTTATCCCTCCACTCTTAATATGATGACATCATCACACGATTAGTCGACTCTACGCCGACTTTCTTGATTATAAAGTCGACTTTTAAAAATCAGTAGTCGTTCATGCCCTGCCATTATCACATACTCACAGTATAAACATATTTAGTGCAACATCATTCCCAGTAACCAACATTTACATGGTACTACAGGGGCACTTGGACCTGTTAAATAGCATTTCTTCGACATTCTCCTGGACAGAAAAACACTTTTTACCAGTAAAAATTAAAATATAGATCTATCCATAGCTACTGTGCAAACTCTGTCATCAGTATATTCATATAGGTAACTTGCGTGTATGTAAATGATGTCACCACTCTGTAATTTGGTCTTGTTCAACATTTGCAGGTCACTGCTGGTCGGACCATTGGAAAAGCCATCAGCTCAGGCTCAACAACTCTGTCAGATTCCTCTCCTTAACAATAGTGTTTAACAACCATCCACTAATTATCTACAAGTGCAGACTAGAAAACCTACGTATATGTTACATTTGCACAGTCAGAAGAACCATGTGAGGAGGCGGTCGTCACCACCTGTGCCCAAACGACCACTCACATTTTCAATAAGACCACATGACTGGGCAAATCTGCTTTTGAAAAGACATGGCACAGGATTTAAGAGCCTCCAGTGGACCAATGTGATAGCCAGAGGTATCCGGAGCGTGTACAGCCATTGCTCCTTTGCATTCAAGAGACACTACCTGAAAAGACTCAACTCCTCCAAATCGGGGCCTGTGTTCAAATGTGATGCATATTGCAGGTTTTAGGGTACAGCCACCCTGGCGTCACATCGACATCTGAATGCAGTGTTGGTCCTGCATGGTGGCCAGGGGCGACATTATAAAACAGAAACAAAATGTGGACCTGTGCGGGCAAGGGACAGAAGACAGTTGGGTGATCAACTACAGCATCAACTCCCCGGGCCATGCACATGGCCCATCTCCAACAACTTTCACCTGCAACATACAACTCTGGGTGCAGGGATGAGGCACCACCAACAAATGTTCTGTAGAATGTGGCCTATGAAAGCAGAAAGAATAAAAGGCTCCACAAAAACAAAATCTTAATCCTTCTGTGCGTGCTACTGCTTCTGAAAGAACCAGCCACACCAACGCGTGTTCTCCAAAAAGTACTGCTGGAGCCAAAAGGCGAAATGCTGTGGTCTGCCAGTGGCATGTATATCAGGAGAGGTGTGAAGAGGATATCGTCTATATTGATGCCACTGGCAGCCTCCTGCATCGCCAAGAGGGGCGTCTTTATTATGTCTATGAGTTAGTGATGCGTCATCCCCAGATGGGCTCGTCCCCACTAGCTGTGGCCACCTATTTATCTTCTGAGCAGACAACTGCGTCAGTCACGTACTTTTTGATGCCATTCTTGACTGATGTGGAAAAAACATAATGGCACCAACATCGCCACGTCGGTCATGCTAATGTGTGACAGGTCCGTGGTCCTAATGCAGGCAATCTGTATGTCCTTCATGAGCAAGGCCCTTCCTGACGTAAATGGACAAACAGTAACAAGTCAATCTACAGTGTAGATGGATGTTGTCATCCAGGCAGTCTGCCAACATAAACATGTATTTGATCCATTCTGGTTTTCCCACAATGCACCAGGCCACTACACCTTGGCGATGCACATTTTCAGAATGTTCACACTAACTAATTCACACCAACTCTCTCACTGTCACTGGGGCAGAATTGTATGATGGAGGAGGTGAGGATGGACTGCACCAGCATCCTGGTCGGTAGCTTAAGTTTCCTCAGCTGCCGCAGGAAGAACATCCTCTGCTGAGCCTTCTTGATGGAGGAGCTGATGGTTGGCTCTCATTTGTGGTCCTGGGTGATGGTGGTGCCCAGGAAACGGAACGAGTCCACGATGGAGATGGGGTGGGAGAGTCTGTCAGGGCGAGGGGGGACGGTGGGGCTGTGTCTTTCCTGAAGTCCACGATCATCTCCACTGTCTTCTGGGCGTTCAGCTCCAGGTTGTTGTGGCTGCACCAGGACGCCAGCCGGTCCACCTCTCTCCTGTAGGCGGACTCATCACCGTCTGAGATGAGCCCGATGAGGGTGGCGTTGTCCGCAAACTTTATCAGTTTTACGGACTGGTGACTGGAGGTGCAGCAGTTTGTGTACAGATACAAGGTACAGCTCTTTTCCCATCTTTCCCTTACTGCTGCAGTGAAGCTTTCCTCTTCATGAGCTGATTAAAGTGAATTACAGTGTCCCTCACTGTATTTAACCACGAGGGAGATCAAGTGACCACTACGTAACATTGGGGAAGTGTGCACGTATGTGCGTGCGTGTCGGTGTATTGACAGGTTGATGTCCTTTGTCATGGGAATAAGTTCAGAGAACAGCTGATTGTTGTTACGTGGCTAATGGTGCGACGCGTGTGAACACGGACTGAACTAACTTTGGAGTAAATACAGTTGATACTAGGGGCGACCAACACAGAGCTCCAACATGTGTGAAAACTGCCTTAATCGGAGGTATTTGTCTGGAAGAAACCTTAACAGTACGATGATCACACTGAATCTTTCATGAAATATTGAAGGTTTTCATACCTTGTCCAAGGCATTCAACTATTTCACACTTTTCAGCAGCAGATTCTTTTTCTTTCCCATATTGCTTGGAAATGGTGGTCTGCTTTATAATGTGGAACATCCTTTTCCAGTAGTTTTTCCCTTAACTGGGCTCACCTGACATACTCATTATCACAGGTGTCTGAAACTGATTTTACAATACCATCCATGAGTTTAACCTCTTAACCCCCACCCTAACCGAGCACATTTTCTCCAGTTTGGCTTTACTCAAATCTAAAAGCTTTGAGTTGCCTTGTGTACGAAATGCGCCATTTCTTCTTGGGAAAAAAGCGCCAAAATAGCGAGGATGAAAACGAAAAAACAAAACAAAAAAGACAAAAGCCAACAAAAGAGCAAAAATAACAGAAAATAAAGAAGCAACAAAAATATGATTAAAAGTGAAAAAGAGTCACAAAAGGGCAGCAAAAAAGTGACAAAAGCGCAACAAAGTAGCAACTAAAAAGTGACAAAACGTGATGAAACACAACAAAAATGTGACAAAACCACGCCAACAACATGACAAAAAGTTTTAGTTCTCTTTCAAATGAGGCATTACACTGTTAAGGCGGGGGTTAAGGGGTTAATTGAAAAACCTTTTTTTTTTTTTTTACCTTTGTGACACTGAAATAAAATTTGCATAATAATTTGGAACATACTTTATACACCTGTAGGTGATGACCCATAGGCCACACCTGTGTCAGTCTGTGTTGCCAGATAAGATGGTATACCTCCATTTGAGGTAATTCCTGTTAGGATTTGGGTTGGTGTTCGGGTTTGGTTGGGGTTTAGTTTTGTTTTTGCCACCGTCTCGGTGTGTGTTCCTGTCCTGGTGTGTGTTATTTTGCCGTTCTAGTTCTGTCTGGGTGATTCTTGCTTTCCCTTCCTCTTGTTTGATCACCTGCCCACCCTAATATGTTCCAGCTGTGCCTTGTTCCCTTTTGTGTCTATTTATACCCTGGTGTCACCTGTGTCCTTTGTCGAGTCATTGTGTGTTTTTGCGTTCGTCTGGATTGGTACGATTTTTGTATGTACCTTTTGTTGCCTTCTGTACTTGGTATTTCGCCATTAAATTTGGGTTTTGTTTCACCAAGTCTTGGACTTTCTGCATTTCTTGGGTCATTCCCATTCGTCATTCAGCAAACCTCAACAGAATGACTCGACCAAAGCAAGACCCAGCAGATAGTCCGCCTGAGCCCTGGGACTGGCCTTCGTTCTCTCCGCCAGCGCCCCGGGAGCCACGCCTGCTCGTCCCCGCGCCTAGGCTTGCCCTGGGGTGGCCGTCATCCGCCCCGCGGCGGGGGCGTAGGGGAAAGCCTTCCTGCACAGGAGCCCGCGGACCGGCCTACTCAGCAGTCTCCACACTCAAAAAATAATTCTTTGAATGAATGTAAAAAAATCATTGAAACTATTTCCACATGATTAAATGGCTTTCTTTCAGCATGAAGCAATTGTGTTCGTCCAATGTGATGCACTTGAGTAGGTTCAACGCCATATATTAGGGTTGATTGAACTTATTTACTAGGTTTGGGTCCTATTGTTGTTTCAACTGTTTTTATGACAATATGGTAAAATAATGCTGCACACTGCTTCCCCTTATTTCTGAAAGCGCAGAGAAAAAATGTGCTGCTCAAATGTGCCTATTTTTAAGCTCAGGAGATAAACATAACACTCTTATTGTAGCCTCATTGTAGTTTCATTTTTGCCATTTTTCTTTATTTCTTTTAAATTTCACTAGGAGCAATAGATGAGACTAGAGGAGACCTGCACGAGACACCAGGGAGAAACTGATTTTATAGTTCCTTTGTGTCTATGCATGGAGACTAATTCAAAACAAAAGTCACAATGGAGACACAAAGATTAAATTTGCAAAGTATTCACTTTTGAAACATCCTTCTTCACCTGTTGGTCTATGACAGACTGAAGAGCAAAGTAGCCTGGGATTTTCTGTTTAATATAAAGAGCACACTTTTAGCATCATGTTTCTGTCACTCATGGTGTCAGACACCGTGAGTGACAGTAACATGACGCTAAATAGTGAGCCCTTTATTTTCACAAAAAAGGCCGAGGCCTCAATGCTCTTCAGTCACAGACTGAGAAGTGAAGAAGGAAGTCATGGAGCTTCTGCTTTAGTCAGAACTTTCATACTTCTGTTGGATGTAAGAATGAACGATTGAATTTCAAGTATTCCTTTGTGATGTATGTGTGGAAAATTCTGTATATATTTAAATATGACTTTATTATTCTCATTCTTAAAACAAACACTTTGTCCCTTGTATCTGCTGTAGAGTAAAGTCTGTCCCAGTTCCTGAGTCGTGGTGCAGCAGGACTGTTACAGAAGCAGCTCATAAGGTTCTTCTCTTCAACAGTTACTATAGTAACTACGTTCTTCAAAGTCAAAGTAGATCTACCACAGTCCTGTCCACATCTGTCATGGTCCACCATGACCCACCGTGACTCAGAGGAACCGGGACACACATGACTCCACATCAGATACAAATGACAAGTGTTTTTTTTAATTTAAGAATGAGAGTAATTAATAATTAGTTAATAAGTAATATAATCATATAAATTCAGGATATTTTAACCTTTATATGTGTCAGGGTTCGGGTTTAGTTGGGGTTTTAGTTGGGTTTTTCCCCTGTCTCTGTGTGTGTTCCTGTCCTTGTGTGTTTTATTTTGACGTCCCAGTTCTGTCTGTGTGCCTCTTGCTTTCCCTTCCTCTTGTTGATTACCTGCCCTGTCCTGATGTGTCGCACCTGTTCCCCATTTCCCTTGTGTGTGTATATATTCCCCTGTGTTCTCCTGTGTCCTTGTCCTTGCATTGTTGATGTTTCGGCCTTCGTCTTGTCTGTGGATGTCAATAAACTTGTGTTTTGACGAAAGCTGCTCTGCGCATGGGTCTCTTTCCCGTACCCTCACCCCCAAGCCGTGACAGAATGCAAGGACCAGAGCAAGACCCAGCAGACGGCGCCTGGCACCCGTTATCCCGTGTGCTGGGTGGACGGTCCCGTCCGGAGGCGTTTCCCGCATGGTCGTCCATGCCGGAGCCCCAGGACCGCCCTGCGTCGTATCCTCAACCAGCGCCCCGGGACTGGCCTTCGTGTTCCCAACCAGCTCCCCGGGCCTGGTCTTCGTCTTCCCCGCCGGCGCCCCGGGACTGGCCTTCGTGTTCTGCGCCAGCGCCCCGGGACTCTCGCCCGCTCGTCCCTGCGCCCCAGCTAGCCCTGGGTTGGCCTTCGCCCGACCCACAGCGGCGGCAGCAGGGGGGCCGCTCAGCACCGGAGCTTGCGGACCGGCTCGCTCCGTGGTCTACGCAGCTGCCCCCGGTCCAGTCTTCGCCTTCGCCTCTGGCCCGGTCTACGCAGCTGCCCCCGGTCCAGTCTTCGCCTTCGCCTCTGGCCCGGTCTACGCAGCTGCCCCCGGTCCAGTTTTCGCCTTCGCCTCTGGCCCGGTCTACGCAGCTGCCCCCGGTCCAGCCTTCGCCTTCGTCTCTGGCCCGGTCTTCGTCTCTGGCCCGGTTTTCGCCTTTGCCCCCGGTCCAGTCTTCGCCTTCGCCTCTGGCCCGGTCTACGCAGCTGCCCCCGGTCCAGTTTTCGCCTTCGCCTCTGGCCCGGTCTACGCAGCTGCCCCCGGTCCAGCCTTCGCCTTCGTCTCTGGCCCGGTCTTCGTCTCTGGCCCACTCTTCACCTTCGTCGCCGGTCCAGTCTTCACCTTCGTCTCCGGTCCGGTCTTCGTCTCCGGCCCGGTCTTCGTCTTCGTCTCCGGCCCGGTCTTCGTCTTCGTCTCCGACCCGGTCTTCGCAGTCGTCTCTAGCCCAGTCTCCGCCACGGCCCCCGGACCCGGGGCCGCCAGACCCGGTGCCCCTGTGGGATCCACCGGACTGGCTGCCTCCGAGGGTCCCCCGGATCGGCGGCCGTTGTGGAGCCGCCCGGACCTACTGCCTTGTGGGCCCCTCCTGGGCCGCTTTCTACAGGTTCGCGGGGTTTCCCGCCCGACCTCCTCTGGGGCCTTCCAGACTGGCGTGCCCCGGGGGTCCCGGTGAGGCCACCTCCGCGCCCCCTGAGCGACGGCCCCGTGGTCCCAGGGCCGGCCGCGGTCGGTGCCGCCGGCCTCGTCATCCCCGGGGTCCTCTGGGCCCACCGCCTTGGGGACCTTCCTTCCCCCGCGGGGGGTCTTGACTTTTGGGGGTGGGGGTTTTGTGCATGTTTTTTGTTGGGGTGCTCCCGCCTTTGGGTTTTGGTTTTGTTCTTTGGGGGGGGGGCTGGTGCTGTTTTTTTTTTCTGTCGGGTTGTTCCCGCCTCCGGGCCCCGCCGCCCGCCCGGCCCGTCGTTTTTTGTTCCTTTTCTTCTTTTTTTTCTGGGCCGTCTGGGAGCCGTCCCTTGGGGGGGGGTTATGTCAGGGTTCGGGTTTAGTTGGGGTTTTAGTTGGGTTTTTCCCCTGTCTCTGTGTGTGTTCCTGTCCTTGTGTGTTTTATTTTGACGTCCCAGTTCTGTCTGTGTGCCTCTTGCTTTCCCTTCCTCTTGTTGATTACCTGCCCTGTCCTGATGTGTCGCACCTGTTCCCCATTTCCCTTGTGTGTGTATATATTCCCCTGTGTTCTCCTGTGTCCTTGTCCTTGCATTGTTGATGTTTCGGCCTTCGTCTTGTCTGTGGATGTCAATAAACTTGTGTTTTGACGAAAGCTGCTCTGCGCATGGGTCTCTTTCCCGTACCCTCACCCCCAAGCCGTGACAATATGCATGGATCAGATGTGCCCTTTTTGTAATTGTAGCAATAATTATCCATATATTTTGTGATTTTATTACATATTTAAATATGTAATATGTCTGAGTCAAAATATGATTGAACTTCTATATGCAGCAGAAGTTTGAAGTTCTGTCTAAAGCAGAATCTCCATGACTTCCTTCTTCACCTGTCGGTCTGTGACAACAACTTTTTGTTGAAAATAAAGGCCACATTGTATTTAGCCTCATATTATTGTCACTCATGGTGTCTGACTTAAAGCCTAACTCTGAAGAAAGTCAATTCACGTTTACACTGACAAAGTTGGAAGGGCGGCCCCTTGTGTCCAATTGCGTCCAACTGCCCGGACCTAACTGGCACCCGATCAATCCTAATATTTTGCGTTGAACCTACTCAAGTGCATCACGTTGGACTAACACAATTGCTTAAAGAAAGCCATTTTATCATGTGGAAATACTTTCCATGATTTTTTTACGTTCATTCAAAGAGTTATTTCTGATTTCATTCCTCCCATCATGATTTAATCATGTTCATCTTGGAAACGTGAAATTATTGCTTCCATAATACATGTTACAATTTAGTTAATGTAACAGCCCACTGGTTTTCTTATTTTGAGTGCACCGCTGTCCCCGGTCTGTTCACCGCAGCTGCCCTCGTCGGAGCCCGCGGACCGGCTAGCCCAGCTCGTCCCTCCGCCGTCTCCGCAGCTGTTTTCTTCTGAGCCGGCCCGTTTACCTGTGTTCTCTACTGTGGTCGGTCGATTCCCCGCCGCTGCATTCGCTCGAGCCCGTGGACCAGCCTACTCTGCAGTCTCTGCTGCCGTCCCCGGTGCGTTCTCCATTGCTGTCACCGTTCCGGTCTCCGCAGCGGTCACCGTCCCGGTCTCCGCAGTCCCGGAACCCGCCCTCGTCTTCGCCGCCGGAGCCCCGGGGCCCGCTTTCGTCTTCACCGCCACGGCCCCCGGACCCGGTTCCGCCGGACCCACAGCCCCTGTGGGATCCACCAGGCTGGCTGCCGCCTAGGGCCCCTCCGGGCCGGTGGCCGTTGCGGGACTCCCCAGACCTGCTGCCTCATGGGCCCCTGTTGGGCCACTTCCTTTGGGCTTTGCGGGGCCGTCCTCGGGGTCCCCTGCCCGACCTCCTCGGGGGCCTCCCGGACTGTCGACCCCCGGAGGTCCCCAGTCGGCCACCTCCGCGGCCCCCAGACCGGCTGCCCCGTGGTCCCCGGCCCGGCCGCGTTCGGGTCCGCCGGCTTCGTCGTTCCCGAGGCCCTCCGGACCCCCCGCCTTTGGGACCTTCCTTGCCCCATTGGGGGCCTTGACTCCCGGGGGGGGGGGTTGTGTTTTTTCCCTTTTGGGTTCGTCTGGATTGGTACGATTTTTGTATGTACCTTTTGTTGCCTTCTGTACTTGGGATTTCGCCATTAAATTTGGGTTTTGTTTCACCAAGTCTTGGACTTTCTGCATTTCTTGGGTCATGTCCATTCGTCATTCAGCAAACCACAACAATTCCTTCATTACTCTAAGGGGGGAAAACGTTGTTGGCGCTCAAACTTCTGAGGTATTGTTTTAGCACAACACTGGAAGTAGTAGACAGGTCTCCATACTCCAACTACTAGTACCAGAAAATTTGTCACACGTCAAGGATGTTGGTCTATTTTCACCCTCTCCTTTTTTTTGTATTCAAAAGGTGATGCTCGTATGGTCAGTCCAGGGTTTTGCGCTACATACTGTACCTACACTCTGATGGAGAACGAATCCAAAAAGATTGTGTATACGTTCACCAGAGACAAACGTCCGGAAAGAAAATGTGTGGATGCCATCAGTAAAGAATTGACTATAAAAGAAGTCTGCACTGAAGCACACGCTCAAATAGCAACGTTGTTTCGTAAGTGATGTTTGTGAGATACTAAAAATACAAGCAAAAGTGTATCTAGTTCTATAGTTAGTATTTATTATACAATAACCACCATGTGTGGTACATGTTGATTGTGCACGCTTGTCCCTATCAAATCTTATAGTAGTGATGGGCTAAACGAGCCGATACACGTATCATGCGCTGAAAGCAATGCCCCAGCCGAGCTGTGTCACCGAGCGTATCACTTTAGGAAAAGTCACGTGACGTTTTGTATCGCATTACACCGCGCTCACACCAACAGCGGCGAAAGAGAAGAGAGCAGCGAGCTTCCATTCATTCCCTATGCGGCCTGGTGACCAGAAAGAAGCCTCCGGAAATACACAGGAGAAGGGCGAGATAAGGGCAGTCAGAACGGCGACGGCACTTGTATAGCGTTGAAATCAATCCAACTCTATGTAAGCGGCGACCACCAACCACAGAACAAGATCTGACAGACGCCTGTGCATAATTGGCTCATGCACTTCAAACTCCCACCTCCACGTGCTCCTGCACAAAGGGGGCTGGCCAAGGAAGTAAAGCAAGCTGAGCGATGGAAAGAGACTTTTTTCCGCTTGGTGTGGTATCACGTGTCAATGAGGCGCCATTCTACACCAGGACACGCAACACTGATCAGCTAGTGTATTGCTATGATGCAGTTTGTCACCATGGAGCCTCCAAGAAAGAGAAAATACTCTTCCGTGTAGGATCATTTTTATCTCATAACACCTAATAAGGTAATTGGTATTCCAATGACAGAAACACGGCAAAACATTCCCAGAACTGAAGACCCGCTTGACTATTGGAACACTCAAAAACAGGCATACCCTGTTCAAACTGTCCCGAAAGTATTTGTGTACTCCTGCCTCAACAGATTTTCTCTAAAGCTGGAGAAATTGTATCCATGAGGAGAAATCATTTGAGCTCAAACATGCTTCAAAAACGTCTATTTGTGAGTATAAATGCGGAAGTCGCGTTAGCTTATGTCCTCGAGGAAGACATTGAAATGGAAGATATTAAGGTGCTTCCACACCAAACGTTTTTCGGGCATCAAAACGCGCCTTTAAGCCCGTTATTGGACGCTTGTGCCTACTGAAGTCAGACGCTTGTCACAAATGTCACCGAGTGTCAAGACTCCAGTCGCACGTCAGCTCAGAATGTGTTCGTAGCCATCTTGGAAACAGCTCTTGCTTGAAAAATACCTGCTGTTTGGGACAAACTAGTCTCCCTCTTTGCTACTACCATGTCCTATGGATCTTTAACTATATCCCCATGGTCTACGCGAAATATCCCCAGTCTTTAAGCCTATATTCAGCCCATATGATTGAATATAGGACATATTTTGTGCCGGTAGCAAGTGGCTATAGGCCCGGTTAGCCCCGTTAGCATGTTACAATCGCCAACAGCTCATTGTTGATTAAAAGTCTGCAATAAACCACAATTGCCTGAAGCCTGGCTCAGTGTGGGATCATTGTTAAACGGTTCTTTATGTAGATGGTTTTTATTGGACTTTATTTGTGCATATTTCTTGTTTTCAAGTGATGACTGGAGATTTAGCTTGTAGAATTAGCTTTCTCCGGTGGTAATGCGGTTACACCCCGCCATTCTGACACCCCTCCACTCCGACATTGAGGTCTAATTGTCAGACTGGGAGTGTTTCCATTTTTTAATCAAACGTCCCGGCACTCCGACATTTTTTTCCCCCCTTTTGTCAGAGTGGTGACACTTTTATCTTTTGTGCAACGTCCCGCCATTCCAACACACATTAGTTCGTTAGTTTACGAACCATAACCTTACCTTAGTCCTAACCTTAAGGATAGTGGAGTTTACAAGCTAACCCTAACCTTACCTTAGTCCTAACCTTAAGGATAGTGGAGTTTACAAGCTAACCCTAACCTTACCTTAGCCCTAACCTTAAGGACCTATTGTCGGAATAGTGGTGTCAAAAAGTGTCGGATTGACGGGACGTCGCAATGAAGGGACGTCGGAATGACGGTGTGTCGCACAGGAGGCGTGCGACTCGCTGCGGGACCTCTTGACGCTTCCTGAGGTGCGTCCTCCATGTGTTTTCAATGTAAACCTGAGGCTTGGCCGTGTATGCGATCTCTACGCAGGAGATCATCATCAGCAAAGGCATGGATTTAACAAATGGCCGTGCACAGAAGGAGCAAAGATAGAGTGTTGAGTCCAATTCATGCTTTCCCCAACCTATCAATTATGACAATGTCATGGCCCTGTGTTGTCACTCTTCCCCTCCCTCTTGGTTCAGTGTTTGTCTGTTTGGCACACCTGAATCCAATCCACAACACTTTACCTGCAGTACACAGCAAATTCAGATGAGTTAAATTCTGGGTGTTGAGTAGGTTTTAAAGAGTTTTACACTGTCTGAGTTCAACAATCAGCTTCATGTATTTATTTTTATTATGAATAAAACATCATGGAGATCGGAAATTGAGATTGATCATTATGAGAAAAAAAAAAGGTGATTCATTTTCTTGCCATATTGTCCGTACTAGCCCAAGGTATTTGCCCATGACAGAAAACCAAGTTGACGCATAGGTCAGTGCAACATTCACCACATACTGTAGGAAGACTGATGGTGTAGAGGAGAAGCCTGCCTTCTTCTACTACAGGTAATGAGGAGTGGATTGGATTCAGGTGTTGCAGATGGACTGATGGCTCCGCCCACAGACAAACACAGAAACAAGAGGGAGGGAAAGAGTGACAACACAGGACCATGACAGACATTGAGAAATCAGAGATTTCTGTGTGCGCTTTGCAGAAAAACACACTCCATTAACTGTAAAAGTTTGTTCATAAGTGTTGCCCTAATACTGTTGCCCCCAGTACAATGCTGTAACACTAGAACATCGTTGATGTTTCAATGTAGTAGAAATGCAGCGGATTAGAAAGCCTTCAGATAGGCTCATCCACTCTTAAAAAGCGAAGAGCTAAAACAATTCTATATTTCAGTGATGCACAATCATGCAACAGACCCTTATGAGAGACCAACAGGCCCGGTTAGAACCATGAGGCCGTCCTTCTGTGGACCCATCACCTGCAGGAGGAGCCATAGGGGCTGGTGCAGCTCCAACAGCTGCCCCCACGACCCGGCAACGGACAAGTGGAAGAAAATGGATGGATGGATGGATGGATGGACAGACAATCATGCAGCATGAAAGATGTACCTGAGGTATAGCGGTAATTTATTTTGTCTCTAAAATGCTTTGACTTATAGTCATTGCAGTCATCATTATTCTTTTCACAGGGTTCTCCGAAAAATACAGAACTATGTGGAGGACATTGTCCCTCTCTACAGTGCAATAGAATTCAAGGGTCAATTCAGACTGTCACATGATCAAGTGGAGGTATGGATTTAATATTTCAACACACAATTGTGAGGGAGTGAACCAGGGTTACAAAAAAAAAAAGAGTGGCTTTATCACCTTGCTTCTCTGAGCCTCCTTTCTCTGTCAGATGTGTGGTGTTCACTTTCAGAAGGTGTCATTCCATAGCTATTACCACTACAATATACACATTGTGGGTCAAGTGACATAATTCTATGACAAAGTATGTGTAAAAAAGATATATGTAACGTTCTATTCATCTATCTCTCACAGGCACACATCACTGCTCTTTTGCCCCATACAATAACACCACACAAACAAAAATACCTAAAACAAAAGTGTCCTGGCCTGGTCATACCAAGAATCCTCTCGAGGAATATCTGAGCGTTTTGGTATTTCTAAATCAACACTCTCAACACACCTACACAATTTCTGCAAACTGGTAAACCGTCATCTACAAGACTTCATTGTGTGGCCTGTGGGAGAGGCCATTCAGCGAACAGTAGCTGGATTTCAAGAAGCAGGTTTCCCCAGCATCATAAGTGTACAGTTGACGAATGTCATATACCAATTAAAAAACAAAAACAAAACTTTGTTCTATACTACAACAGCAAACTATTTACTCAATTAATCTAACTGGATTTTGCACTCATGACAGAAGGTTCTGCCACATCAGAGGTTGGGCAAATGTTGGAAGAAGACGCACTTTATTGGGGACTATGCTTACCCACTTTATCCCCAGCTGATGAAGCCCTACAGAGATAATGGCCATTTGATATGCAGGTAATGCAATTTCGATCTACTACTACAGTAGCAATAGCACATGCATTTGGTTTACTTAAAACAAAACTCAGACTGAAGTGCTTACCAATGAAGAATCAAATTAGTGAAGCAGTAAAAACATGTTGCATCCTACACAACATCTGTCTGAGCTCAGATGATCACCCTGGCAACCCACTGGATGGTGGTGCAGATGATGATGATGATGATGGTGCTGGTCTCTGCGCCTCTGTTTTGTTTCATTTGTGTCATTAATTGATATTTTGAAACGGGTCTCTCTTGCAAATAAAATATTTATAATATGTAATATAATAAATATGTCATCCCTTCCCAAAGTATGTGGGTCCCTTCAATCACAAGGGTCCTGCTGCCTTCATGTGGAAGCCCATGCAAACTGGATTAAAATCTTATGTACTCCTACTCAGTTTGCAGTTAGAATTTGGCTGTAAATGTGCTTAATAACTATGGCCTTGAATATTTCCATCCATCCATCCATTTTCTTCCTCTTTATCCGGGGCCGGGTCGTGGGGCAGCAGTCTCAGCAGAGATGCCCAGATGTCCCAATCCACGCACACCTCCTCCAGCTGTTCTGGGGGGCTTGAAAGTCTTGCAATCAGGCACTCGTATGTGTTCACCTCAGGCGGAGCCACTGCTGCGCGATGCTATAGAAAAAAACTCTGCACAGTTGCTGCTAAGCATTGATATGAATGAAAAATGGTTTTCTGATTCTTTGCTTGTGCTTTAGTGACAGTGGAATAGTTTAACCAGCCTACATTTCTCTGACACTTGAAGCAAATCTTGCCTCTTTCCTCTCTCCCTCTCTCAGATATTATTTCAATACGTGTGGGTTTGTAGGGTGTGTAGTACCTGTCGGTCCAGCGATCATGTCACAATAAAATCCCCTTTTAAACATGTTTGTAATCCTTGTTAAATGCGCCCGCGTTCGTGTTTTCACAAGTTCATTGAAGGATATGATCCTCTGATCCGAATGCCTGGGGTCGGGAAAGGCATTTCAAACCACAGCTGCTGATCCGATCGTCAATACTACTTCCTCTTTTCAGACGGTGTCTCTGTTTCACTTGTGTCTTTATGACACAAGTGAAATTCAGATAATCAATAAATGATTCTAGAATGTGCGTTTTTACTCCTCCTGAGGCAGCGTTCACGCCGCTCTGAACAGCTGACGGGCGTTGCTGCTGATGGACATCGCTCTGACGCACCTGCCGCCACACACCACCACTCACCCACGCAAGCTCACTCATCACCCGCACACGTGCGCGCACTTCCCATTGACAATACACAGGAATCAGCCGCACCTGCCGTGTGAACCGCTTTTGGTGTGTAGGCACCTGAAGTGCTTTTCCTCAACCCACATCTATTACTCAATAAATGTGGGTTGAAAATTCATTCAGAAAATTCATCCGTACATAGTAAGTTGTATTTCAATAAGTAAATGTTAGCAGTGTAATATATCGTTATCCTATCGATATGTGAACATTCAAGATATTGATATCTCCAAAACATTAAGCCTAGATTTTCATCAATAAAACTGCACTCTTTTGTATTATGTTTTTATTTTTCTGAAAAATGCTTGGTTTTCACCGAACCTGTAGTTATATCGTTTCGATATCGAGATATGAAATTTTGTCCATATCGTTCAGCTCTACTTTCTATGGCACCAAGAGTCAGGTAGGTTCTTTTCAGGGTAAATGGACTCAACTAATATAGCACTTTTCTACCTTTATCAGGCCCAAGGAACCAGTCACCCATTCACTCTCTCATTCATACACCAGAGTACACAGACACTGGTTCTTTTCAGGGTACATATGGATTAAACAACCCTGGTGCCATGTCCTTGAAGGGCTTTAAAAACAAATGACAACATTTTAAATTCGATCTGATAACGTACCGGAAGCCAGTGGAGGGAGGATAGTATTGGGGTTATGTGGGAGCGTCTGGATGTGTTTGTCAAAAGGCGGACAGCTGCGTTTTGCACCAACTGAAGGTGATGTAGTGAGTACTGCTTGATACCAAAATAGAGTGTGTTACAGTAGTCGATGGGTGAACTGATAAAAGCATGTATGGCCTTTTTGGGTTTGACCTTTGCTAAAAGTCGCAGCTGAAAAAAGCTGGATTTGACCACAGCATTGACTTGTTTGTCAAATTTCAGCTCACTGTCAAACACTACACCTACATTTTTGACAGACGGACTGATTGAGCAGCTCAGAGGGTTAGTGGACAGGACACTGTGCAAATCAGAGCCAAAAGTAATGCACTCACTTTTACTTTCATTTAGGTGTAAAAAGTTGTGGGACAACCATTTTTTTCAAGTCCAATTGGCAGTTTTGGAGAGAACTAACGTCAGAACCAGTGTTAGGGAGCACGGGCAGGTAAAGCTGTAGGTCGTCTGCATACAGATGGAAGGATAAGTTGTGCTTGGCAATAATGGACCCAAGCGGCAGCATATGCAAACTTCCATCCTCGGAGTGGGCCGAGGATGGAACCTTGTGGCACCCCAGAGGATAGCGGAGCTACAGAGGAGGAGTGGTCATCCACCATGACCACAAAGGTCCTGCCCGTCAGGTAGGAGCTAAACCACTGTAAGACCGTGCCCTGGAGACCAACATGGTGAGCCAGGCGGTAAATCAGGGTGGAGTGGTCTACGGTGTCAAAGGCCGCGGTAAGGTCCAACATCAGCAGCAAGACTGATTTTTTTATTGTCCATGGATGTTAAAATGTCATTCTGAATCTTGAGCAATGCTGATTCTGTGCTGTTCCGTGATCTGAATCCAGACGGAAACTTTTCAAAAATGTTGTTTGTGAACCCAAAAATGATTGCAGTTGTATAAAACAATTTTCTCCAAAACCTTTGACAAAAAGGGGAGATGGGAGACCTGAAATTGGATAGAAGAGCGGGGTCCAAGTTAGGTTTTTTTAAAAGCGGCCTAACCACAGCGTGTTTGAAGGCTGCGGGAGCAGATCCAGTCCTGAGGCAGCAGTTGAATAGTGAAAGTAAACCGGGGCACAGAATGTTAAACGCCTGTTTGAGGACCTTGGATGGAACAATGTCAAGAGAACAGCTTGTGGGATGCAACCCCTGAACCACCTCAGTGAGGAGAGTCAGTGACACAGGTGTAACAGGCCAGAGTATACCCCCATCTGGACTACACCCGGGGTTAAAGGGGGCTAGGCCATTTCATACCCCGGGTATAAAATGGCCTAGGCTATTTCCTACCCCCCCAGGCCAGATTATACCCCCAATGATAACAGTTATGCTAAGTGATATACAGTGCCTTGCGAAAGTATTCGGCTCCCCTTGAACTTTTCGACCTTTTGCCACATTTCAGGCATCAAACATAAAGATATAAAACTGTAATTTTTTGTGAAGAATCAACAACAAGTGGGACACAATCATGAAGTGGAACGAAATTTATTGGATATTTCAAACATTTTTAACAAATAAAAAACTGAAAAATTGGGCGTGCAAAATTATTCAGCCCCCTTAAGTTAATACTTTGTAGTGCCACCTTTTGCTGTGATTACTGCTGTAAGTCGCTTGGGGTATGTCTCTATTAGTTTTGCACATTGAGAGACTGAAATATTTGCCCATTCCTCCTTGCAAAACAGCTCGAGCTCAGTGAAGTTGGATGGACAGCGTTTGTGAACAGCAGTTTTCAGTTCTTTCCACAGATTCTCGATTGGATTCAGGTCTGGACTTTGACTTGGCCATTCTAACACCTGGATATGTTTATTTGTGAACCACTCCATTGTAGATTTTGCTTTATGTTTTGGATTATTGTCTTGTTGGAAGACACATCTCCGTCCCAGTCTCAGGTCTTTTGCAGACTCCATCAGGTTTTCTTCCAGAATGGTCCTGTATTTGGCTCCATCCATCTTCCCATCAATTTTAACCATCTTCCCTGTCCCTGCTGAAGAAAAGCAGGCCCAAACCATGATGCTGCCACCACCATGTTTGACAGTGGGGATGGTGTGTTCAGGGTGATGAGCTGTGTTGCTTTTACGCCAAACATAACGTTTTGCATTGTTGCCAAAAAGTTCGATTTTGGTTTCATCTGACCAGAGCACCTTCTTCCACATGTTTGGTGTGTCTCCCAGGTGGCTTGTGGGAAACTACCTACTCCTGTTGTAGGTACAGGCTGTTGTTGTGTCCTTGGGCAAGACACTTTACCTACCTGTGCAGTGTGTGAGTGAAGTGAAGTCAAGTGAAGCCAAGTGAAGGAAAGTGAAGTGAAGGCAAGTGAAGGCAAGTGAAGTCAAGTGAAGGAAAGGCCATTTTATACCCGGGGTATAGTCCAGATGGGGGTATACTCTGGCCTGTTACACCGGTTCAAATTGGTTCAGAGCAGCAAGGGGTGCTGGAGAAGTACAGACATCGGCATCGTAAGCACTAGTGCCAATGTTCAATCTGACTGAAGCCACTTTGTCCGTAAAATTATGTAAAAACTGTTCACATGTACCATCTGACACAAATTATGTATAGGTCATTAAAAACAAACGCTCAAATCAATGTTTTCACAGTGTTTGTTCATTGGTGGTTGTGTGTTCCAAACAGGGCAATGTGTGTCACCATCACTTACCGCTAAACTGAAGGCTGTAGACACCTGTACACTTACAGCCTCCTAAAACACATGAGATTGGCATGTCTTTGTAAAGGTTTCTCCAGCTGATGACCAGGCTAAACTTCAAGAAAAAGGTTAGGAACCACTGGTCTACTATATAGTGCGGGTCTATAGTGAATGACGGGTTAGAGACTAGACTAGGGTGGACATTTTTTTGTAAAAACCCATAAGCTCAGAACATCAAATGCGGAGACTAGCGGAGGCTCGGGTTACAGCTAGTAAATAAATAAATATTTAAATGCCTATAAATCTAAGAAATAGAACCTCTAATGAATGGACTAATCAAACCTAATAAGTTGCAACCTCAAATTGAGGGACAATTTCAAAGAATAACATTGCAGACATAGTCACTAAATTTGCTTATGTTATGGTTAAGATATCACATGCATGATCTAAATGCTGCCCATTTGAATTGCCGAATGAGTGGAACTTGTGTATCCCTGAGCTGTTGCCCCTCCTCCCTCTGCACCTGCGTTATGCTAATGAGCCCAGGTGAGAGAGAGAGGGAGGACTGTGGCCTCGTGGAGCAGCAGCAGAGGCGGCAGATGCGCGAGGAGCGGCGCGAGAGCCGGTGAACAGACCCATGGTGATGACGCGCGTGGAGAAGCTTTAAACCGCGGGACTTTAACGTACCGATGGAGCCGCGAGCGGGGACCACGAGGACTCTGCTCATCGGCCTCGTGCTCGTTTATCAAGGTAAAATTAAACAAAAGTGAATCAAAATGTTAGGCAAACTTTTGAAAGGCTGCGGGAATCAGGAAAATCTACATATAGATATTATAATTCAATTAATATTGAAAAATAATATTTAAAGATAATATAGCAGCCTCAGTAACAGACGGGTCTAAAGTAGTAAAGTGGTAGGCTATTAAAGCTAACGGAAGATTAGCATAAACAATATGCTTTATAGTTGAAGTAGCCTAAATCATAAAAGTAATATGTCCCTTTAAGCATACACTTAAAGGGAAGGCATTTACTGCCGTTGTTCTAGTTACAAAGCAGCATAACCAGCTGGTGAAGATCAGACCTCAGTTGACAGTTTTTATCCTAGTTTTGCACTCCTCTGCACAGAGAGGATGACTGCCTACCAATGAGTCAGTTGTTTGTGGCTATGTGTTTGTACTTTATCTGTATTTCACGTTATGTTCATAATGACTATGGTGTTGACCATTGTCTATCAGCTAATCTCTCACTGACATGGTCTTCATGTTGTGTAGCGTGTAAGCACAAAGACCAATGAGTCAGAAGATGGTTCATATTTAGTTAAATCTGGACAAAAGCAAGCCTATAAAATGGGTCAATGGGCTGAAAAGGTAGCCATCTACCTCAAAGTAATTTGACTTGAGTGGAAATAAACGAAAAACTGGCTTACTTGCCCAAAATACCATTTCTGAGTATGTGGACATTATCCTCTAGCATGACCAAATGTGTGGTATTTCCAAACGGCAGATGTTTGTTAAGTTATGTCACAGTTATATAGTTTTTACTGTGTGCAGCACCTAAAAAAACGGGTTGTCAAACTGTGGTAAGGGTAACCCTGGTGGTATGCGAGCTGCTTGCTTCAGATGGTCCTCTGGCTCCTTTGTATCATTTAGAGTAAATCTCCGTGTTCCCTTTAGGTTTATGTTCAGAACTACATGGATTCGGGGAAACTTTAGAGCTATCATCGATTCATAGACCGGGTTGAGAATGTATGAGAACCACTGCCCTGTAGAAATAAAACGGATTGGATTGGAAATTGAAATGAAAACGTCTTGTTTTTGAAGCTACGGTGTATGTGTGTTTAGCTCAGACTCTGGCAGATGGATGGACGGTTCTCTTGGTCCGCTTGTTTTGCTGGTTTTGTGGTGGCAGGTGTCTGTCTGAGCAGCTCCAGAGGCGGGGGCTGCTGCTGAGGCTGTGTGCCTGGGATAAGGCGCTTTTGTTGTGGGATGGCTGCATGGACCACAGCTGCTTGGTCCTGCCCATTTTACTACACGGTGTTCAATGGATAAAGAATATCTGTCATTTATCGTTTAGGCTAGTTGTTATACTGTTGTTTCATGTTAAAGTCACGCTGCGGAACATTCCTGCCTATAAATGGGAAGATAAACTGTCTCAAGGCGAGACGTGGTCAATGTTGAGATTTGGGCCCACTTACACCAATGGGATCATCTCAAGCAGATTTACTTGGACGGCAGGAGACGTGTCTTTGGCGTGAATAAAACCAGCGTTTTTGTTGGAGCTTGGTGAAGCTAGTTTTGGGCGATTGCGTTTGTTGAGTCAGCGTCTTTCTGTAGCAGCACGAGGAGTGCTGTGATTGGCTCAGTTTTACCGGCTGGCTAGCGCATCAGCTGGATTGTTGAAGGATAATTTTTCTTCAGTGTTTTAAAGTTGTTGGACTAAATTTGACTTCATCCTTTGCGCAAATTTAGTGTCCACTGTTTCATCAAGTACGCTGATAAATGTACAAACTTCTTTGTGATGGAAAATGAAAATGCGACCTGTCTCTGAGAACACAGTTCACACAGCGTTTGACCAGGGACTGAGGTATTTCGTTGCCTTATAAACCTTTGAAAGAGAGCCATAACATCATGTGCACGTGCCCCATGCAGCTGCTGGGGTTGGTTTGGGGTTATATCAATGTAGATGTTGCTCGGAGCTGGTGAGACGAGTGGAAACCTGACAAATAGTCACCCTGCCCCCCAAACCGCGCCAAAAAAAAGTTCTAAACTCTTTACAATGCTCACTCCACTAGTGAGCCGGAGATTTCCAGGAAAATCACTACAACATGGCAGCTTTTCCCGCACATGTTTTTGTGGGTACTTTTCTCCATGAAATAAATGCTCGTATTTCTGCAAACTTTCTGAAAACTACTACTACTACTACTTTTATCTCTCTGCCTGGACATTCAGACACCACTACAAAATGGCCAACCAAAGTGCAGGGATTCTACAGCTGGGCAAACTAGGCTCACAATACATCCTGGCTTTTATGTGTGGAAAACAAAGATATTGTCTCAGCAGAAGAGTGCGAAATTTCAGTGTCATTCAGTGGTAATAGTAGGATCTTCAAACCATCATTTCTGTTTTCCAGCTTGTTTATCGTGGGGAGCAGAGAGAGTCAACCTCCAACAACAAATCAACAAGTGAGTGCTGGACTGAGACATTACTGCGACTAAACTACCTCTAAGCCTAGACTGAACGTGGACTGAACATGGACTGAACATGGACTAAGCCGAGACTCGGTGGGACCTGGGTGTTGGGGGCAGTAGCGTCTGAGTCGGGGATGTTTTTGTGGCGTGTGAACAAACGTGTGGTTGTTCTCCTTGCAGTGGGACAAAAGCGGAGAAATGGGACACCGCGGCCCTCGGAGACCAGGTAAAAACCAAGAGCCCGGTCCAGACGAGGACTAGAGAGGAGGAGCCAGCAGGACCCCCCCCCCCCCCCCTGAAACCACTGCTCTCTCTCTCTCTCTCTCGCTCTCCTCTGGGGGAGTCGGGGGAATATTAATGCTGCAATAACTGGAACCATGTCTGATTTAGGCCTTGTTCACATGAAGATAAGCATCTGGCCTGTCACACAAAACCCCAGATTCCTGGGGATCGAACACGGGGCAACCTTTCAATCAATAACTAAAATGAATAAAAGGAAGAGGGACGTATAGGTAGAAGGATGCTGGCCTCCTCCCTTTATCTCCCTTAAGCTAGGCCTCCTGTTTCCTCAAACGTTAAGGGAGGACAGGAAGTTAGCTGTTGTCAGTATTGGTGTGTCGAGTGGAGATGGCCTGATTGTTTTGGTGGGACAGAGAACTGGGCCAGTCCCGGTGGATATATTCAGTTCATGAGTGAGAGTCTACAACCTCTGTTTTTTTTGTTTTTTTACTGTTTAGCATGAGAATGTGCCGTTTACTCTCGCACGTCAGAGATGATGCTCTCAGGGACCGGGATATGCACCGGAGACATTCCTCTATGGCTGGGCCACAGTTCCCATATCCATTGTAGGGTTCTCATAAGAAATAGCCAAGAGGAAAATCCCTAAATGTTCAAACTGAAAATTTACCAGGGACCACACACCTATAAACACTCATTTGTCACATTTACGGTCACTAAGCGCTGACAGTTCTTGGCGTCAGCATCATATTCCAAGATGGAATGTTCAAAATAAATGGATTCATGGCCATTATGGGCTCAATCAAACAAAGAAAACACTTCTTTAATAGTTATGCAATATAGAAGGGAAAAGAATACAGTATCCTTTAAAAATGAAGGGCAAATCCTCAAGACAATAAACTTTAACTTTAATGTTGAGCTAATGTTAAGTTTTTACTTCGAGAAAACATACTATCCAGTTCTTGTTTTGAAAGCGTCCAACTGTAGCTAAATCCAGTAAAGATGTGCAGGCAGTAGAGCAGGTGAGATGAATACAAATGCTGGTAATAAACAAGAAGTAGTTTCTCTCAGTTGTAGCTTGTTCTTAGCGACAAACCCATCAGTCTCTCCCACAGTCGTCTAGACCAGTTTACTCTTTTTTTTTAAAACTCAAACCGCTCTCATGTGACTCATGCTGTTCTGCTCCCATTGAAAGGCGCCTATAGACTGAATGTGAGTGCTGCAGGAGCGGAGTTGAGAGGAAAACTGAGAGGCAAAAATGTGTCAGTGACATATTGACACAGCAGCAGTACATGCTGTGATTTGTCGGTAACAAACTATGTTCAGCTGTGAAATATTGTAACCAGAAGGCAATGAAAATATTACCCCCGGTAAATCATCACAGTAAAACTAACACACTAGAAAAGTGTAGAACACTCTTTTGTGGAAATGTCAATTTTCCCGCTACAAGCCACAGAATTATCCAACCAAGAAATCTGCAAACTGATGACAGACTTTATTGATCTAAAGCAGAGGTCACGGATTAGCGGACCAACCTGTTCGGACTGAACCTTAGATCCGAACCTTGGACCGCAAATCTCCTCAGTCGAGCGGCTGCATGGTCTCTCTTGGTTTCTCTCTGCAGCAGAGCGGTAACTACATCCCAGAGAAAGAGAAAGAGCTGCCCCTCAGCTGTTTGAAGTTTTTTATTTTGTTTTAATTAACGGCAGAGGAATGACTGAAATGTGGCTCGCTAAAGTTTTAAACCGAAAAGACCCAGCTGTTTTTGAAAAAAGTGAGCAGCGAGCAGGTGTGAACCAGGACTAAACCAGGTATAAGCAGGGCTCAGTGTCAAGTACTGTGCACGAGGAGAAACACAGCTCTGCATTGGCAACATTGGAGATCTGTAAGTTCACTGACAAACAAAAGGCTGCCCCATCAAACCCATGAGAATGGTTTTTTTTGGACACTTTGCCCTGAGACCGATGAAATGATAAAAATCTGCACCAAAACCGAGAAAGAAGGGCTCCGTGTTCCAGGTCCGGTCCCCGTTCCCACACACCACACCCGTGTGCACAGGCACACGAGTGATGTCAAACCCACGCAGCCGTTATCTCCCTCATTCATAAACAGCCACAATGGAGGCAATTGTGGCTCCGACAAAAAGGAGAAAATTGTGGGTCAGAAATTGACCTGGGACTGAAACGCGACTCTTGATATTTCCAACAATAAATCACACTGTTGTTCTAAACCATAGTTACAGAGTTGAGGCGAAACAAGTCGGAGGAAAAGTTTAGCGTTTGTCATGTGTCAAATGTGGCAGAGGTGACGCCAGGTCTTCCATCTTTCTCTTCACGTAGTTTTATCATTTATCATTATTTGTTCGATTTAGACCAGCGTTGAAAAGTTGATTGCGGGATCAAAAAGCATTAAGTTGTTGACTAAATTGGCTATATTTACTGCAGCTTTTCAAATACGAAAAAAAAAATAAAAATGGTTTCCCATTGTGTCTAATATGCTTTTGAATATCAAAATTGCCTGGGGTTGATCAAATGTTACGTAATGAAATAGGCTCTGATTTTTTGCGTTTGTGGCATAGAAAGTAAATCATTTGGTCAATAAAATGGCATTAAATAAGATTAAATTTGACTTGCTGCTGCCTATATAAAACCTGGATTAATCAGATCATCATTCATCACACACTACATGATTTTCCCCCCGATTTTGCTGTGATTTTCAGTCGTGGCGAGTCTGAAGAGATGGTGGCAGAGAGAATTGTGTCTCGTAGTGTGGGGGCGGTTGGATTGATCCCTGGTGATGGCGATGTTTGTATTGAGAGGAAGTGTGGTCAAAGCAGCACACTCTGAATCAGGTGCAGAATTATTATTCAGCTATTTTCCCTCGCACCAAATCGAAAGAAAAAACATCTGAACAATTCTGATAAGTCACAAATTGTTAAAAGCTAGTCAGAGGGATGCAGCACTCTTGAAATTTGGCAAAATATTGGGACGGGATTTTGCTGCCAATAACCAACAGGGTTATAAGAAGTCATACAGTATAACAAGAAAAGATGCAAAGTAACGGTAAAAAAAAAACCCATGCAAGAATCCATTATCCACCAGTGATGCCATTTTCAGAAGCTGTAAGTAACTGACCTGAAGTCTCCAGAAGTACAAGGTGTTCAGTGCTGAGAGACTTTGCGAAAAGAGAAAAGTGTAAACCTGACCATTATTGATCAAAACACATATACTAAGATGTTTAGACTGGTTCAGGAATGATCACAGAGTTTTTATGGACTGCTGAGATCAGAGTGACTCTGGATGGACTGTTGAATGGGCTCATGGCTAGACCAGTAACGGGCATAAAGCTCTACTCCGACTTTGGAGCCAGTACGATGGAGGAGGGGCACTGGGTGGGCTGGTATAATTAAAGATGAGTTAGTTTGTCATGGTGTGATGGTGGAGTAAAGGAAAATAAACCCAAAATGCAGGACTGCAACAAAACTGGCGATGTTTAATGAATGACGAAAAACAAAATAACAAATTCCAGAGATGACACAACTCAAACAAACCGGGGCTGACGTAGACAATGACACGACAAAGGACAAGGGAAACACAGGGGTATAAATACATGAGGAAACGGGGCACAGCTGAAACACATCAGGGTGGGGCAGGTAAGTAACAAGGGAAATCAAACAGAAAATCACAAAGACCAAAAAGACATGTGAAAATAAAACACCAAGGACAGACACAAAATAAACCAAAACAGGGTAACAAAAAGCCGAATCGTGATATAGTTGGACCATTTCAAGTTGAAAGTGGAATTGAAACAAACCTACTGCCAGTTTTCAGCGGATGCTTAAGTGGTGGTACAGGACAGAGTCCATCTAGAGTCACTCTGAACTCATCAGTCCATTAAACCTTTTAAAGATCTGTCTTTAGATCATTCCTGTCCCAGTCTGAACATTTTAGCTCATGTGTTGTGGTTATGTTTACACTTTTCTCACATTGACAATGACAATGTCGCTGGACTCTTCGGGTCGATTACAGCTTCTGAAAATGAACACTGATAGATGATGGATTCCTCGTGACTCCATGCTTGATTTTTCTTCAGTCTTCGACAGCTATTTTGCGTGGTTTTCTGTCAACTCACTTCTTACGACCCTGTTGGCTATTGGCAACAAAATATTTGATGGTTCTGTGTCCGGTCCTAGTATTCATTTGAATTTTCAAGAGGGCTGCATCCCTCAGACCACCTTTTAACAATTTGTGACACACCGGATTCAGAGCGTGGACCTTCCTCTCATTACAAACACCACCATCACCCAGGACTGGTCAATCTAACAACCTTGCAGTTTTACACACTTGTGTAATAATTATGCATGCATGTTGGCTGTGGCAAACGAAACATGTACAAAACATGTTCATCGTATTTCCTACTTGAACCTTGAAAGGGCTAGTTTTCAGATCTTAACTTCGATCCCATCTCTAACATGGCCCTCTCTGTCGGTATGTGTTTTCAGTCGCCTCTGTCTCTGTGCTGGCAGCAGTAGTCGCGGCGCAGGTGCTGACAGTAAATATTGGGTGTTGAGTGGATTCTCTCGGATTCGCTCCCGTCTTTGAAACCATTGAAACGGGATCCGAGCGAGTCCTGAGACCTGCACTTTTATCTGTCAGCGCCGCGATCCGGAGAGATGAGCCAACGGCCAAGAATCGCATTCACACCACGCTCACAGCCACAGCCTTCTGGGAAACAACTCAACTCGGGACACAGTTTAGGAAGGCAGATGGCTTTATTAGGGCTGCGTGATTTGACAATAATAAGACAAGATAAGATAATCCTTTATTGATCTCACAACGGAGAAATTCACTTGTTACATTCGGCATTCAATAAGATCACTCAGGGTGTGCAAAATAGACAGGAAATGGTTTTTAAATAGTAAAAAAAAAAGTATCTTATGTACAATAAGTAAAAGCAGAAATCTTAAAGCTGGGGTACCTGATTTTATGGTGTTGTAGAATACATTATTGCCACCTCAGAGCATGTTGTTAACACAGCAAAACACAGACCTTGCTGTATTGTCTTCACCTAAAAGTTTATTGAGCAATGGATGATAGAAGTCTAATCTAAATTAGTGGAATTTATCTTGGGGGTGGGCACCCCTGCTTCACTTTGTCACCACTCAATGCTGTATATTGGTGCGAAATGTGCATATAATTACATTCTTTGAACAATTTGAACACATAGGAGGGACTATGAGAGCTAGAAACAAGTTTGGGCCAAAACTAAAAATGTCACTGAACAGGAAGAGTCAGGTACCCCAGCTTTAAGGGGCGGAATTATAACAATAAGGAAATAAGAATAAATGAAAATAGAATAAAAATTATAACAGACTATAAAGTAGAATATCGAGGTGCAAAGTTTACAGTCCTAGTGCAGGTTGTCAATAAGTGACGCTGGTGCAGGGAATAAAGTGGCGCTGATACAGAGATTATTGCATGTAGTTTTGCAAAGGGGGGTTATTGCACATGTTTACCTTAGAGTCTTGTTGTACAGTCTGACAGCAGTGGGGATGAAGGACTTGTGGTACCGCTCCGTCTTGCACTGAGGGTATCTCAGTCTTCCACTGAAGGAGCTGGTCAGCTTGTTCAGTCTGTTCTTGTCCCGCTCTGTGCTGCCCGGGGCCCAGCAAAAATGTCTTAATTACAATTTCAGGTGCAGAAGCAAGCACATTAGAGAGAAGACTGAAATAAGAACCGCTAAAGTGTTTGTAAAATGGATTAAAAACACAGAGGTGGTGAAAGTTCAGTAGTGTTCAAAATAATAGCAGTCCAACATCACTAACCAGATTATTCGCAGTTTTTGTTATAAATCATATAACTACATGGCCAACAATTTACTAGAAGGTGCAGTAGATTCTTAGAAACACAGACAGACCCAGCATTCATGCTCTTACTTCTGTGTAGTTGAATATTCAATTGAAAGGGGTGTGTTCAAAATAATAGCAGTGGGGAGTTGAATTGGTGAGGTCAATCATTCTGTGGAAAAAACAGATTTGAATCAGGTGACCCTTATTTTAGGAAGTCAGCACATGTTATACATGCATTTCACTTTGAAATCCTGAAGAAAAATGAGTTGTTCAAGACCTTGTTCAGAAGAACAGCGTTCTTTAGTTAAAATTTTTGATTGGAGGGGATAAAACTCCTAAAATGATCTCCAGCGTGTTAAAATGGAAAGCAAAAACAGAGAGACGTGGAAGAAAATGGTAGATAACCATTCAAATGGATCGAACAATAGCCAGAAAATGGAAAACTACCATTCGAATGGATCAAACAATAGCCAGAACTGCAAAGGCTCAGCCAATGATCAGCTCCAGGATGATCACAGACAGTCTAAAGTTACCTGTGAGTACTGTGACAGTCAGAAGACGTCTGTGTGAAGAATTTATTTGCCCCTACAAAGTCTCACTGTTACAAAAAAGACGTGCTTAAAAGGATACAATTTTCAAAAGAACACATCAACTGGCCTAAGGAGAAATGGAGCAACATTTTGTGGACTGATGAAAGTAAGATTGTTCTTTTTGGGTCCAAGGGCCGCGGACAGATGACCCACAAACTCTGAATTCAAGCCATAGTACACTGAAGACAGTGAAGCATAGTGGGGCAAGCATCATGATGGGCATGTTTCTCTAACTATGGTGTGTTTATCGAATACCAGGGATCATGGGTTAGTTTGGATACATCAAAATACTTGAAGAGGTCATGTTGCCTTATGCTGAAGAGGAAATGTCTTTGAAGTGGGTGTTTCAACAAGACAATGACCCCAAACACACCAGTAAGCAAGCTATATCTTGGCTCCAAACCAAGAAAATTAATGTTATGGAGTGGCCTGCCCAATTCCCGGACCTTAATCCCATAGAACACTTGTGGGGTGACATAAAAAATGCAATTTCTGATGCAAACCAAGGAATTGTGGAATGTTGTCAAAGCATGTTTGGCTGGTGTTGTGGTCATACAACTAAATATTAGTGTATTGATTTACTGGAAAGCTAAATCCTAATAAATAAATATTTATTTATGTAGTACATACTGAGCGTGTAAAGACAAATGCAGACACTGCTATTTTTCTGAACAGCCCAATGGTCATTTTTTGTAATTTTCTGTAAAATACTTGGAGAAATTATACATTTCTCTTCATGTTTTCATTTAGAAAACCATGGGCAATGCTCCCAATGCATCGAAATAAAATCTATTATGAAAATGTTGTGCTTAACTAACGTTTTTGAACACACTGCTATTATTTTGACCACAACTGTACTTGATTTCATTACTTGTGTAAAAGTACAAATTCTATTGGTCAAGCATTACTCCCAAACAAGTACAATTATTACATAAGCGAAAGTACTGAAGTATATGCTGTGAAAAAAGTAAGTAAAGTATTCAAAGCAGAGTACATAAGTGTTTAGAAACATAACTTTGCCGTTTAAAAAATGAATTCCTCTCTGTACAGCAACACTACGGGGACAAACCTTCCTTGTCGTGAGTCAGTGGCATTGATAGAAATGTTGTGGAGTAATCCTTATCCTAAGTATTTTTCTTAGATAGGTAGCTGCGATGAACAAAGTGCCTTTTGTTTTATGCTCACATTTTTTGACCAAGAAGAAGCTTCTGTGAATAGAAGGCAAACGTCCTCAACGCAACCAAACTGAGTCTACCATATAAGCTTCACTATGGTTTATTTACATTTTGTAGTTATGGTTTAGTCATGATATAGTTCTGTTTTATTGTTTAGTCCTACATTTAATTCTCAATCTTGGTATTATATTGTTTTATATTTGTTTGTTTCTAACGAATGCTTTCTTTCTCCTCCAAGGTCCCTCCAGTGGAAACAACCAACAGAACGACCAGTACACCGTTCGAATTGCCTTCTTCTACTTCACAGAGGACCTCAACCACCACTTACACACACTCTAGCGCCACAAAATCTACCCGATCACAAAGGACTTTACAGCCCGCCACCAGTTTTAGCAAAACGATAAGTCGAACCACATCTTCTGTCGAGTTTATGACTACTGAGCTTTCTTCCACGGAGCCAGTTACAAGTAGAACATTTTCAGATAAATCAACCACAATGGCTAAAGGAACAATGAGAATAGAGTCCGACATCAAGTTAGCAACAATGTCAATGCCAGAACACCTGTCCACACTGTCTACCAGCAAATCTAGCCCACTGGAATCAGTTGCTACTACACTAGAGGGAAGTGAACCTTCAACTAGTCAAACACAATCTATAGAAGTCACGAAACCATCAAGAACCCAATCACACGTAAACACAATGGGAGTTACCTCTTCTGCAACGTCTACAATGGGTGAAACCACGTCTTCTCAGTCAAATAGTGCCAGAACATTACAACCTGATCTATTGACTAATGCAATGGGTGCAACTCAAGCTACTACTTTGAAAAGGCGGGAAAACCATCCAAAAAGCTTTTCAGATCCTGCCTCCACTTCCAAAACAGCTTCGCCATTGCCGGACATTGACCTTACAAGCTCTGTAAAGTCAACAACTGGGTTGAAAGACATGAAAATGACAATTATGACTGAAGTTCCAGGCACAACCGAGGAGTTTAGCCAAGCAGAATTGTCCACATTAACGTCTGTTGACTCCGACGGCCAATCGAAAGAGGGACCACGTAGCCAATCAAATGCAAGGAAAAAGTCAACTATAGAACCTGCTAATACAAAAGTAATGCATAGTTTTGTGACGCCAACCGCAAAGCGTTCATGGAACCAATCGCAAAGCAGTACAACTCAAGCGAGCGAATCGGAAACAAGAACAAGTTTGTCGGCTGAAATTAAAGTTACTTCAAAAAAACATTCAGAGAGTGGCAAAAATCACGAAAATTCAACAAGACAAACCTCAGAAAATGGGCCAACACCAACAAGCCATTTGAGAATCAATGCTGAGAAAGGTTTGGAACTGTCACTAGGCGGAACCACAAGATCAGCCAATCAGAAATCAAATGTACATGTGACTAAAAATGGAACCAATCAAACAAGACATAAGACAGAAAACAGCACACGAGGCAGTTTATCGAAGTGGCATCAAAGTGAAACGGTTGCAGCCAATCAGTCGATGAGTTATCATTCGTGGGACCAATCGGAAGGCTTTGAGGAGGAGGAGGGCAGGACCAACTCTTCGGTTCTGAGGCGACAGTATAAGGAAGCTCTGGGGACCAACTCAAGGAGACGCCCACGTAAGTTTAAACAATTTACACATGGTCCCTTTGGTCTTTTCCAAGTTTTAACCGGCTTTAATAATAATAATAATAATGCATTAGTCTTATATAGCGCTTTTCCAGACGCTCAAAGTCGCTTTACAATTTGGTGCATTATTCATTCACTCCATACTCGGTGATGATAAGCGAAGCAACCAGTCTGCGCACATCAGCCACCACCACCAACCACTCACTCACTCACTCAATTCGCTAGGCTTCCTGGTGTTACTGAACGGTCTCCCATCCAAGTACTAACCAGGCCCTACCCTGCTTAGCTTCCAAGGTCTGACGGGATTGGGCATCGCAAAGGCGGTATGGCTTTAGTTCTGTTAGTTCTGGTTCTAGTTTTCGAGTTTGACTTGATTGTACCACTTTGCGTTCTATTAAACATGTTTGCAAATGTCAAGAAACCACAGCAAATAATATACTATATCAAAGGTTCTCAAACTGTGGTACTTGGGTGTCTTCAGTTCAGTTAATGCTTTTCAGTAATTCATTTAAAGCTGCATTATGCAACTGTTTATGTAAAGTTAAAAAAAAAAAGTAGATATTTGTGAGTATTTTACCTTTCACTGACCCGACAGCTGTATGGGTGGTTAGCTTGGCGCCTTTACTGTCCATCTCAGTGACCTCTAAGACGGTCCAGGATCAATTGTTTTAGGGTTGCTGGTAAGTTTTCACTGCTGATTGAACGTTTCCATGCGTACGTATATATTTCATCCAAAAAACCTACCAGAAACCCTCAAAGACCCTCCTGGAGTGTCTTAGAGTGTTGGATGGAAGTAAAGGCGTCAATCTAAGCACCCATACAGTCGCTGGGTTTCTGAAAAGTCGAATACACACTAATATCAACTTTTTTTTAAAGTTGCATAAAGCACCTTTAAAGAGCGGGTATTAAGCTTTCTGCAGGTATTTGGTTATGATCTCAAACACACTTTGTCACTATCTTATACGTTGTTGTTTAGAAAATGCTACACCGAAAACAAAATGTCCACTTATAATAATAATAATGCATCGGTTTTATATAGCGCTTTTCTGGACACTCAAAGACGCTTTTACATTGCACTATTCATTCACTCCATACTTGATGGTGGTAAGCTACTATTGTAGCCACAGCTGCCCTGGGGTAGACTGACAGAAGCGAGGCTACCAGTTTGCGCCATCGGCCCCTCCGACCACCACCAACCACTCACTCACTCACTACATTCGCTAGGCTTCCTGGTGTTACCAAACGGTCTCCCATCCAAGTACTAACCAGGCCCTTCCGTGCTTAGCTTCCAAGGTCTGACGGGATTGGGCATAGCAAAGGAGGTATGGCCACCTTGTTCCACTTCCTCATTTTCAAGCACGCTCACCATAAGCCCCTCCTACTTCCTTGCTTTTAATCCCCTTTGCTTCATGTCTCTTTCAATAAAGAGAGAAAGAAAGCATTTCTGAGTCACTCCACTCCCTGAAAGCTGTGAAACGTGCTCATAAAGTCATTCCAGTGAAGAATGAGAAGGTTAGAAATGCATTTGGAAAATGATGATAATCATGGAAATATATCAACATACACAGTGAGAACAGATTTTGATCTCTTCTATTGGCTCTAAGTGCGTGATCAGAGAGTTAGAATGCTGAAATTGGATGGAAGATAAATAAATTATCAACTCAACAAAATATTTCATGGTTTTACATGTGTCAGAACATGGCTGTGGCGCTGGATGTTACTGTAGATGTAGGTGAGTGCTGGAAGGTCCACTCTCCTCTTCTTTCCACTCTGTTTAATGTAAAGCTTTGGACTGGTGTGTTTCTGGTCCAGGTAAAGAAGGGGAGGGGCTTTTGTCAAGGCTCGCTGACCCCAGAGTCCAGAGCAGGTCCAGAGCAGGTCCAGGGTTCGATGGAGCAGATAAAACCATGGTGTGTTCACTGACTGTAACAGTGTGTGGGTTTTCTGACAGCTGTGGGCCATAGGAAAACCTGACCCCGTCAATAGACCACCAGGACACAGAAACTGGAGTCATTTTAGACATGTCATACGCTGAGCTCTTTACACCCTTTATGCCAATTGTTAATGGCTCTAGTTCATTTTAAACTAAACTTCATCTTCACATGGATGAGTTTATAACATTTCATAGCTTTCTGGCAGCAGAGTGATTCAGCAATGTTTACAATATTATCCCCTACAAAGCTAATTGGTAATAGCATCTTTGGGGGTACGATTAATCGTTAACAATACGAATAAACACAGCCATCGGTAGAAGCCTTCTTATTTTTAAGTCTGTAACCTTCTGCAAGAGAGCAAAATGGATTTTACTCAGCTAAGAGTTTTAGAAAGTAAAATCGCTGTAAAGGAGAAATATATCATGCAAAATCGAAACTATGTAGTAATGTTGTTTTCCCAAAATTGTATTTCACTTCACATTCACATAGTTTTGAGTAATCCTCAGGTCCTGTTCAATTTAACTGTTTTTTTCTGCGTCATTGTTAAAACACAAATCTGCCCTCCACATGATTAAAACCCATAATTCAATATTGTATTGGTTTTGAGCCGTTTTGCTCCAAGTGTGTTTATCACACTGTGTGGAAACTGCTAACAATGGTATAAATGAAAACTGAAAGTTACTATCAGTTATTCCCATTGCTACCTGGGGGCAGAGACATTATTTCAAATTACAAAACGTAAATTATCAATGCTGAGGCACCAAAGTAATGTGTCTATTTCTTAACCTTACGTGCATGATATATCCACAGTAATATATCAGTGGATATATACTAGTTCAAATCACGCTTTGAACTCATGACTATGTCTGTGAAAGGTGCTATATAAATAAAACTCTTCTTCTTCTTCTTCTTCTTCTTCTTCTTCTTCTTCTTCTTCTTCTCTTCTTCTTCTTCTTCTTCTTCTTCTTCTTCTTCTTCTTCTTCTTCTTCTTCTTCTTCTTCTTCTTCTTCTTCTTCTTCTTCTTCTTCTTCTTCTTCATTTGCTACTGCTAAAAGCAGTAAGAGTTGTGGTTTTATTGGCCATTGTTATGTCACCTAAAAAGAGGGGGACTTACTTACTCTTAAGTCAAATTATGTCTCATCATTTATTTAAAGAGCAAGAAGACTCTCTGAAGAACTAAAGCAACACAGTCCAGTCGACAATATGTGAAAATCCACTGTGTTTGATGGATTTACCAGTAGAGACTCAGCAGCTAACGGAGTTGTCCGCTCAGCTCTTTTCTATACTTTTTATATTGTTATTCTTTTTAGCTAATGATCTATGGACAATGTTTTATAGTAATGTTGAATTCATAACATTTCATCATCAACTGTATTGCCCGTGTTTTATATTGCCTTAGGAATATGGTAAGCAACAGGACTTAATACTCCACCATTCCACAATCCTTGCCAAACACAATCCCAGTGTTTGGCAATGTCAAGCCAATGTCAGAGTTACAAACCGAAAACATCTCATTTGGGAAGATGAGCTTGTGAATAACATTTGATCTGAAAATATAAAGGTCACTCTCATTACCTTGTTATTTTCACTGAAACTGACTTTTTGGTTAAACAGTGGAGAGGCTTCAGAAAGTCATTACTCATTACATTCTTTATAAGTTCAGAGACTGTGACTACGCTGACACTAGTATTGGTTTTCTCTCGTTTTATTAGGTTTAAATAACTCCATGAGCTCACAGTTTCTTGTCGTCAGCGCTGCTTCATGACTGTAACCTTAATAAGTGTCCGAACTTTACTAAATGATCTTTACTCAGTCACCACAGCAAATATCTGCCCCCGATTTCAGGTCAGTGGCTCTCAACACAGCATTTCTGGTGTGTTGTAGCTATTGAGACAGGAGTACACAATGTGATTTTGAGAAATAATATTACCAATGGGCGAGGAATGAATAGCACTGTTTCGTGACCATCATGGCAGGGGTTGACATTTCAAGGAGCAAATTCAGAAGAGCCAGTTTAACAAATTGAACAATTTTAAAGCCCGGTGTAAAAGAAAGTTCGCGTTTCTAAAGCTAGATATTTCTTATGTTATAACTCTGGGGTGGGTACAGTTTATGAAACCATGCGGGTTTTCGTGGTTTTGTACGTTTTAGAAGTTTTAGCTTTGGGCTTTGATTGACAGGCCCTGGAGCACAGTGGAGGCTTGTTGCTGCTCAGCCCACCACGAGGAAGAGTTTCCCGCCATTTTGTTTTATATGTTTTATGTTAAAAATCCTAGTTTGTGAACCATGGCAATAAAAACTATTCTGATTCTGATTCTTATTTGTGCTAAATACATATGCTTATAATCCGTGAGTCTTAATATTAATTCCCTCTCTGCTGTGACATAGCATGGAGTTAGCAGTGCATTTATCTTGTTTTATCCAATGTAATATTTTGTACAGTATTTTACTGTATTTTTGTTGACTCAGCGGTAGTATGGATCCGGCTTTTCCTTTTGCCATTTTCCTTTTTGTTCAAAAGAATATAAAGTCATACGTTTGTGTCCACAGCTGGTCCGTGCCGCTTCCCCTGCCTGAACGGCGGCCAGTGCGTGAACTCACAGTCATGTGACTGCAGTTTGTACCAGGCCACGGGGCACAGGTGTCAGACAGGTGAGTTTAGGCCCCGCCCACTACACGGACAGGTAACCTTTATCGGTGAGGCAACAAAAAGCTGCCAAATGTACACGAGTCGTGATGAACCCAAATGTGTAAACGATTTTCAAGGAAAGCATTTTATGAATTTCAATACCAACATCCCATTCAGATTGTTCTTCCTATGACTGCAGTCTATTGATTGAAGATGTAAAACGGCTGCCTTTGTTGTGTGTCAGTGCCAAACCAGGGCTTTGAGCGTGAAATGACCTGCCGCAGCTGGGGCCAGCACAACTTTGAGACGTTCGATGGACTTTACTTCCACTACCCCGGACGCTGCACCTACACACTACTGAGAGACTGCGAGGAGGGCTCCGGACTCAACGTGCAGGTACTCCCACACTGACTGAGCTTAAAGGAGCTATATCATGCAAAATCGACTTTTTGGAGCTTTTAGCCATGTTGTTATGCTATTTCCTTCTCAAAAACACCCCCAGAGCGGTTTTTGGCTTCATTCACGCAGTTCTAAGTAATCCTCCTGAATCCTGCTCTCTGAGCAGCTGCTTCGCCCTCTCCTGGTAAACGACTGAGCTGTTCAGTTGTGTCGTCACAAGGGAACGGAAGTGCTCTACGTCTGTAATGTAATGCCTTACGGCCTGGTTTTAATTTATAAAACAGCTTTTTCATTATTTTTGTTGTAAGAGAGGAATAAAAAAAAAAGGAACTCTCCAACGCGTTTGTGCTGTCCCACGATGCTAAACAAGCGCACCCCCGGCTGGAGGATCCATGGATCCGAGCAGAAGTGTTGTTTTTGAAGACTGAGCTCTTTCTAACCTACTCTGGACACGCCTGTTCTTTTTTCTTACCGAACGATAATGCCACGGATGCGCGTTTGGCTACGAGAGGAACAGGACTATTCAACCTTCCTAAAGAAGAGTCGCCAGAAGTTGGAATTTCTTTCTGGGATTCAGCTAGCTACTATATCAACCAACCTGATGGATGCTTGGTGAACCTTGGCCAGAATTAAAGTGGATTAACGTTTAGAACCAACGCAATCCCATAACCCGATGGGGAGGCCAGACTGAGCCGTAAGTCAATCAAAACGCGTGTTAGCATATGTGTTAGCATGTGTGTTAGCATATGTGTTAGCCATTTATGAAACTGTGTTGCACATGTCAACTCCTTATAACTGCATTATGTGAAGTAACTTCACTTTTTGCAGTGATATTTATATTTATAATACTGAAAATGTGGAATGAGCGGAGAGAGGGGCGGAGTTAACTGAATCGAAGCGTCTTGTCTTCCGGGTAGGGAAAATACCCCCAAAAATACTTATATTTCTCTCAAAAATTAGTAGTCCATAGTGATAGAGGTACAATATATCATATAAATGCCTATACTTTACTTTGGAATGGCTAAAATAGCATGATACAGATCCTTTAAACAGTGGAGTCTCGGTTTAGAGTGATAGTTACAGTGGGGGAAAAAAGTATTTAGTCAGACAACAATTGTGCAAGTTCTCCCACTTAAAAAGATGAGAGAAGCCTGTAATTTTCATCATAGGTAAACCTCAACTATGAGAGACAAAATGAGAAAGAAAATCCAGAATATCACTTATTATTATGGTAGAAAATAAGTATTTGGTCAATAACAAAAGTTCATCTCAATACTTTGTTATATACCCATTGTTGGCAATGACAGAGGTCAAATGTTTTCTGTAAGTCTTCACAAGGTTTTCACACACTGTAGCTGGTATTTTCAATGCCCTTGCTGATGGAAGGAGGTTTTCACTCAAAATCTCACGATACATGGCCCCATTCATTCTTTCCTTTACACGGATCAGTCGTCCTGGTCCCTTTGCAGAAAAACAGCCCCAAAGCATGATGTTTCCACCCCCATGCTTCACAGTAGGTGGTGTTCTTTGGATGCAACTCTGCATTCTTTCTCCTCCAAACACGACGAGTTGAGTTTTTATCTGACCATATGACATTCTCCCAGTCCTCTTCTGGATCATCCAGATTAGGGCTGCAACTATCGATTATTTTAGTAATCGATTAATCTATCGATTATTTACATCGATTAATCGATTAATCTGATAAGTATTTTATTTATATTGAAAAACTAAATTCAATGACTTTAGAGCAGATTATAAAAGGAGAAAAAACATAGTTTTAAACAAAGGATTTTTCTGCTAGAAATGACATAATTTATTCTTCATTTCTTATCAGTTTGTCCCAAAAGCAGCAACATTTCACTCTCATAAAGAGACACCAGTCCGTATGTCCATGATGAGGAGAGAGAGCAGCTTCATAGTGTCTTTTATATCAGTACTTTTACTCTTATTCAAGTGAAGTAGGTCCTGACTGGAGACATAATCTTGAAATGTTCTGCTGAAGCTCCGGTGATTCATTTCTTTCCCAGGATCTCAACCACAGGGGTTTCCTAAAAGAGGGAAAACATTTTAATTATTTTTGTCATAGTATTTCTATTTAACAGGGGATAATGTGTCAGTTTGCATGGTTCATAAATGTATTTGTTGTGAGCAATGAAAGGATGGATATGAGAAACTTTTAAGTACAGGTGAAATAGTATGACTGTTGGAGTTTATTTTGCTTTTGAAATAGTGTGACCACCTCAAATAGTTTAAACAGAGACCAGTGGGACAATTTGGCAGAACTTTGAAGTACAGAGGAATTTGTTTTTTGTTTTTTTATAGATCAGGCATTTTCATCCCACTAAAGAACGACACACACCTTTTCACTATTACAACGTATATAACACTGGGCTAGCAACAGATCGCAATATATTATAAAGTAGTTAGACGTTAAAAAAAAAAAAATCACGAGGTTGGCTTCAATGAAAAAGTGGGACATCTTAAGCACCAGGAGGGACAACCAAAAGAGGTGGTCACTATATTTAAATCTGTGGATTTATTTATCTTAATTTAAATCGTAGATGCAACGTAAAAATATTTAGCGCAAAAACTTTGCAGCAAGGGAGAAGTAGACAGAGTAGGATGTTAAAGTCTGCGTTTGGTGAGGAGGGAAAGGAGATAAGTTCGTCATCATACCTTACCTTATGTCACACTTTGAACAGTGGATGAATGTGTAGATCGTCTGTCCTGATGGTAAATCATCATTGAAGCAGCTGTTAGCATTGTTGTAGCGCGATAGCGGGGAGAGCCGTGTCCTTTCGCGTCGTTAGCCTCCGTCCTATCTTCACCTCTCGTTGCTGAGTTTCTTCTGGTTTGAGCCGTGTTTTGATGATTATGACGGCCTGGTTCTCCACTCTGCTACCTGGTTCTACCCGGCTACGAGTATAAGCCCAATGCCCATCTCGGCTCGCCCGTTGCATTATGGGTAATGGAATGTCTTTTGGCTACCAAACAATAATGATAGTTAGCGTAAAGCAATGAAGAAAGCTCTGATTTGGAGCGTTTTAACCGCTGGAAAGTTGATGATTTAAAGCGTTTTTGTCGTCGCCATGGAGCCTGTTACAATATTAGCTTAAAGTCTATTTTTACAACCGGAGCTGCGTACGGAGATAGACAGAAACGAAACTGCCATTCATACGAAGAGATGCTTCAAAAGTGACGACCAGTCCTTGTTCATATAGTTGGAATAACTATGGAATAAATATGTCAGAAAAACATTTCTGACCCTTGAATGCGACTGTTGGACAAAGTCCAGGCTCTGAAACTGTGGCCTCATGTCGCCGATATTCACAACATTTAAACTGAAATGAGAAATACATAGAATCCCTCTTTTTTTTTGTCAATAAGGAGGTGGACAGTAGACGAAATCTTTTTCTTAATTGTGACCAGAGAGATCCACACATAGGCTCTGCCATCTAAATGTACTTTATTTTTATATATTTTTACGAGTGATCTGATGGTACAACAGAGCTAATCGGTCGCTAATTTGACAGACGGAAATTTACCCACTATATTTAACATCAACACCATTTTGGAACTTTTCCCTGTGATTACAAGACGAATTCAAATTATTTAAAAAGTGAGGGTGTCTGTCTCGGGCTGAGCCCAGGTCCTGTCGTTCCCCTGTCCGCTATGGTCCGCTCCTGCTTACGGAGCCGCCGCCCTGACTTTTCCCTCGCTTTCAAGATATTGACAACTTGCATATTTGCAAGAAATGTCACTTGAGACTTATAGTCTGTAAACCAATGCCCGTATGCCTTATAATTCACGGTTATGGCTCAATATACTTCAGTGTTCACGCTCCGCTACCTGAACTCGCTCACACATTTCAATGGCGGAGTGGTTTGTTTGGTAGCCGAAATTAGGAGCCTGATTGACTCACGCATGCGCAGTCGAGATGGGCAATGGGCTTATTAGCACAACTAGCTCCGCTCTGTTGTTTACTACCACTAGACTGAGCTGAGCTGTGCTCTTCAGAAGCGGTCGTACGGAAACAAGCGCTGCTTAAAGTTCCGGGCGCGTAAGCGGCCCTGTTTCACGCGGTTTTAATGAGATATATTAATTAAACGAATCATCGAAGCGGGAAAATAATATTCGAAGCATTTTACTAATCGAGTTAATCGATTAATCGTTGCAGCCCTAATCCAGATGCTCTCTAGCAAACTTCAGACGGGCCGGGACATGTACTGGCTTAAGCAGGGGGACACGTCTGGCACTGTAGGAATTGAGTCCCTGGCGGCGTAGTGTGTTACTGACGGTAGCCTTTGTTACTTTGGTCCCAGCTCTCTGCAGGTCATTCACTAGGTCCCCCCGTGTGGTTCTGGGATTTTTGCTCACCGTTCTTGTGATCATTTTGACCCCACGGGGTGAGATCTTGTGTTGAGCCCCAGATCGAGGGAGATATCAGTGGTCTTGTATGTTTTCCATTTTCTAATAATTGCTTCCACAGTTGATTTCTTCACACCAAGCTGCTTACCAATTGCAGATTCAGTCCTCCCAGCCTGGTGCAGGTCTACAGTTTTGTTTCTGGTGTCTTTGGACAGCTCTTTGGTCTTGACCATAGTGGAGTTTGGAGTGTGACTGTTTGAGGTTGTGGACAGGTGTCTTTTATACTGATAACAAGTTCAAACAGGGGCCATTAATACAGGTAACGAGTGGAGGACAGAGGAGCCTCTTAAAGAAGAAGTTACAGGTCTGTGAGAGACACAAATCCTGCTTGTTGGTAAGTGACCAAATACTTATTTTCTACCATAATTTGCAAATGAATTCATTAAAAATCAGACAATATGATTTTCTGGAATTTTTTTCTCATTTTGTCTCTCATGATGAAAATTACAGGCCTCTCTCATCTTTTTAAGTGGGAGAACTTGCACAATTGTTGGCTGACTAAATACTTTTTTGTCCCCATGTAAACATATTACAATACAACATTCAATTGATCTTCTTTGCCTGCAATTTGATGTAAAGTAAGTAACATGAAATAATGACTGTTGGACCAACGAGGCGAGCTTTCTTGTGCACAGGGAACAAGGAGGGGCTTTCAGGTCCAATCAGAAAGCTTACTTTGAAACATCATGGGTGGTTAGGTGACCAGACATCCCACAATATTAGGGCCAGTCTCCAAATCCAGGCCTTTTCCCGGATCCCAAATCCAGCTGAAATGATCCCAGAAATGTCAATAATTACTGCCTGATTAAAGGCCAACACACGCTGTGAGAAAGACTCTCAACCCCTTGTTTTTCAGCCTGTTTAATTTGGACGTGTCCAGGTCCTTCTGCAGATTACACAAGAAGTTAGGACCACTGTAAAGTTTGCGAACAGAGCGTCCGTAATAACCTGCTTGAACAGAAAAGTAAAGGCCATTGAGTTGGGACAGAGGTTTTCACTGTGGGGTTTGGACAGGTTATTTCTGTTGACAGTGACTCCTCAGTCTGCGAAGGACGTGTTAAACAGGCTGTTGTGTGGAAATGGCCCGTTAGCTGATCTGTTCAGAGTCCATTTTCTAAGATTAGCGTCAATTACCTTCAACTCAGTGGAATCCTCTGAAGAGCGGACCAGCAGAGCAGAACCGAGACCTGGCTCTCAGGGATTTAGTGTTTTTTCTCCAGGAGAGACGCGCTGACCCCACTCCGCTGAACGGGGTCCTCAGGCGAACTCAGGCCTTAAATAATTCTCAAAAACGGGAAAGAGAACGTTTGCAACTTTATGTACTTTTTGTTTGTAGTTTCTACATTAATGGTCCAAAGAAAGGGATTGTTTGGGCCTAACCCCAGAGCAGGGCTGAAACAACTAATCGATTAATCGACGACTAATCGATTTATTGAATTAGTCGACAACTATTTTAGTAATTGATTAATCGTTTTCTGGTTCACACAGACTCAAATAGAGCAACAATGACATGAAAATGTAGTATTTTTGATGAAAACCTACTTTGTTTTTTATAGTTACTGTGTATGTAATGTAAATTTCATGAATATCTGTCTGTGTCTCATCCAATCAAAAAGCAGAATTAGTGCTAAGAGCTTCCAACAAACATTTACTTTAAGTTTACTCCATCAACACGTCCTCAAGCAGCGCCACTTTAGCGTTCTGTGATAAAAAAATACACCATTCACAACCAAGCGATTATTCGATTAATCGTAAAAATAATCGATAGATTAATCGATTACAAAATAATCGTTAGTTGCAGCCCTACCCCAGAGACACTGCAGGAGGAGTGCTAAGATTCTGAGGACTGATTCCCCTACATTAACCAAGATTAACGTCATAATCAACGCAACAGCAGAGCAGGCCACACAAGTGAGAGCTTTGCTGTAAGTTGCTCAAAGTTTCATTTATGTACAGGCTTTATAAAGGGTAAACGCCAGTCCCAAATGCAGAGCTTAGAAAATGAAACACGCTCTGTTCAAGGAGTCATATATCTGCCATTAAGGTGCACCTGGTGCTCTTCCGGTGTTTATCGTTGTAACTGTGCTACTGTGTTATTTTTTTAGGTCCACAACGACCCGGACTGTGACTCCTCCCCTTACAGCTGCCGCCGCTTCGTCAGTCTGTTCATGAACTGGGACGGAGAGATCAGGCTCAGCGCAGACAACGTCACTTTCAAAGGACAACGGTGAGATTTACATCAACGACCAACGAGAGCAGAGCCAGTGGCGTGTGGTAATAAAGCCAGAAGTGTCCAGATGAAGTAATGAGGCTTTCACGTTGTCCTCGGAAATTGGAGATACGGCTTTTACGTGTTCCAAATTGCACATGAAAGTAACACAAGACGTCAGCTGACACTAAGTAACATGTGTGAAAACAGTGGTGCAAGCTAAAGATACATTTTTATAAAACCAACAGACCTGTTTAGCCTTTAAGAAGTAGAACACCTTATCTTGACCGTCAGCTCTGTTAAATACTAGTCAGTCAAAAAGTATTTTTATTTGATGATATCGAAAATCCCTTGTCTGGATTAGTGACTCTTTACATTACTGCGCTACTTTATTATTTTTTGGTTTGTTTGATGAGGACAGATACAAAAACAAACTCCGTCCAGTGTAAAATCCTGCCTAAAATAATAATCCAATATGCAGAGAGCAAATATTTTCCATTTCCTCGTGATACCTGCATAACAAAGCCAAGGGAAAAGTCCCAAAAGAACCATGAACAGGGAAAACGACAGTGAAACTGCTAGTGCCTGGAAATCAGATAATAGTTTCATTTGTTTAGGAGAGAGAAAATCTTGTAGAACATCTTTCAGAAAACATTACCACCAATTGCTAATCATTTAATTATTATTTTAAAATCATTATTTTATTTGGCATATTTTAATTTTTTACATAAGGGTAAACATATAAAGATAAAAGATCACATAGGCTGAATGTTCAATTGGTTTTCAATTAAAACAACCCTTAAATACATATAAAAATGTTTATTTTTTGTTAACATTTTAGACCGTACTGTAAATCCTCAGTATTTTCTTCCTTAATTTTGATACTCCTGGAACCTCCACCTTAACGTGGTGGAGGGGTTTGAGCCTGAATGATCCTGGAGCTCTGTTGTCGGGGGCTTGGTGCCCCTGGTAGGGTCTCCCATGGCAAACAGGTCCTAGGTGACGGGTCAGACAAAGAGCGGTTCAGAAGCCCCTTATGAGAGACCAACAGGCCCGGTTAGAACCATGAGGCCGTCCTTCTGTGGACCCACCACCTGCAGGAGGAGCCATAGGGGCTGGTGCCGCTCCAACAGCTGCCCCCACGACCCGGCAACGGACAAGTGGAAGAAAATGGATGGATGGATGGAATTTTGATACTGATACGTGAATAATTGTAAAATCGCAATACTCTTCCTCACAATAATCATGACTCAAAAATGTTGAAACTCTGGTTCTGTTTTTCGCTGACTATAGCACAATTCTGAACCACAGTGTTGTCAGCATACATTTGCAGATTAACTAACGGAAGGGAGATTATTATTCTTACAGCTCCATTTCAGAAAGGAAGTCGTAGAACCTGCAAACAACTGCTTGGTATTAGGACATACATACATGAATAAATGCACTCACGAAACCTGCTGCTGTAAGGTCTACTGTCCAGACAAAAGACCCACTTCTATACAATGTGGTTTAAAATGTGAAATTGAAAATTGAAAGAAGGTGGTGGAGGACACTGAAGCAGCAGCTGCAGTGACCTTTGTCCCTGTGTGCAGCCTGGACCTTCCTCACCACGTCCACGACCTGATGCTGGAGCGGATCGCGGATTACGTCTTGGCGACGCGGCAGGGCTTCACTCTGGCCTGGGACGGGCGGCGAGGCTCCGTCTACATCAAACTGAGCCCAGACTTTGTGGGTCGCACCTGTGGGTTATGTGGGAACTTTAACGCAGACGTACAGGACGATCTGCGTACTAGCTACGGTAAATCCTCCGTCTGACCCTGTTCCCCTCTGCTGCCTCCATCTGTTTGTCTCTGTTTCTCTCTATATGTTTGCAAGTTAAATATGCACCGTTTTTTTTTTTGCATTTGTGGGATGGAAATTATAGTATTTGGGCATTAACCTCTTAACCCCCACTTTAGTTCGGCTTTACCTAAATCTAAAAGCTTTTCAACTGGAGAGCTCACAGCCTATAGACCAGGGTAACGCCTCATTTGAAAGCTAAGACCTACAAAACTGATCTTTTTCCTCACTGTGTTGTCACTATTTTGACATTATTTTTTGACATTTGTTTTTTTCCATTGTTAATTATGCCACTTTTTGTTGCCGTTTTGTCACATCACGTTTTTTGGTCACTTTTTTGTTGCGTCTTCAACCTTGTTTTCGACTCATTTTTGACGCTTTTTTCAAGATGCTTTTGGATTTGGGTAAACTGGAGAAAATGTGCTCGGTTCAGGCGGGGATTATGAGGTTAAAGGAACAGGCCACCATTTTCCCATACTGAGATATGTTCTTACCTGAGCTTAGACGAGCTGATACGTACCTGTCTGGTCTTTGTGCGTGCCCGTGGAAGAGCTTGGTAGCTTCCAACTTCACTCCGTTTGGAGCCATAGGAATATGTGCCCAGTCACTAGAACCAGGGACACAAGTCGGCAGCCCAAGTTTCGAGAAAAACGCAAAATAAGTTTGTTTTTTTTTAATTGGTGATTTTCCCTTTTTTGCAGAATCGTTCAGTTGAAGCCACGAAGAATCCTCTCCATGTTTAAGATAGCAGTATTGGTATATTTAAAAGCATAAACTTTTAAGTTCATACCGGCTTGTTTTGGGAGATTTCGGAGCGTGCAGTAGGGGCGTGCCTTTGTGTCTATTTAAATACTGGGTAAACACCGGGCCGTGTTGGATGGACGGCGTAAAGATTGTAGCAGACGAGCTGAACCGTGGACGTTACAACGAACATGTTTGGAAGTACTTCTGCGAAGTGGATTTATTAATCATGGATTATGCGGTGCTGCTTCCTCATGAAGAGCCTTGATAGCAAAGCAGCGACAGCGGGACAGAGACGTTTTGCTCCCCAGACAGGACAAGACTTTCCCGGCGCCAGCTTCAGCGTTAAAAAAAGGTTCCCGCAAAAGCACCAAAAGTTTTGTATCTTTTTATTACGGTGGATTTTGCCTTTTTTTTAGTTGATCTCTGATGTCTCGCTCTGTCAACAAAACACCCGCCTGTTTCCACGTTAGAATCGTGTGTTTCCTTTTGTTGTTTGGGGAGGAGGCACCGCTGCTTTGGTTTGTGTTGTTGACACATCCTTTAGCGAACAACGCCACGCAAAAAGGCAGTTTTATACATACGCCTATTGTCCATCAGTTTATATGCGTTTGAGTGAGTGAACTCAAGGCCTGAGGACTGAAACCCCACACACATGACATGACAAGGGGAGCTGTACAGGGGTATGGCTTTTCTAAATGAGATGTAAATGAGCCCTATTGTCACTCTGAGAGAGGCGAGAACAGCCCAACGTTTAGAGGCCGAATCCTGTCTTTGACATATTTCCAGTTACTAAATTCAAATTGCCACATCTTCTCCAAATATTATCAGATTTCCATGTGTTACACATTGTTGGAAACTTTGGAGACTACACTTTCATAATCTATGTCTAACTCAAAATGCCCCCAAACCGAGTTGTGTCCCCTGTTCACGTGATGGGTCACATATGCTGGGAGAGGCTAAATGATAACAACATCTTTGGTCGTTTTCTGTGACTGAGCGCACGCACAAAGACCAGACAGGTACGTATCAACTCTTCTGCAAGACCAGTGCAGGACACCACGCTCTGAAACAGGGACAAACCCAGGAGGCGCGGCACCATTTCAGAGGATCAGAGGAGACAGAGGGCAGCCAGCCATGTTTCCGAGTGCTAGAGTTTCCCCGACCTCCAAAGTCATGCGGGTCAGGTTGGCTCACAGTGGCAGCGCGGCTCAGCCGCAGCAGCTCAGGACTAACACCTGAACACTATTTCGTTGTACGCTTGTACAATGACAATAAAGCACTTACTTACTTACTTACTTCTAATCTCAGGTAAGAACATATCTCAGTATGTAAAAACTGTGGCCTGTTCCTTTAAAAAGCCTCAAATTTGCCTGTGCAAGCCCTATACTAATATTCCCAAACACGAAAGTATTACCATAGTTTGTTTTTCTAAGTTTGTCTCGCCTCAACCCTCCCCTTTTTATGGACTTGAAAGTTGGTGCACAGATGACCAATGTTTTTGGTTGTGTTCCTGCCGTTGTCCAGGCGTGTTCACGGAGGACATCGAGATGTTCGGGAACAGTTGGCAGGAGGCGGAGCCCGATGAGTCCAGGTGTCCCGTTGTCCCGTCAGGATTCAGCTCTCCCTGCTCTGAAGCCTCGGACCAAATTCTGCAGGTGAGGACGGAGACTATAGCCTTTGATTTTTCCTTTTGTTTTTGTGCCTGTTTTTGTGTTGTTTGCGGCTTGTGCTTTGCAGCGCTGGGACAATACGCTTTTGCCGCGCTACTTGGGGCCCGATACGATATGTAATGTGATACAGGAAGAGAAAGAAACAGAAATGATAATGTGTCTAAAAGTTATAAACCAAATGCATCTGACATTTATAGTAGTGATAAGACTGAAAACACAATCAAATGTAGATGTAGCGATGTGGTGTGTTAATGTTTCTGAATTAATGAACAAAGACTTCAGCCTATAAACAGACATCGAGGCCCGTGGTTCTCAACAGGTGGGTCGGGTCCCAAATAGGGATGCCACGATTAGGGCTTGGTACGGTTAAACGTACCTACTTGGTACCGACTCGAAAAGCTCTAGTAGGGGGTGGTAACTCCAACTCTTTCGGTACTTTCCTCTCCAGATGTCAATATCTGACCCGCAGTGAGTCTAAAAAAAGCAACATGAGCCTGAGCACCTAATTAGTCGCTTCAGCGCAAATGCTCTGTTGCGAAGCAAAGCTATAACTTACAACAGCTTTTGTAATTATTAGAGATGGCAGAGCCATGGTCTGAGCCAGGACTAAACCTGGACTGAATAAGCAGTTGATGCGGTGTTATTAGTGGTTTTGCGTTAATATTTGCGCAGGATTATGAATCACGAAACTCACCTACTGTCCATGTGTTTTTGGTCATTTACCACAGATTGGAGACACGCTGTCTCTCTTTCGTGCGTCGTTCGTAGATTGTTATTGAGGGGACTTCCGCGTCCCGTGAGCGACGCTGCTCGCTACCAACACATCACAGTAAATAAATTAATCTGATTGCACGGGATCGGTTTGATTTTGCGGATACAGCCAGCGGGGGCGGGGTGACCGGACTGATCCCCCGCTGTATACAAAAATACAGAGGGGAATCATTCTGGTCCCACTAGGCTACCTGCCCCCCCCACCCACAGCCAGCCAGACCACATACAAAATTTGCAATAATAAACTATGCAATAATAAATAATACACATTACACTGTAATATCCCCTGCATCCAAATCCCCAAACCGAGCAAGAAAAGGTCTCCAGGTGTCATAACATTTTTGGACAGAACCTTTTGTTGTGTATCTAAACTTTTCTAACTGTACTGTATATAGAACATGATATCCCTAACGCAATTCAATAAAATTCTTCTACTCGCCAACAGTGCACCAAAGGCTATCAAGCTGACTTGTGCCTTTGTCAGACGGGCATCCATAGTCACTCCAAATAATGCAACAAATGGACAGGGTTTCAGGGTAAAACCACAAGTTTTCGAAAAACTATCAAATATGTGTTCCCAAAAGCTCTGCAATTTTGAGCATGTCCAAAACATATGCACCAAAGAGGCTGGATCTTGTTTACAACGATCACATGTAGGGTCAACATTTTCTCTGATCTTACTCAATCTGGTTCCTCCCATTTGTTTTTGAGTATCTGCAATGTCGCCATCTTGTAGTTATTTAACAATCCATAAATCACACTATCGTCCAAAAGTGATGGAGATGGAGAAGATGGAAAGGAGTCCGTGTTGCAGGCAATGAAGTTTCTAATCTGTAGATAAATGAAGAAATGAGATCCAGGGATATGATATTTAGTTCTCAGCTGTTCAGAAGACCTGAAAACATTGTGACTGAAGAGTTTATGCAACGATGTTATTCCAAGACTTGTCCAGACACTGAATGCCTCATCAATTAATGATGGGGGGAACATACAATGTCTTTGCGGCGGTGCAATGAGGCATAGTTCGGTCAATTTGAAGTGCCTCCTAAACTGGTTCCACAGCTTGATTGAATGAATAACAAGTGGGTTCGATGTAAAGTTGGAGATCGTTTTTTTAGAGGTAACATGGCACATAACAAAGATACAAGTGTAACATGTTCTACTGACAATTTTTTTAGGGCTACCCATGATGGTAAGTTGTCATTCCCCTCTGTCCAGTACAGTATTGCTTTCACGTTGGACGCCCAGTAGTAAAATTGAAAGTTTGGGAGTGCCAAGCCTCCTGCGCCCCGGGGCCTCTGTAATATACTTAGTTTTAATCTTGGTGTTTTTTATTCCAAATGAAAGAGGAAATTTGGCTATTTAAACTCTTAAAAAAAGTTTTGGTCAAAAAAGACACTGAAATAAATACAAAAATGTGTATTAAAAAAAAAAAACAGGTTTTTATTTTGCCACCAAGCGAAAGAGGCAGCAACTCCCACCTCTCAAAATCTTGTTTTAATGTGGATAGTAGATAATTTTCTTTATATAAATCTTAGTGGTTGCATGTGATCCATATACCCAAGTATTTGAATTTATTGTAACTAACTTTGAAAGGATCTAAAGTAGTCGATAGCTCCCCTATTGATCTGCCAATGGGCATGGCTTCACTTTTACCAAAATGTACTTTATATCCTGAGATTGCTCCAAATTCCTTAAGCAAGTCTAGAACTTTTGGGAGCCTTTGTGAAGGGTTTGAGATAAACAAGAGCATATCATCCGCGTAAAGCGATACTTTATGCTTCGTTTCCCCACGAAGGATCTCTTTGATGTCCATGCACTGTCTTGCCTATGGTTCAATCGCTAGTGCAAAAAGGAGGGGTGACAAAGGGCACCCCTGCGTGCTGTTTTATTACATCCTAAACGATACTTTTTTATACCCATGTTATTTTAATTGAATTAAAATTATTTTAATTGAAGCTTAGTCCGCTAACCAAATATTTACCATTTTATAATTATGGAAAAAGCCCAACAGCTTATAAACGGCATCTTGATAGGTAACATTTTAGATACATTTACTTTGGTACTGAACATTTTGGACAGAATCTGCAAACTGTTAGGTTCATAAAGTAGAGTATTGGGACACAATTCTAATCATTTTTGTTGAAATAAGATAATTAAACAAGCCTTTTTTATGCGTAAGTAGCTCTTTCTCGTTTTTGTTTCATAAAAGTACCTCATCGTGTGAAAAGATTGGAAACTCGTGGCTTACAATATGTAGTTAATACAAGCTTTGTCTTTAAGGTCATGTGTGTACTTTGGTCAAAACATATGTAGTGATTAATTGCGATTAATTTAATTTATTGTGATTAATTATGTTTTCAATTCATGCGATTAATCGTAATTCATTTTGACAGCCCTACATACAATACAAAAAAATATGCATATTAGAATCGGCCTTAGCAAAGAATATTGGTCGACTTCTTTAAACCTGTGTAAATGTTCACAAAACAAAACAGGACGTTATATGTACATTTTAATGTTTATTTAAAGGTGCATTCTGCAACTTTTTATGTGGATATTTGTATGTATTTGGCCTTGTAGTGACTCAACGGCTGCATGAATGATCAGCATGGAGCCTTTACTTTCCATCACAGTGCTCTCTAGGATGATCCAGAACCAATGGTTTGGAAGGTTTTCCCTGCTGATGGACCCTCTCACCAGAAAACCTACAAAACAGTTGATCCGAGAGCATTGCAGAGAAAGTAAAGGCGTCATTCTGACCACTCTTACAGTTGTTGGGCCACTGCAAGGTCAAATACGCACATACAGTGAGGAAAATAAGTATTTGAACACCCTGCTATTTTGCAAGCTCTCCCGCTTAGAAATCATGGAGGGGTCTGAAATTGTCATTGTAGGTGCATGTCCACTGTGAGAGACATAATCTAAAAAAAAAATCCAGAAATCACAATGTATGATTTTTTAACTATTTATTTGTATGATACAGCTGCAAATAAGTATTTGAACACCTGTCTATCAGCTAGAATTCTGACCCTCAAAGACCTGTTAGTCTGCCTTTAAAATGTCCACCTCCACTCCATTTATTATCCTACATTTAGATGCACCTGTTTGAGGTCTTTAGCTGCATAAAGATACCTGTCCACCCCATACAATCAGTAAGAATCCAACTACTAACATGGCCAAGACCAAAGAGCTGTCCAAAGACACTAGAGACAAAATTGTACACCTCCACAAGGTTGGAAAGGGCTACGGGGAAATTGCCAAGCAGCTTGGTGAAAAAAGGTCCACTGTTGGAGCAATAATTAGAAAATGGAAGAAGCTAAACATGACTGTCAATCTCCCTCGGACTGGGGCTCCATGCAAGATCTCACCTCGTGGGGTCTCAATGATCCTAAGAAAGGTGAGAAATCAGCCCAGAACTACACGGGGGGAGCTGGTCAATGACCTGAAAAGAGCTGGTCATAATTCCACTAAACGTGTTTGGAGGAAGAAGAATGATGAGTACCATCCCAAGAACACCATCCCTACTGTGAAGCATGGGGGTGGTAGCATCATGCTTTGGGGGTGTTTTTCTGCACATGGGACAGGGCGACTGCACTGTATTAAGGAGAGGATGACCGGGGCCATGTATTGCGAGATTTTGGGGAACAACCTCCTTCCCTCAGTTAGAGCATTGAAGATGGGTCGAGGCTGGGTCTTCCAACATGACAATGACCCGAAGCACACAGCCAGGATAACCAAGGAGTGGCTCTGTAAGAAGCATATCAAGGTTCTGGCGTGGCCTAGCCAGTCTCCAGACCTAACCCAATAGAGAATCTTTGGAGGGAGCTCAAACTCTGTGTTTCTGACTGATCTAGAGAAGATCTGTGTGGAGGAGTGGGCCAAAATCCCTCCTGCAGTGTGTGCAAACCTGGTGAAAAACTACAGGAAACGTTTGACCTCTGTAATTGCAAACAAAGGCTACTGTACCAAATATTAACATTGATTTTCTCAGGTGTTCAAATACGTATTTGCAGCTGTATCATACAAGTAAATAGTTAAAAAATCATACATTGTGATTTCTGGATTTTTTTTTTTAGATTATGTCTCTCACAGTGGACATGCACCTACGATGACAATTTCAGACCCCTCCATGATTTCTAAGTGGGAGAACTTGCAAAATAGCAGGGTGTTCAAATACTTATTTTCCTCACTGTATATCAATATTATTTCAAAACACATAAAAAGTAGCATAATGCACCTTGGCTTAAAGGGTTGGTTTAATTGAAAATCTACTGACCATTCAGCCTGTGTAATTTTGGAATAACAAATTGACAATAGAACATTATTATCAGCCATATCTAAAGGAAGCAAATTGGAGCGAATGTTGTCAAAAGATATTTTATAATAACATATTCCCCCGTGATCTATTATCTCCTGGATTCTGCTGAACTGCTGCAACGGTTACCTTGACATCGGTAGTCCCAAAAGTGGGTCACGGGACCATTTTCAGTGGGTCGCGAGCCATTCCTAGAGAACATTGGAGCTTTCTAGGTTTATTCAATGCTTAATTCAACAATAATCTGCAGACAACTGCAGTATTTAAACACATAACTACTGCTAAATACTTTATGTGTTGGAATAAATGTTATTTTTTCGAGTCGTAGCTTGTCATTCTACAGTGATGGTAAATCCAGATGCCTGATTGTTTAGCTGAGTTAGCGCAAGTTTGCAGCCTGGTTTTATTCTGAAATTCACTGGATTCTCTTCCCTGGCACGTGACTTCCCTGTGCTCCATCGTTTCCTAGTTATTGAATTTACAGGGAATATGTGCAGTGGGCATGTAACAGACTAATTTACTTATTTATGGCCAAGGCTGATTTGCAATGTTCGTCCCTATAGAAGAGCTTTAAAGGGACTAGATGCAAGTTCATCATTTTTATACTCACTACTGCCACCTCAGGTCTCAGTGTTTCCCACAGATTTCAAGGAGACTGTGGTGGGAGAGAGCGCCACCTTGGGGGGGGAGGTCCGGGGGAGATTTTTTTTAAATTTAGATGCGTTTTCCTGCATTCTTGTGCATTTTAAGCGAAAAATAATAAAACATTTTGGCTATTATGCTGCTGTGAAAAGAATTTATTTCCACTGCGATCCAAAAAAATAAAGTAGAATAATTATCAAGCAAAGGTCTGTAATATAATTTATCGTAATAATAATGTGTGCTTTGAAAACAATGCAACAATTCATTAGTTTTGTTTTTAACTCTAAAATTACATTTTGGGTTTCTAAATAATAATATATATACAATATATACACAATAATGCAGTGCTGTGTTTCTCCTCTTTGCTCAGCTCAACAATGAGCCCTGTTTAGTCCAAGTCCTGGTTTAGTCCTGGTTTGGTCCTGCTCACTGCTCTGTTGTTTTAAACGATGGAGAAACAGCTGTGCTGTTTGCACGTAACTATCGCGTGTGCATATTTAATTAGATGACTAGCGTCTTCTTGGTTTAAATCTTTAGCCGTATTTCAATCATTCTGCAGCCGTTTCTAAAAGTTTAAAACGAGCTCAGAGGCTGCAGTTTCTCTTTCTGTTCAGCTGGGTTAGCGTAGCGTGAGGGGAGGGAGAGCGAGGGGGAGACAGCGCAGACGCAGCTGCAGGACTGAGGGAGTCACGTCGGGTCTAAAGTTTGGATCCAAGTTTCGGGTTTGGACGGGTTGGCGCGTGGGTCCGGAATCAGGTCCGCCATTTCGTGACCTCTGGTTTATTCATTATAGTGACAGCTGCATTAGCAGCGCAGTAAAGAGGTTTACTATGCAAATTAGCCATTAGCCAACAATACGCGAAGCTGCCTTCATTTTTTGTAATAACAATAGGCTACTTACACAGTGAGACATTGTTCACTGCTCCGTATTTGTCCTGTTAAACCTGCGCCTCTGCTGCAGATGTTGTGTTGGGTGACAAACAGAAAAAGAGAGGGCAGAGCGAGACTGTGGCGGATAAAAATAGACTGTGGCGGGCCGCCACAGACTAATGTATTAGTGGGAAACCCTGGGTCTTAAGCGTATCTGCAGTTTCTATATTAAGCTCGTGCATGACGGCACTTCGGACCCGAATTAACAACTTTTGAGTGACAGTGCAGGATTTTAGAGGCAGTTGTGGTGAACAGGTCTGGGCTCATTCTACACATTAGGACATTGCTGGAACATGTAGGGGGAGGAAAATACATAATTTTAACATTTTTAAACTCCGTATAGTACCTGTAAAGGGTGCATTATGCAACTTTTTATGCAAAAAAGTTAATTTTAGTTTGTATTTGACCTTTCAGTGAACCAGAGGCTTTATGAGTGGTTAGCATGGTGCCTTTACTTCCCATCCTGGTGGCGTCTATGATGCTCCAGGATCAATTGTTTTTAGGTTTCAGGCAGGTTTTCTCTACTGACGGAACCATCTCCATGGTTACGCATACATTTCATCCAGAAAACCTACTAAAACCCCAAAAACAATTGGACCTGGAGCATCACAGAGGCCACCAGGATGGAAAGTAAAGGCACCATGCTAACCATTCATAAAGCCTCTGAGTCACTGAAAGGTCAAATCCGCAGTAATATCAACATTTTTTTTGTATAAAAAGTTACATAATGCACCTTTAAATTGCACGTTTGCAATTAATGCTTACATTAAACAAAAGTAGTGTGTTTTATTGCAATCTAAAAACCCTTTACCTACTTGTTAAAAGCCTCCAGATCGAGGTACTCTTTTCGCTCCTGAGACGAGGAGTTCCTCATTTTAGCGCCTGGGGAAAAAAAAGGCAAAAAAATAGTTCTTGTGGCTAATGTGAGCTCCCAGTCTTGACTTTAATGAGTTTGTACTGTAGCCCATCACTCTGCAGTGCAGCCAGGCGTTAGTCTAGGTTGAGTCTGTGTTCAGTTTGTGGGTTTATGTCCACAGAAAGCCCATGAAGTCTGCTCTCAGCTGCTGGAGCCTCCGTTCCAGAGCTGCCATGAGTTCGTCAGCCCTCTGTCCTTCATGGCCTCCTGCACCAACGACCTCTGCCGGTAAAGCCCCTTTTCAGCAGAAACTACAGCTAACACATGAAATCGTTGGTTTATGAATCCGTTAATGTTTTGCCTGTGTAGGTCGGGGGCGGGGGATGAGATGCAGTGCGTGGTGCTGAGCGAGTATGCTCGCGCCTGTGCCCACGCCGACCACCCGCTGCAGCAGTGGAGACTCGCCTTCCCCTTCTGCAGTAACTAGAAAAGTCTTTTATTTGAATGACCCAAATGTTAAAGTTTATTGACACTCACTGACATAAATATGAGAAAAGATTTATTGCAATTGTCATTTTATTTTCTCTAGGGTAAAAATGGCTAAAATCACCTACAGTTTCAGCCTTGAAATCTAAATAATGGACAGAGTCAGGTTTAAATGTAAGGTTTTTGAATAGACAAGTTAAAAGTAGAAAAATATGTAAAAAGAAAAAATAAAAGGTTGGGGTTTAAAGTTCAATAAATCTGGCAAGAGTTACAGAAAAATCCCTGTGAAAAGAACCTTGATAATATTATTAAGTCCAAGCCTGTAAAGTGTGGAGTCTGTAGGAGCTATTAAAGCAGAGATGTTGTTGCAAGAGTGTAACGAAAACTCTAATCAAAATTTCTTGGAAACGATATGACAACTATTATTGCCAATCCAATGTGTCCAATCCAACTTACTAAACCCGAAGCAATACAGAATTGAAAACAATAAAACCTAAAAAAAATCAGTAAAACACTTGGTACGGCCCTGGCTCAAGGCTCGCAGCAGAAAGAGCGGAGCGGACGCAGAGAAAAGGGTTTAGCTCTAACATAGAGCATTTATTAACAGCCATAAAGAAATGTGCAAAGTGGTGTGGCATCTCTGTGCCAGGTAGTGTAGAGCCAGAGGAGCAGCCCAGTGTGGGAAAGGGGCGGTCCTTTTGTAGGCGGCCAACCGGAAACACCGGGCCCAGGCGCATCCATGGTCACCTCAGAATAAGACAATATTAGTATTGACAAAACCAGACGGCCCCCCAAACTAGGGGCCGTCACAACACTAAACAATCAAATTGAATAAATCAATAAAATCAATAATCAAATTCAATAATCAATAAAACAAAACAATAAAGACCACACAACTCACATGGTGTTAAAAGCCTGAGAATAAAATGGGTCTTAAGATGAGATTTTAAACACACATTCACGGGCAGAGCGTTCCACAGTTTTGGGCTGACAACAGACTCTGTCGCCTTGATTTATGGTAAATCTTAAAATCAATTCTAATATTAACAGGCAGCCAGTGCCACTGCATAAGTTTGCCAAAAATACCAAAATGATAGTCCAAGCAAACTTTCTGCAATATGTTTGATAATTTTGTCCTAAAATTGTCCAATTTCAAAATTTCACTTTGTTCCTCTGCTTATTCTGACCTTTAGAAATGATTTAAAAAATAAATTTGTTGAGTTTGTGACATTGAAACTGCTGTTTTTTGAGGCAATAAAATGGCATTAAAAAGCCTTGACTCTGACTTGCTGCTGGCTTGATAAACTCTTCTATTGCTATTAATTGGTTTGTAAGATTAATACTATGGAACCACTTTGATGACGGAATTGTGAGTCTAGGTCTAAGAGATAATTGCTAGTCTTGTTTCTCCTGTTGCTCCTCAGAGAAGCACTGTGAGGCCGGTCTGGAGTGGAGGGAGTGCATCAGCTGCTGCCCTCGGATGTGCAACCAGGAGAAGAGCTGCATCGACAGCAGACTGGCCTGTGTGGACGGCTGCTACTGCCCCGACGGTACCACGCCTCCGCACACGCCTCCGCACACGCCTTGTCTTGTAGTAGATTAAACGTTACTTGGCACCATAGATCCAGATTGTAAATGCGACATTTGCAGCAGAAAAACAGATCAGGTGTGTCAAAATATAGCAGGAAGTCAGAGGCTAAAACTAGCACAGCGTTAGCATTAGCATTATCGGTCCGCCGTTTTCACGCCTCAAATGTGTCTCGCTATGAACTCTGGCTGAGACAAGCTACTAATGTACTCAAGTGAAAAATCGGGATGTGCAGGAGGGTCTGTGAGAGCTAGAAACGAGTTTGATTCAGGTAGTAATGCTTCAAAATGTCCTTATTTCTGAGAGAAAAGCACTGTTTTTTTCAATGAGGATAACGCTAAATGAATCAGAAATATAGTCTAGACTTTATTAATGTGGTGAATGACTGTTTTAGCTGGAATCTGGTGATTTTTAATGGAATCAGAATCAGAATAGTTTTATTGCCATTGTTTGAGAACAGGTTCACAAACTAGGAATTTTTCTCGGTACAATCATACAACATAAAACATATAACACATAATTTAGATTAAAGGAGCTGTATCATGCTATTTTAGCCATTCCAAAGTAAAGTATAGGCATTTATATGATATATTGTACCTCTATCACTATGGAGTACTCATTTTTGAGAGAAATATAAGTATTTTGGGGGGTATTTCCCTACCCGGAAGACAAGACGCTTCGATTCAGTTAACTCCGCCCCTCTCTCCGCTCATTCCACATTTTCAGTATTATAAATATAAATATCGCTGCAAAAAGTGAAGTTACTTCACATAATGCAGTTATAAGGAGTTGACATGTGCAACCCAGTTTCATAAATGGCTAACACACATGCTAACACACACGCTAACACACATCCTTTTCGAGCTTGAATGTAATTATTTATTTATTTATTTATTTATTTATTTTTATTTTGTTGTGTTTTTTTCTGGCTTTGTGCCTGTATTGTGTAGCTCGAAATAAATAAATAAATAAATCAATCAATCAATCACATGCTACAGTAACACACGTTTTGATTGACTCACCGCTCAGCCTGGCCTCCCCATGGGATCGCGTTGGTTATAAAAGTGAATCCACTTTGATTCTGGCCAAGGTTCACCAAGCATCCATCAGGTTGATAAAGTCGCTGAATCCCAGAAAGAAATTCCAACTTCTGGCGAGTGCACTCTTCTTTAGGAAGGTTGAATAGTCCTGTTCCTCTCGTAGCCAAACGCGCATCCGTGACATTATCGTTGGGTAAGAAAAAAGAACAGGCGTGTCCAGAGTAGGTTAGAAAGAAATCAGTCTTCAAAAACAACACTTCTGCTCGGATCCATGGCTCCTCCGGCCGTGGGTGCGCTTGATTAGGCTCGTGGGACAGCACAGACGCGTCGGAGAGTTGCTTTTTTTTTTTTTTTTTTATTTATTTCTCTCTTACAACAACAAAAAATAAAAAAATGAAAAAGCTGTTTTATAAATAGAAATCAGGCCGTAAGGCAATACATTATGGATGTAGAGCACTTCTGTTCCTTTGTGACGACACAACTGAACAGCTCAGTGGTTTACCAGGAGAGGGCGGAACAGCTGCTCAGAGAGCAGGATTCAGGAGGATTACTTAGAACTGCGTGAATGACGCCAAAAAACGCTCTGGGGGTGTTTTTGATAAGGAAATAGCATAACAACATGGCTAAAAGCTCCAAAAAGTCGATTTTGCATGATATAGGACCTTTAAATAAACTATAAAAACTTACTATAAGACTATAAGGACATGCATACAGAAGATTAAGATAAATAAAAAATAAGACAACAACAACAATTTGACATACAACAACAGCGTGATTGTATTCACAGATGTGCAGGTATATTAAGTAATAGCAGCAGATATGAGTGTGGACATGGCACATAGTGCAACAGAGCTGTGCAAATGGCTGCAACAGGTTATTATGTTCATGAGTCTGATGGCAAAGGTGAAAAAACTGTTCAAGTGGCGAGATTTATGGGTCTGGATAGACCGTAGCCTCCTGCCTAGGGGGAGACGGGTGAATAGCCAATCACCTTCTCAGCAGCACGCACAATGCGCTGCAGTCGATGCCTGTCCCGGTCAGTAGCGAGGAGGACGTGAGGATGGACCGCACGGTGATGGAGGAGGTGAGGATGGACCGCACGGTGATGGAGGAGGTGAGGATGGACCACACGGTGATGGAGGAGATGAGGATGGACCGCACGGTGATGGAGGAGGTGAGGATGGACCGCACGGTGATGGAGGAGATGAGGATGGACCCACGGTGATGGAGGAGATGAGGATGGACCGCACGGTGATGGAGGAGATGAGGATGGACCGCACGGTGATGGAGGAGGTGAGGATGGACCGCACGGTGATGGAGGAGATGAGGATGGACCGCACGGTGATGGAGGAGATGAGGATGGACCGCACGGTGATGGAGGAGATGAGGATGGACCGCACGGTGATGGAGGAGATGAGGATGGACCGCACGGTGATGGAGGAGATGAGGATGGACCGCACGGTGATGGAGGAGATGAGGATGGACCGCACGGTGATGGAGGAGATGAGGATGGACCGCACGGTGATGGAGGAGATGAGGATGGACCGCACGGTGATGGAGGAGGTGAGGATGGACCGCACGGTGATGGAGGAGATGAGGATGGACCGCACGGTGATGGAGGAGATGAGGATGGACCGCACGGTGATGGAGGAGATGAGGATGGACCGCACGGTGATGGAGGAGATGAGGATGGACCGCACGGTGATGGAGGAGATGAGGATGGACCGCACGGTGATGGAGGAGATGAGGATGGACCGCACGGTGATGGAGGAGATGAGGATGGACCGCACGGTGATGGAGGAGATGAGGGATGGATGGACCGCACGGTGATGGAGGAGATGAGGATGGACCGCACGGTGATGGAGGAGATGAGGATGGACCGCACGGTGATGGAGGAGATGAGGATGGACCGCACGGTGATGGAGGAGATGAGGATGGACCGCACGGTGATGGAGGAGATGAGGATGGACCGCACGGTGATGGAGGAGATGAGGATGGACCGCACGGTGATGGAGGAGATGAGGATGGACCGCACGGTGATGGAGGAGATGAGGATGGACGCACGGTGATGGAGAGATGAGGATGACCGCACGGTGATGGAGGAGATGAGGATGGACCACACGGTGATGGAGGAGGAGAGGATAGACTCGATGATGGCCGTGTAGAACTGCACCAGCATCCTGGTCGGCAGCTTAAGTTTCCTCAGCTGCTGCAGGAAGAACATCCTCTGCTGGGCCTTCTTGATGAGGGAGCTGATGGTTGGCTCGCATTGGAGGTCCTGGGGGATGGTGGTGCCCAGGAAACGGACGGAGTCCACGATGGAGATGGGGGTGGGAGAGTCTTTCAGGGCGAGGGGGGACGGTGGGGCTGTGTCTTTCCTGAAGTCCACGATCATCTCCACTGTCTTCTGGGCGTTCAGCACCAGGACGCCAGCCGGTCCACCTCTCTCCTGTAGGCAGGAGGGTGGTGTTGTCCACAAACTTTACAGACTGGTGCCTGGAGGTGCAGCAGTTTGTGTGATAACAGAGGCACATTTCCAGCATCACTCTAGTGTTCTAATGGTACATCGTGCGAACACATAATAACCTGTTTTAGCCGTTTGCGCTGCTCTGTTGCACTGTGTGGTATGTCCACATTCATATCTGCTGAGTATGAGATTTATACAGGTCAGGTCCTCATCCAAATCCATTCTTTGAAAATACACTGCAGAAATAAACTGCATTCAGAGGAGCATGTTTCGTATTGGCAACAGGAGAATCCAAAATGTTACGCAGTGTTGCTTTAAATGTATTGTGAACACTGCTGCTACAATGTACTCTAAAAGCTACTTATTACTTTGTCCTCATAGAGCTCAACAGTCCTGCCCATTTAGGGTCACGTGCCGGGGGCCGGGAGTAAAAAGTACCATTCATATTTAGCATTGGCTTTTCGAAAAATTGAAATATTAAGAGTTTAAAAGCATGACGCCAGCTAATCAGCTGTTTCTCTGCTCCAGGTCTTGTCCTTGAGTCCGGGGCCTGCATGCGGCCGTCTGAATGCCCCTGTGAACACCATGGTCAGCTGTACCCTTCGGGGCATACACTGGACGACCGCTGCAACATCTGGTCAGTCTCTGTCCATCTGTCTTCATTTAGGAACTCGCAGTCAATACCAGAAAAAAAATCCCATAGTTTCACATCCTCATTTTCAAGGGTTTCTCACTTTAAGCCCCTCCCACCCACTCCGCCTCTTGCACGTCTTTATGCCACACATTTTAATACAGGGAAGAGAAAATAGTCAGTGCCGCTCATGTGATTGTTGCACAGGTTGCTGTAAGTGAAGAATGGACTAAGTGAGAGTGGCTTCTGCGCAGATGCTCGTTCATCCCAGCAGTTTGGCTGTCTGTTTAACAGTCTATATACTTCATGAAGTATGTTGAAAAAAATGCCTCGTACTCGTATCAGTTTTAGAAAAAGTGGTATCGGTTCATCCCAAACTTGGAGGTCAGAAGAATGACAAGTCTGTGGTCAATAATAATTTTAAGAGGTAAAAAGAATATCAGAATTTCAATGCAAAGTTCATGGGAGCCAGGAACTTCCGGAAAGCTGCCCCCATTTCCTTACGACTTCAGGAAGAAGAAAGCTACAATTAGTCCATTCATAATGTACAGTCTCTGGGCTGTAGTGAAGCTGTGGCGAGTGTTTTTTACTCTGTGATGAAAGGATGAAGCTTAGCCAGAGATGGAGAGTTGAGGGAAGCACTTTGTGAATACGTAGGAGCTCAGGAGGAGCTTTCTCTGAGCTCCTGTTGTTCTCACATTGTGCAGCTCTACGATACGGTCTGAATAGTTTATTAGTAAGTAAGTGTGGTAGCTGTTTTCCCGTCGCCTGAATACCCCACATATTTCCTTGCGGCGCGGTCTAATCAGTGTTATCTGACCTTCACGGCGCTCACACCTGTAAATGCCTGTGCTTTGTTGCAGTACCTGTGTGGGCGGAGGCTGGAACTGCACCGACTACACCTGTCCAGGTGAGTCCCTCGTGACCGCACTCTGCCAAAGTCCAGATGGCTCCAAAGAACTCGCTTTGTGGTCGAGCTGTAGTGGCTGCTTTCAGATACTTTATTATGTAGAATATGTTGATTCCAGGGGTGGTCAGTAACAAAGTAAATCTACTCCACTTTGTTGTTTTGTTCATGTTAAAAGCCTAACAATGCGCATTGAGTTGCCTTGTGTACGAAATGCACGGTATAAATAAAGTTGCCTTTCCTTTCCTTGCCTTGCCTTGCCTTGCCTTGCACACTCTCCAGAACAGTAGGTGGCGTTGTGCAGATGTACTGTCAATGCCATTGACTCTCAACAAGAAAGAGTGCCGGACAGATGGGAATTCAGGCACAATTTTTGTGTTTTTGAAGCCACAAAGTTCTTTACTTCTTAAAACATTTTGCACAACCGACGTGATTTACGCCTGGACAGTAACGTCGGCGCTGTCCTTCCTGTCTTTCACATTCACCATTAGCAGGGTCCCACACAAATGAAGAGATAGCTCTAGATTTGGTAAAAGACATCGAGTTAAAGTTAGGATGTGACTGGAGCAGGTTCAAAACATTAGGTGAGATTTAACTTGAGGCTAACGGCTAACACAAAATACAAAGTAAATCTAGCGCAAAGTTTTGAGCGAGCCTGCGCAAAAAAGCATCGGCGTGTAATCGAGTTGTTTACATGTTATATTGTCATTATTTAACACTAGTCTTTAGCTCTAAGATAAAATGATGTTTGTAACACGTTGCAGTGACTGGTCATCAGTAACTCATTGTCCTTTATAAAATCTGGAGCTATCTCTTCATGTGTGTGGGACCCTGCTAATGGTGGATGTAAAAGATAAAGGAAGGAAAAAGAGGAAGGACAGCACCGATCTTACTGTCCAGTCGTCCTGTCCTCCTTTTAAACTCAATCATTTGTGGAAGAAATACTGTGCATCCAACTATAAAGCATTCTTATCCATTTTGTGAACTTACAGGTTAGCTTTTGTTAGCATTTCTGTGACAGTGACCCTGAAAACTGACCCTGCAAATTGAAAGTGCTTATGGGTTTGGTTAAAACTAACAGTGTAATTTACTCTAATTAACTAACATTCTTTTTGCCCAGTCCTAACATAAACCTATATTTTTATTGTTATATCTTCGTTTTAACAAAAGCATTATTGTCTCTTGCTTCTTTCCTGCTGCAGCGGAGTGCTCGGTGACCGGGGACATGTTTTTCCAGTCGTTCGACGGCAGAGTGTTCTCCTTCACCGCGACGTGTCAGTACGTCCTGTCCAAGAGCCACAGCTCCGGACGCTTCACCGTCACCATCCAGAACGCGCCGTGTGGAGCCGTGAGTTACACCACAACATTTACTCACAAACTGTACAGATAGAGGTGGGCAATATATAGTCTACAACCCGTTTTGGTCGTGGGCCAAAATTCAATATCAAAATATTGTAAAGGACTGTGGCCTAACAAATAACAACAGCTTACATACACTTATTGCGCTTTATCAAAGTGCTACATAAAGTCATTATTCTTTCACTCCACACTCCATGACCATTTACCACATAGCTATAATATACGGTTTATATCCTGATCTCTTATTATGTTAGTGCCCTCTGCTGGAGTGAGCATTCTGGCTATTTCTTTAAAAAACCATAACTGCGCACAGGAATGGGGACAGAGACTTACTTTTGTTTTTGACCTACTCAGAAATTCATGCTCTGCAAAGGGCCACATTAAATCATCTCGTGGGCCGCATCTGGCCCGCGGGCCTTGTGTTTGACACATGGTCTACAAGATAAATATCAAAATTGCTGTTAGGAGTTTATCTCCAACTAGCTGTGACCAGGCCTCCGCGAGTCTCCACATTTGATGTTCTGAGATTATGAGTTATTACAAAAAAATGTCCACCCAAGTCCTTATAATGGACCCGTCACTTTCTATAGCTATAGACCCGCACTAAGTAGACCAGTGGTTCCCAACCTTTTTACTTGAAGCCCCCCCCCCCTACACATGCTGTAGTCAGGCCGCGCCCCCCATTCCAAAAACGATGGCCACTACAAATGTATAAAACAATGAATGTGAGAAAATGTGCATCTCTCTCCTCCTCCTGTTGTTTACGTTTGTGCTGTGGTTCTCAGGCTGAAAACTTGACTTGTCGCATACATTACGTCACTCCTTACGACGGAAAAAGAAAGCAAATATATCTTTTTATAAAAGAAAATGATAAAATAGTAAGGCACTGTGACTTGGAAAAGTAACTTTAATCTGATTACTGGTTAGGAAATAGTAATGCGTTAGATTACTCGTTACTGAAAAAAGTTGTCCGATTAAAGCGCGTTACCGGCATCACTTTCGGTTCCAGAGAAATCGGGCTTTAATCGGCGTGATATCGTAAAATACCCAAATATTGACCTCTTGGTTTTTGATTAAATGCATCTGTTAAGTTTGACAAATTAAGACACAAAAGCAGACTTTGTTTTTTCACCTGCTCAAAAAGCTCAAAATATTTGAGTTAAAACATTTCCTTCTCATGCTTTTGTGGCGGTGAAACGATAAAAGAGTAAATGTGGCAGAGGCCGGAGCAGCTGGTGATGGTGAAGGGCGTGGCCCTGAGATCTGAGAACAGCCACATGAATCAGGTCTTTCATAGAGTCTGGTCCATCACCAAAACCTGTCCACATTCTGTCCAAAACCAAAAACACAGCCCCCAAAAGCCCCTCACGGCACAAAGCACAGGACACTGGGCAGATGACACGCGATACTGCCCCAAAGACTCATGGGAAACCACTCTCAGACAAACCGTCTTTTATCGACTCATTTCCAGCAACAGCAGAGCCCGGCATTTGGTGAAGATCGAAAAGCAGAGTTTGGTAAAATAATAACTTAGTGGTATTGCCACGTATATTTAGTCTTCACCTTTCAACGTTTTCACAGCTGCCCGAGGGCTGACTGACAGAAACGCGGCTGCCAAATTACACTAGTGCCCTCTCCTCATTAAACTCATTAATATGCACTGCCTGACAAAACACAAAGAAGAGCCCTTTAACTGAATGTAAGTAACTGTTCTGATCTGCTGCACTTGGTCAGGTCTAAGTTCAGCAACACTATCGGATTCTGAACATGAACATTCTGAATGACCAGGCTATTCCATCAGTGGATTTCTTCTTCCCTGATGGTACGGGCATATTCCAGGACGACAATGCCAGGATTCATGGGGCTCACATTGTGAAAGAGTGGTTCAGGGAGCATGAGATAGAGTCGAGATTTTAACTCCATTGAGAAAATTAGGGATGTCCCCATGCGATATTCGGTATCGGAGTTTGAGAATATCGGATTGGATTTAATGACTGGATCGGGTCTGTTCCCCCAAAATAAGCTATAATATCTCCTGCTAGGTTAGGTTCAACTTAAAGGGGCTGTGTGGAGTTTAGCAGTTTTGTGCTCACAATTGCCCCCTCAGGCCAAACGCGTAACTGCAGCCTCGATGATAAGCTCGTGCATGAGGCGCTCAGGCTTTACGAGCACCAGAAATAACAGTCCCGTCCTGGTCCATTTACAGATTTGCAGGCATGACTTCAACTGAGGTAAGAAACGTTACTGTTTTGTAAGATATTTAGACCAAATCAATTTTAGTGAATATTTCCAAGATGCGATACTTGAGCAAATGCAGCAAAGTGAATCGAGGGAAGAAGTAATACAGATAGACGAATGAATGACGTTTGAAGGAGAAAAAAAAATACTGGTATACTTTGTATGCATAAACATAGGCCTAATTGAAATAATAAAATAATTCCACCGGTAGAAATGCTACTAGGAAAAGCCTCAATCGGCTCTTCAATTTCCTGGGCCCAAAGTTAGCGTAGCTAACTCGTAAACTATATTGTAAACGGCACATGTCCACTTTTTGTAGTCGTTTCACTACTTATAAATCCGTGAACAGTCAGGCTTATTTTGCGGCCAAGAAAAGCTAACATTAGCGACATTATTTTTGCCATTGTAAATACAGCACCATTACCACTGTTACTACTCAAATGTTTTGTAGGTACAGCACAATTACTGTTATTACTGACACTACTAGTCTGCTACTAATACTACACAACTTCTCTGTAGGTATAAAACTATTAGATCAACTATTTTGGTAACTTCCAAATATGATTATTTTATGGCTTGTCGGACACCGTTGTTTTGAAAGCATCAACAACACTTTTCCCCCACGTACAGTATCAGGCTATATAATAATACAAAAAAGACTGTATCGGATCGGTATCAGCCAGCACAAGGTGTCAAAATATTGGACCGGATCGGGTCATCCTTATTGAGAGTCTTTGGGATGTGCTGGAGAAGGCTTGGCATAGTGGTCACACTCTCCGATCATCAATACAAGATCTTGGTGAAAACTGAATGCAACACTGGATCTTTTGACATTGCAGAAGCTTATTGAAATCACGCCACCAAGAATGTGCTCACAACTTTTCTTTTGGTCAGGCAGTTTATGAGACTTTTTCAAACCGTGTCACATGACCAAAACATCTGGAGATTAGAGTCATAGTTTTAGTCTCACGGTAAAAAATATACTTTGACTAAAATCATGACCACACTGTAAATTGTGATTAGTAAAGGTTGCTCAAAAAAATTGCAGACACAAATTGCCACAATTTAATTGAGTAACAGTTCTGTCATTAGAACAATTAAAGTGTACTTTAAATGATTAATGAAACCTTACTCTTTACAAAGTAAAGTTTGCTTTGAAAAGAGTAAGGTTTCATTAATGACTTAGAGTAAAGTTTACTCTAAATCAGTAGCCCCTAAAATACCTGAGCCCTTATAGGACCTGCTGTTATGGGCCGGGCTTTTTTCAGAGTTAGACTTCTGTCAGAAACCATGAGTGACAGTAACATGACACTAAATACATTGTGACCATTATAGTCAGTAAAATGGCCCCCCGTCCTATAACGGACCTCTTTAAGTGGGACGTCTTCTATACGCTCTCTGGGAACCTGTTGGGGAAGGCTGCTCTTTTGTGTCTTTTCTTTGGCGTCTGAATGAAGCGCGGTGATTATGGAAGCGTTTACATCACGATACCATCAACGTGACAAATGAGCGAAAGAGGAGACCCGCAGAGACCTTCAGGAGCCGGCATTATTTGGCCCGGTCCGAGCAGGACAAAGACAACTGCAGAGGGACTCGGTTTGATATGGGATGAAATTTGTAAGAGCTAATTGTAAATGTCCGCCATGACTTTGGTTTATTCAGCGCGGCTTTGTAACGGGGCTCTGTGGTTGCAGCGTTTGTTCAATCCCAGAACCACAAAAAGTTACTTTGAGCATCTCGAAAAGTGCTATACAGTATGATTTTAAACACGGTCCATTGAATCGATACAGCTGGACATTCTCTTGATGTTGCTCACCAACCTTTAGGAATAAACCAGATTCCTCTTCCACGGCCCAATTCTGGTGACTTCAGCCAGTTTTGATTCATTCCAAAAGGTTCGCCATTAAGAAAATGTCCTGCTGTATTGATTCAACAGACTGTGTTTACTTCAACCTGGAGGTCTGAAGTTTTTGCTGTAAAATCATCCCAGCTGATACAAGTGGAACAGTGTCCTTTATTTCTGCCATTAGTAGAACACGTTACCACCGTAAGAGCTAAAAATCACAACATACAGTATTAGTGCAGAGGAGAGTGACACCTTGCGTGCAAACGAACGGTGGGGGCGGGGCTTAGAAAGAAGGGGTCGACTGAGGCGTGGTGTGACTGCAACAAGCACTTGTTGCTTCTTGCTGTGTTGACTGCTCACCTTTACATTAGCATCACACACGGCCTCATGTCCTTCTTTCAACATTTAGGCTCATCATCTTCAAGCTCTTGGTAGGTTTACACATAATGACGACAAGTCACAAACGTCAAGAATCCACATTAGGATCACGAATGTGGATGGAATTTGATGATTTGGGGCAGAGGCGTCACACGCCGTCACAAACTGTCGCGAACTGTTTCCACATGTCACGATTAATGGCACAAATGATTACGCACGGCCATGGATATTGTCACGCACTGTAGCGCACTGCTACGAGCTGGGAATCGCGTCCTGTCAGGAATCTCTTGAAGATGAAAAGCGTAGGAAAAGTGACAAAAAAGGCAACAAAACTGCTACAAAAAAGCCACAAAAGAGCAACAGAAAAGTGCCAAAAAGTGATGAAAAAGTGACAAATGTGTGATAAAAACACAACTAAAAAGTGATGAATTTTTCTTTTTTTTTAAAGAGGAAAATAATCTGTTTAAATTAGTTTTGTAAGTCTTGTCTTTCAAATGAGGCATTGCACTGGCCTATAGGCTGTAACCTTTTGGATTTGGGTAAAGCTGAACCGGAGGAAATGCACTTGGTTAAGGCGGGGGTTAAGAGGTTAAGAAAGTAAAGAATCGGACAAATGTGGTATCAATAAGTATAGACAAATATAAATATAAAATCCCTCCCATTCTCGTTTGCAGTATATTGTGAGAGTTCGTGCAAATTAGCCATGTGGACTTAGAGTTTCGTTAATTAGCGAAAACAAAACCACACAAAGCTTCCTTCGTTTAGGCCATTATTGTTACTATAATATTTGAACAATGAGAAACTGTGACTGGTACATGTCTCTGTTTTAACCTGCACCTCTGCTACACACTGTGCTGCGCTCCCTCCAGCGTCTGCTGCTGCTCGCTGCCCTCTGCATCGGCGCAGCGTGGGTTACTATCAATATTGAGGGCATGCGTGAGAGAAAACAGTGATTCCGACACTACGAATGGTGTAAGAATAATATCACGCTGAATTACGAATCACCACTAATCATCACGAAAGGACACGCTCTATTGCGACCTACACGAATTGCGGGTGAATCGTGGCATTCGTGAAAGATTTTTTGGGCCAAAAACACGAACATCACCGATGTCACGAGCCGATACACCCTGTTAACCCAGCATTCCACTGAGAGTTAAACATTGGCTGTGTCCTGAGGGAAAGAGAACTGGCTCTGGTATCGAAGAAAGAGCGCCACACCAGGCTCTTCACGCTGCTGCCCCGTTCAACCCACTTACTGCGTCAAGTCTGGAGCTAAGGTTTCACAAAGCACCACCCGTCAGCGCGGAGGTCCAGTCCACAGCCTGCGTTTAGAAAGACAAGATCGGGCTCTGGGACTCTCCCATAAACAATCAAAATAAGACAGAAAGCTATATAGCAATATAGCTCTCAGCGCGGGCTAAGGCTAACGGAAGCTTGTTCATGCTAGGAATTTCAATGGGTTTATTTAGAAAAAGACCAAAATAAAAATAGTGAAAGAAATAGGACAATCGCGGACGTGTTAAGTCAAACACGTGAGGCAAACGATTTAATGTCAAAGTCCATGTTTTTCACAGATTATGGATCCACTGTGTGTAAGACTAATGCCGACAATTCAAATAGAGGCCTCATTTCTGTTCATTTTTTCGGAAACGCATTTTCCTGAAGCAACAGGATGCGATGTTTTCACTCGCTCATCCAGGTCTTTCCTACAACCTCATTTGTAGTTCAGTGATTGTCTGTTTGTGTCCCTGCAGAACCTGGACGGGACGTGCCTGCAGTCGGTCAGTCTGGTGGTGGACGAGGACCCGCGGACGGAGCTGACCCTGAGCCACGGGGGGGAGGTGTTTCTGGGAGGACAGTATCGCATCTCTCTGCCTTACTCCGACGGTAAACACCACTCGTCCACTGGGACGTTTCCTGCTCCACTGGCTCAAAGTACAAATCAGTTTGAATGTGTGTAACGGCTCTGAGGCGTCAGAAAACAATAGATATCGATTATGTCTCTAGCTGTTGATGAAAGGAAGCCAAATATGAGATTTAAACATGTTAGCGACCAACTTCACTGAATGGGTTTGGTGAGGACCTAACACTGAAGCTGCAGCTACTGTTGTTAGTTCTGGTAGTGAAGGCAATATGAGTGCTGTGTTAACGTCTTAATCCCCGCCTTAACCGAGCACATGTTCTCCAGTTCGGCTTTACCCAAATCTAAAAGCTTCTGGACTGGAGAGTTCACAGCCTACAGGCCAGTAATGCCTCATTTAAGCTACAAAACGGATATAAATCTTTATCCTTTTGTTGTCGTCACTTTTTTGTTGGGTCTTTGTCACATTTTTGCCAATTCTTCAACGTTTGTCGCGCTTTTCCCGCTTTTTTGTTGAATTTTTTGCCAATTTTGTGGATGTTGTTTTGTTGTGTCCACATCCTGTTTTTGTCACTCTTTCATCGCTCTTTTGTTGCTTTTTGACTTTTTTTGTGACTTTTTTTAATGCTTTTTTGTTTTGTATTCATTCTTGTTTTTGTCTCTATTTGGCGCTTTTTCAAGAAGCTTTTAGATTTGGGTAAAGCCAAACTGCAGATTATGTGTTCGGTTCAGGTGGGGGTTAAGAGGTTAATATCAGAAACAGTGAAGGTGTGTGGACATTACAAACAGCCCAAAACACTTCCAAGAAAAACATAACGTGGGACCATTAAATTGGCTTTAAACTTTTAACCTGCTGCCGTCGTCTCCTCAGGCAAGACACTTTCAGCTTTATTTTATGCGGAAACATGCATGCATGTAAACACCACACCGGATTGTAGCCATGGGCTAATATCCATCCGTTGTCCCTGAGTCGCAGCTCTCAAACACCCTGGCCTATTGTACATGTTTTCTGTAGTAGGGGAAACCGGAGTACCCGGAGGAAACCTACGCAGACACGGGGAGAACATGCAAACTCCACACAGAAAGGCCCCGTCCCTTCTAACCCTGCCCTTCTAGCTGTGAAGCACGAGTGGTAACCGCTGTGCTACTGTGCCGCCCAGTGACTTCCTTCTAGTCAGGGCAGCTGTGGCTACCAAAGAGTGGAGAGTGGAGTTGACTTTGAGCCTTGAGGAAAGACTGATGTATGAAATGAAGGCTGTGTGTCCCTCAGACGCGCTGGAGGTGCAGGAGCTCTCCTCCATGTTCGTGCAGGTGCGGACGGTCTTTGGGCTGCGGCTACAGTACTCCTGGTCCGAGTCCAGGCTCTACCTCCAGCTGGATCAGCGCTGGCTCCAGGACACGGTGGGACTGTGCGGGACCTTCAATGGCAACAGCCAGGACGACTTCCTGTAAGAACACGCCGGGATTTTAGCTGCAGTTTGTCTGAGCAAGTGTTGTAGTGGCAGCCATTTAGGACTACAGTGTTTCAGAAAAGTACATGTAGATACCAATCATTTATAAGTCTGACTGATTGGAGCTGTTTGGATTACAATAAGATGTGTAAAATCTAGAGTCAGTTCAAACTTAAGGCAAGAGGCTCCCTAAACGTCTTAGTTTCAATGTTAGAGTAAAAAATCAACCAACTCTTACTTTACTTTTTGACGGCGCTCCCTGGTCTCTACCATACTTATTAATTCCCAAATATTTACTCTTGATATACACATGTAGCACGAAAAATTATGTTGTAATCTAATTATGGTCAGCAACGGGTAAAGATGGGAGAAATATACTGTGCAATATACTGTGGGTTCTTGTTTATTTGAAAGTAATATTTCTACACCAATCCTTGAACCGCCACCTTAACGTGGTGGAGGGGTTGAGCCCGAATGATCCTGGAGCTCTGTTGTCGGGGGCTTCGTGCCCCTGGTAGGGTCTCCCATGGCAAACAGGTCCTATAGGTGACGGGTCAGACAAAGAGCGGTTCAGAAGCCCCTTATGAGAGACCAACAGGCCCGGTTAGAACCATGAGGCCGTCCTTCTGTGGACCCACCACCTGCAGGAGGAGCCATAGGGCTGGTGCAGCTCCAACAGCTGCCCCCACGACCCGGCAACGGACAAGTGGAAGAAAATGGATGGATGGCTCGATGGAATATTTCTACATACATTTTTACGCCCTGTTCACCTGCAGCGTTTCACCTTAAACTCAAATAATGTCGACTGGCCTGGGTTGATTGAGTTGAGGATGTTTCTCTTCTATCGTCAGAAACTTTTCGTCAAAATTCAAAAGACTAGTAAACGCGCAAGAAAGACTACAAGAGCGAGAAGCGAGTCTAACTACAAAGCACATATAGAACTTTGCAGCTTAAGAAATATAAAAATTGCGCCTCTCTGTACGGCAAGGCAACGGGGACAAAGCTTCTTCCTGGTTGTGAGACAAGGACATCTATAGTAAATCTGCACAGCGCCACCCACTGTTCTGGAGGGTGCATTATCAGGCTTTTGAAATGGACAAAACACTTTGGACTTTGGAGCCTTTATAGAATAATAGTGGAGCAGAAAGTATTATGATTATCTTTAAGTAAAGTAGTTCCCGACAAAAACACTACTCTGGTAAAGTACAGCTCCTGGTTTGAGTACTCTTCGTTACTGACCCCCTCTTGGTCTCTGGCTGAGCCTCCTCTCGTCTCTCGCTCTCTTTACGGTGCGCTGAGGCCGTGTCTTTGAAGTGCTGCTCCTGTTTCATTGACTGAACGCTTGGAGGGCCCGGGTTAATGCACACTGTGGCCAGGGCTCTAACGGGGGCCACGGAGCCGCAACAAGGGCCCGCCTGTTCCCCGAGAAGCAGATCTGCGCCGGGCCTGAACCAGGTCTAAAGCGGGTCTAAACTGGCCCTAATGGGATCAGCGAGGACGGATGTGAGCGACAGAGGTAATGCACTCAGGGACGAACAGCAACCGCACAGAAATCCCTCCACTGAAATACTTCGCCATCATCTTAGTCATAGCAAATTCTAATTCATGGATAGAGCCAGGTTTAAATGTATGGTTTTATTTGTTGATATATATAAGCTATTTGTAGGTAAGTAAGCTAGTACTGGCACAATGAAATTGCATAGATCAGGTGTTGGGTTAGTTCTCAGTCGCTGCGACTTTTTGGAGGTAGGGGAAACCGGTGTATTTATTTTATTTTTATTTATTGGTTTATTTGGTCTGGACAGTGCATGTTAATGAACATACATGGGTCTCATGCATGTAAACAAGCCACACCAGATTGTAGCCGAGTGCCCCATCCGAAACCAGTAAATTGGTAAGAGCTCTTACGCCAAACCGGATGTGCGTCAGCGTCCGTCATGATAAGAAGCGTCCGAATTGGGTTGTCGGTTAGGAAGGAGTTAGGGCGCCTGTATGCTAACTATCATAGCCACTTTAGCATAGGGACCTCTGGTGGTCCCTTACCGGCGATTAGGAGCTATGTGCCATCCCATAAGCCGCAGTGGCCAATCCCCTCACCCCACCCTCGAGTCATTCACCGCTGTTGAATGACAAGTGCACATTTAATAATAAAAAAATAAAAAAATAAAAAAGATTCTGCACAAGCCAAACTTTATAAAAGTGACAAAATACATGTTGTCGTTACCACAGCTCAGTCACATGGTTTTAAAGAGCCTCCTCAGTAAATGGCCTAAATGAAGCAGTTTGTGCTTTTGCTTCATTTAGTAGAAACTTAAGCCACATGGCTAATTTGCATACTGTAGCTTTATGCTGTTGAGATAAAATAAAGGGAAATGTGAAGGATCATTTGGATGTTTTTATTTGGACACTATGCTGTTGTTGGACAATATACAGTAGGTGGCGGTATGCGCTTTTGTTTGGCCTGCACTGAACTTTAAAGAAGAAGAAGAACAGCTGTTGGTGATGTCACTTCCCCTTCCCCTGGGTAAGGACGGTGGAATTGGGCAAATGCTGCTGAAGCTCTAGTTCACTAACTGCATAGAGATCTAACAGTTGACCCCATGAAAGGTTAAGGATTAGTTGCTAGTGTTAGTACTTAGAGACTATCATTTAATGGTTTCGGATGCAGCCTTGGGCTAATTTGTATCCGTTGTCCCCCATGCGCACTCTCAAACACACTCTCATTCATCCTGGCCTATTGTACATGTTTTTAGTGGTAGGGGAAACCGGAGTACCCGGAGGAAACCTACGCAGACACGGGGAGAACATGCAAACTCCACACAGAAAGGCCCCGTCCAGATGGGAATCGAACCCGGACCTTCTAGCTGTGAAGCGAGAGTGCTAACTGCTGTACTACCGTGCCGCCCATGTACTACCTTCATTCAGTACTCCTCTGAAACGATGCACCCAAAGGCGAGGGTAACCCTTATAGCAACCAATGCAAAACCAGGAGCAACATTTTCATTGATTCAACGGCAGAATGTGAGATACAGTGGGGCAAAAATGTCCCATAGACTTCCTATTTGATTTTGGCCAAATACTTTTTTGCCCCTACCATTAAAAACATGTATAATAGGCCAGGATGAATGATGTGTGTGCGTGAATGAATGATGGTGGTCAGAGGGACTGTTGGCGCAGACGTGTGCAGTCATGACAGCGTTTCTGTGAGTCTCCCCCAGAGGAAACTGGAGTGAATGTATTATCGTCTCATGTAAAGCGCCTTGTGACTACGTCTGTGAAAGGCGCTATATAAATAAAGTTCTTCTTCTTGAGTCTGTAGGAGCTACTAAGTGGAATGAAAACCTAATTTGCTTTGTGTACGAAATGCGTGCTATAAATAAAGTCACCTTGCCTTGCCTAAACATCTGCACATGCGCCCTGTGTATTTCTCCCGTCTTTAGCCGCTGCTTTCTCCCATAAAGGAAATGACCATATTTGGATTACAGCGTCATCTCAGTCGCCTTGCGCGCTACACGTGGATACCAAACATGTCAATATACATAATTTTCTGTGCAACATGAAACATAAGCTTGTAATGTAACAAATAATAATAATAATAATAATGCAACATAAGATGACAAATTAAATATAGTAGAACTAGCAAAACTCTCAATATACACAATATACTGTAGATAGCAAATGTAAATGTGAATAAACATTTCAGTAACAGTAGGGCTGTACTTTCTTAAAAAAAAACAAAAAATCAATAACCATTTCAGCACTAAATCATGACCAAAACATGGCTAGAATGGAAACGTTTGCATATTTTGAAGTTCCCATGTGTTAAATTTTAGAGCGAATATCAGTCAGATGGAAGAAATTTCAATATATCATGGCTGCTTGCATCACCTACTGTTGCATTAATGATAAGTTGGCCTGTGTGAGTGAGTTCATGTTCTGTTCATTTCATTTCCTTTTGTTTTCCTGCAGCTCGCCGTCCGGGATGATCGAGAGCACGCCGCAGCTGTTTGGAAACGGCTGGCGCGTGTCGTCCGCCTGCGCCATGAGCCTGAGCGCACCGCAGATCGACCCCTGTGACGCGCACCAACAGGCCGGTAATACCTGTGAAAGTGAAAATGTGGTCTCATGATAATGTGCTATATTTAGACACACTTTCTTTCTATGATGTTGTTTCTTTCTGTGGCGCAAAAGGAACGTACCGTACTACAAGGACTTATCACTCAGTGTCTCAGTAAAACTAGTCTGCAGGAGATATACAGGTGCTCGTCATATAATTAGAATATCATGAAAAAGTTCATTTATTTCTGTAATTTAACTTAAAGGGGCTGTGTGGAGTTTAGCAGTTTTGTACTCGCGATTGCCCCTCAGGCCAAACGCGTAACTGCAGCCTCCATGATAAGCTCGTGCATGAGGCGCTCAGGCTTTACGAGCACCAGAAATAACAGTCCCGTCCTGGTCCATTTACAGATTTGCAGGCGTGACTTCAACTGAGGTAAGAAACGTTACTGTTTTGTAAGATATTTAGACCAAATCAATTTGATTGAATATTTTCCAAGATAAAATACTTGAGCAAATGCAGCAAAATGAATCGAGTGAAGAAGCCAAGTAATACAGATAAACGAATAATTGACGTTTGAAGGAGAGAAAAAAAATACTGGTATACTTTGTATGCATAAACGCAGGCCTAATTGAAATATTAAAATAATTCCACTGGTAGAAATGCTACTAGGAAAAGCCAAAATCGTCTCTTCAATTTCCTGGGCCCAAAGTTAGCGTAGCTAACTCGTAAACTATATTGTAAACGGCACATGTCCACTTTTTGTAGTCGTTTCACTACTTACTGTATAAATCCGTGAACAGTCATGCTTATTTTGCGGCCAAGAAAAGCTAACATTAGCAACATTATTTTTGCCATTGTAAATACAGCACCATTACCACTGTTACTACTCAAATGTTTTGTAGGTACAGCACAATTACTGTTATTACTGACACTACTAGTCTGCTACTAATACTACACAACTTCTCTGTAGGTATAAAACTATTAGATCAACTATTTTGGTAACTTCCAAATATGATTATTTTATGGCTTGTTTCAGTGAGGTTTGTACCACATGCACGGACAGTCGGACACCGTTGTTTGAAGCATCAACAACTCTTTTCCCCCACGTATTTAGTCATAATTTCTTACCTTTCAAGCAAAATAAGCTGCGGGTCTTTTGAGAGATTCTCTCAACATTCTCCGATGTTTACTCTGGTTCTTTGCCTTCGCCGATCAGACTCCACTTTTGCCTTTTTTGTCACACTCGAATAAACTCTTCGTTTCTTTTCGTTATTTGGGGTCTGGGCTGGAGTTTCGATGGTGCTTGAAGCCGGTCTCCTCTTATTCTCCGCTAAATCCATCCCTCCGAAGTTACCACTTGCGTTGCAAGAGATACAGCTAACGCTTCAGCTGAGCGTGAACACGCATTACGCATTACGCTGTTTGCTTGTTCGACCCGAGCATAAACTATTTAAGTGACTTTACAGGCATATAGAGGCAATTGCGGTGAAAAGGCCAGGGCTCATTCTACTCACCAGGGCATTGCTGGAGCATGTATGAGGAAGAAATTTGAAATTTGTATACATTTATTTGTGGTTAAACTTATGTATAGTCCCTTTAAAATGTGAAACTAATATATGATATAGACCCATGACATGCCAAGTGACATATGTCAAGCCTTTATTTGTTATAATTTTGATGATTATGGCTTACAGTCCATTTTCAAAATATTCTAATTTCATGACACACATTTTATGACAGATTTTTAATATGGCTTTTTTACAAGCTGAGCCATAATAATCAAAATGATAACAAATAAAGGCTATACATATCTCACTTTGCATGTAATGAGTCTATCATATATTAGTTTCACAGTTTAAGTTGAATAACATGATATTCTAATTATATGACGAGCATCTGTACAACCGGCCTGTGGTTTGAATCCCGACTCTTTCACCCTTGATGTAAAAATGAGGCTGCTCACTCTAGTTACTGTGAATTAACTCTCCTCAGAGTTACACTTCAGGTAAGACACCATGATGGGCGGTAACTTGACAGTAAAAAATACAAATCTCCATGACTTCCTCCTTCATGGCGACGCATAAACAATTAGCATCTTCCCTCTCTCTTAGTACAGTAGCGTTTTTGCCTTTTTCGGCGAACTGGTTCTGGGTTCCACGTTGTTTTACTGGATACTTTTGTACATCTTTACTGTGTTTTTGTGAAGGTTCAGTGGATTTTTTTACTGCAGAGAGTCCATAATGGCCATACAGGAAACAGCTTTTTAAAAGTGAACAAACTAGCTTATGAGCTAAAAGACATTTGAGACCTACACATTTCTTCCTCTGAAATACTGAAGAGGCACCAAGAGCCCCCCACAGCTTCAGCACAGTGGAGGCACTTCAGGAAACAAAAAAAGGGCAAATGAGGAGAAGATGGTGAAAGACTTGTGGAGCAGAGGCAGCTGCGCAGGTGGAAGAGGACAGAGGAGTCTGACCAGTGCAGGACACCATGCTCTGAAACAGGGACAAACCCAGGAGGCACTGCACCGTTTCAGAGGATCAGAGGTGACTGAAGGCAGTATTCTGATTTCCCATACCTCCAAAAACATGCTGGTCAGGTTAGCCCACAGTGGCGGCGCAGCAGCTCAGGACTAACCCAAGACTGATAGACTGCAATGCAATGAGGCCTCAGCTTTTTTATTTAAAACAAAAAGCACATTGTATTTATTGTCATGTTACTGTCACTCATGGTGTCTCACCTAAAATTAACACTGAAGAAAGTTAATTCACAGTAACTCACAGTGAGCGGACACCAAAGGGTGTTAAGAAAGAGTCCAGTAGATTTGCTATGTGGTTGGAGAGGCCGATAGCGCAGATTGGCAGCCTCAGTTCCCTCAATGACACTGTATTCAACATTGGTGCTTTATTCAGATTGAAGCTGGCTAAAAATACTTTATAATACACTGCAGACGCCACAGACACATGTCTGCAAATGCAATATGATGCAAGGGACCTGAATGGATTTCGTTGTTCTATGAGTTTTTTAAAAAATGGATACGTCCCCTTTAATGCTCCCTCCTTGGTGGTGATGCGTTTGCTCTGTTCCACTGCACGATTTGTCTCTTATTCTTCTACATTAATAACAGCAGTACTTAATACCATTGCACAGTGATGTTGACCTTACTCTCTGTGTCCCCATCCCAGTGTCCTTTGCCACAGAGAAGTGCTCTGTTCTGACCCAGGGCCTGTTTGAGCCGTGTCACGAGCTGCTGAGCCCGGGGCCCTTCCTGCTGCAGTGCCGCTCTGACACCTGCAAATGTGGCACGCCCTGTTTCTGCTCCGCCCTGGCACACTACGCCCGCCACTGCCGCCAACACGGAGTCCTCATCCCCTTCAGAGAGCACGTCCCCGAGTGCGGTGAGGAAGCAACTACACCCTCATAGGCTTTAAACAGGTTTCCATTCAGTCTGTCAATGAACTGTGTCAAAATGAAGACCCGAAATGGCATTCAATTGGATTCCAACTGGTATTCAATCTACATATATCTTGGAAAATCAATTTTTACGTTTGTTAAAAATTCTAAACTTAGGGTCTAAAACACTTTCCAGTTTGTGTTTGAATTAGGGGTGGGCCATATCTTATCGCATATTACGATATAATTTTTTGGTATCATAATTTGTGATATCGTTATGAACATGATATAATTCATGTTCCTCTCAGCTCCATCAGAGCAGCATAAACACTGACTTTAGAACACGGGGACTGGTGCTTAAAAAGTTTAATGACATGAAGGATGTAAATTGCTTGAGTAGATGATATTTGCAAAGAAATTAGTATGCTGTAAAAAAAAGAATAATAAAATATCACTGAATTAATCTTCCCAATAGGTACAAGGCTAGTATTTTGAAGTAATTTGTCCATTGTCAATTATATGGTCAAATATATCGTTATATTTCTGCCCTAGTTTGAATATCTATATTCCTGTTATTCATCTGTTTAATGGAAGGTTTTCAAACTTTAATGTGTGACGCTGCAGCAGTGTTAATTTTGACAACATATTTTAATTTAGTTTTAGTCTTAGTCTTTTGACGAAAATGTAATTGAATTTTAGTCGAGATTTAGTCAAAAAAATATCGTCAATTTTAGTCTAGTTTTAGTCGACTAAAATTGCAAGTCAATTTAGTCGACTAAATTTAAGACAAATTTAGTCGACTTTGCATTTATAATATTGATTATAATCATATTTAATCAGCTCCTCTGCTTCATGGAGCTGCTCCACATGAACAAAGATCGGAGCTGCTCCTTTGGCAGAGGATTTACATGATCTGAGGCTCTTTCAGACGGTCAATACAAGTTTGGATGATTTAGTCTCTCCTTTTCATTTTTATTTAGTCTTATTTTAGTCGACTAAAATATCTGGACATTTTAGTCATAGTTTTAGTCTCATGAAAAACCTTTAATTTAGTTTTAGTCCAATTTTAGTCGTCAAAAAATATCACTTTGACTAACATTAAGACTAAATATTTTAGTCGACGAAATTAACACTGCGCTGCAGGGCGATATGAATTTGAAACTTTATGTCAATAATGTTCATTACTGAGGACAAAATATATTTAGCGAGTTTTTCAGAAGGCATTTTATGCAGAAAAGTGGCAAAAATTGCCTACTGTCAGCTATTATATTAATATAATAGACAGAGCCCGGTTTAATACGATGGTTTTATTTTGTAAAGATTTGCTCAGATGGATTTTGGATCTTTAGTTTTTGACTATTATATAGTGAAATTGTCTGTAAAAATTCAAATTCATCCTTTTTTTTTGGTGTTCAAAACTGAACAATACTTTTAAAATATTTAAAAATCTCTCTGAAAAATAAAAATCCAAGACTGTAAAGTGTGGAGTCAGTAGGAGCTACTAAAGTGGACATTTTGTTAATGTCAATGTCAACTTTAGCACATTTAAAAACAGCTACATCTGCCCAAAGTGCTGTACAACAAACATTAAGTGCAATTAATGAGTAAAAAGACAATTACAAGATACACAAACATTAAACAATAATAATACATGAGAACTGCTCAGCTTGTGTTGAAGGCCAGAGCAAAATGGTGAGTTTTCAATAATGACTTAAAAACATGAATTAGTTTAGTTTAGTTTAGTTTATTTATTTGTTTGAGCAGTTAACCTGCTCAAAGGGAGTGGGCTGAAGCCAAAGGCTTATAAGCGCCCACCCCAAAATAAAAATAGTAACATTACATTTAATATTTACAAGGTAGCAAATCATAAACAAAGGAACATAGGGCAAAGTAACAATAAATGATGAAGAATAAGACAAAAACAACAGCAAAATAAATGTGCTACTTTTATGTTATAAAGGTGCATTCATACATATTATACTCTGAGATCTTGCTACTTCCCAGTTGTCATTACTATCCTCAATATAATTTAATTTGGGTTTAATTATCATTAATTATCATTATTAAAGGTGCATTAATACATATTATATTCTGAGATCTTGCTACTTCCCAGTTGTCAATACCATCCTTAATATAATTTAATTCGGGTTTATTTATCATTATTATTATATTTGTTTAATTGAGTTATATGTGAAGTGTGATGTAAGCCCTGCATAATGAGGTGCATTAAAAAGCCAGGGTGTAGAGCGGGCCAGTTGAAGAGGGCAGTAACTCCCCTTCAACAAACCCCCACCCAGCTGCCCTAACAGCTGATTTTGTAGATGATGTTCCGATGTTCCTATGCTGAGTGGTGAATAGCCTGGGCCATTTTAACATTCAATGGAAAGCTGTTCCAGAGTCTTGGAGCTGCTACGGCAAAAGCCCGGTCTCCTCTGGTTTTCAGATCGACCTGGATCATAGAACAACAAAAGCTCTGAAAGGTAGAGCCAACCCATTCAGACATTTAAAAACCATCAACAGTATCTTAAATTGAATCCTAAAGCTGACTGGAAGCCAGTGCAGGGACGCCAACACAGGAGTTATGTGCTCACGTTTCCTCGTGCCCGTGAGCTAACGCGCCGCTGCGTTTTGAACTAACTGCAGGCGACGGATGCAGTTGCAAGAGTGTGATGAAAACCTAAAGTTTGTCTCCCTGAAAGGAAATGACCATAATTGGATTACAGCATCATCTTTGTCGCCTTTTGTGCTACACGTGGATACCAAACGTGTCAATATTTGTGAATGTTGTAGTCATTTTCATGAAAACTCTAAAGTGATAGCATCGTAAAGGGAGTTTGGTCTATTTTTTTTGGTACTTAGACATTAAAACGCATTACATACCTGTATGCTCATACCTGAATAAACCCCGCGAAAGCACTTGTACCCGAGCAGAGCTGGATTACTCTTTAAAGGGGGGGTATTATATAAAATCGACTTTTTCAAGCTTTATATGATGTTATTATGTCATTCCCTCATTAAACACATGCCTGGAGTGTTGCCTTGGCTCATTCACATATTTTTGAGTAATCCGTAAAAACTCTGATGGCAGCCATTTTAGGCGTAACTATGCCTCAGTTCTCCTAGGAACGCCCCCACCTCCTGGAGACGCCTCTGGACCTTTCGTCACCAGCCAAACCACCAACCACTGCTCCTCAGCTCAGCAGAGCCCCCTCCCCGCATGTCGAGTGCACTTGTAAACAGTCAGAGTCATCATGGATGATTAGCTTCATGTGTTGTAAACCGGAGCTACAGCAGCTCTGAGACTTTTACAAAGACACACATCAGTGTTTCTGTTACCTCAACACCCAGGATTAAAACCGGTGACAAGAAAACTTATTTCCATGACGGGATCTGCGCTGGGAATGCGTTTGGGCCTTGATGATGCTCTGATAGCATTCCCTCCGGAGAAAGCTAATATTACAAGCTAGTAATCCAGTCATCACGTGAAAACGAGAAATATGCACGAAAAGTCAATAAAACCACCATCTACATAAAGAACAGTTTAACAATGCTCACACACTGAACCTGGCGTGTTGATTTTTGAGTTTATTGCTCACATTTCATCTACAATGGGTCGTAGCCGAGTGGTTTTCTCCCGAAGCTAACGCTCCATTAGCCGCGAGGTGCTAACAGCTAGCTCGGAAAATGCATTGAAAAAAGCAGCATATTTTGCACTAAAAACGTCAATAAAGCCGGCAGCTTTAACGATGATTACACAATGAGCCTGGCTTGACACATTTGTGGTTTATTGCAGACTTTTCATCAACAATGAGCTGTCAAATAACCATTCGTCCACCTGCACAGATATGTCCCTCTATTGAAGCGTGTGGGCTGGATATACGGACTCTTAAATCCTGGGGAGATCCTGGTGTAGTCCATGGGGGTATAGTTAAAGATCCATAGGGCATGGCAGTAGCAAATAGGGACTAGATAGCCTTCAAACAGCAGTTATTTTTCAGGCAAGAGCCCATTCCAAGCCTGCGGTGTGGAAAGTTCGGACACTGGATCAAATCATAATCCTGCGTGGCCGTTGTTCACAAAGTGATAAACCGTAGCTCCTTTCCAAAAGTAAAAATTAAAATGCACCGAAAATCGATGCGTGTGGAGGAAACAAGACGAGTTGTTTAGATGCCACAGCAGAGGGGCGTGTCGAAAAGGTCAGGGCTTCTTAAAGAGACAGAGGCCTATTTCAAGACGTTCAGTACAGCCATTTTGAGAGAGCAATTTTATTCAAGGCAGTTATTTTAATTTACTGCATATACAGACCAACAGAAGGTTACGTCATCATTGTAGTATGCTATAGACTGGTGCTATGTGATTGAAAAAAGCATAATACCCCCTCTTTAACAGTTTTCAGCCTCACCACATTCTTAAATCCCTCTGCACATGTCAGTGATGTCCTCCCGTCTAAGCTCTGCCTTCTCGTCGCAGAGGTGACCTGTCCGTACTCCATGGTCTACGGCCCGTGCGTCTCGTCCTGCCTGCGCCGCTGCTCCGCTCTGTCCGTGCCTCAGTCGTGCTCGGACGAGTGCGAGGAGGGCTGTGTTTGTCCCGACGGCTCCTTCTACAACCACCGCACCCGCACCTGCGTCCACCGGTGAGTGAACCTTTACCATACTTTCACCTAACATCTCTGCCCCATCAGTAACACGCTTCAGATGCAACCTCTTCATGTGTACTTTTTCACAGGACACAAGTTTTTCCAATCGCTCAGTACTGCCAGAGTTCAGTCACTGAGCATTAAATAGGATGATTGAGGGCAGGAGTCGTAGGAGTGAGCTAGCTTGGCTTTGTTTCCAATCTGTTTTTAGCCAAATCTATCTGGTTAGTGCTCTTACGTCACAGCAAGGCAGGTTTATTTGTAGAGCATAATTCATACCAATTCAAAGTGCTTCACAGTTACATCAAATTATAAGAACGTAGATCAAATCCGTCCACCAAACATCAACACTAAAATGCAACTTGCCGTCTCTGGTATAGCATTCAATAGCAACACATTTAAACATAAAATACATTCTCACAATATGGCAAATAAAAATTAAAAGACAACATAGTGGACTTGACCAGGACTCGTACTCTGCCCCTCCAAGTGATAAGTAAATGACAATCCTGATGCCCCACGCGGGCGGTACGTGATAGTGGCGACATTTCCACCATAAAGACTCGTCTACAGCATTTCATCCATAAAATGTCAGCCTAATCAGTTTTCCCTTTTACTTACTCCTTTACGTTTAAATTGCCTCTCCTAAACCGTGCAGAATAATCAAACAGTTTTTTCACATGTAGTCAACATGTTTTGTAGAAATGTGTAGCGCTGACACAGCGCCCCCCTCGTATCGTCAGGGCAGTGCATTGGAGGCGAGCCTCACTTCAGGACTATCAAAACGCGGTTTAAAGTCAAATGAACAGGTTAAACAAGTCGTTCTTATGCCTGATTCTTTATCCAGGTGATAGAAAACCAACGCGCCCATCAAAAACCCATTTACAAATGTATTTTACTTTTAGGGGGTGAAAAAAGCACAGAATGGGAGAGAGTGCTGAGTGAATGAGCCGAGCTCAAGTATGTGCGGGACGCTGGAGGCTCGCCGCAGCTCCGCCCTCTTTACACAATATCGACAACTGATAAAACATTTGGGCATTTTTTTAACCACGAGATTGATTAAAATCATAGGAAATCCCAATCATCTTAAAGGGGCTCTGTGGAGTTTAGCAGTTTTGTGCTCGCAATTGCCCCTCAGGCCAAACGCATAACTGCATCCTCGATGATAAGCTCGTGCATGAGGCGCTCAGGCTTTAGGAGCACCAGAAATAACAGTCCCGTCCTGGTCAATTCACAGATTTGACTTAAACTGAGGTAAGAAACGTTACTGTTTTGTAAGATATTTAGACCAAATCAGTTTGAGTGAATGTTTTCCAAGATAAAATACTTGAGCAAAGTAAAGTGAATCGAGTGAAGAAGCCAAGTAATACATATAAACGAATAATTGACGTTTGAAGGAGGAAAAAAAAATACTCGTATACTTTGTATGCATAAACGCAGGCCTAATTGAAATAATAAAATATCTCCACTGGTAGAAATGCTACTAGGAAAAGCCAAAATCGTCTCTTCAATTTCCTGGGCCCAAAGTTAGCGTAGCTAACTAAACTATATTGTAAACGGCACATGTCCAGTGTTTACTTTTTGTAGTCGTTTCACTACTTATAAATCCGTGAACAGTCATGCTTATTTTGCGGCCAAGAAAAGCTCACATCAGCAACATTATTTTTGCCATTGTAAATACAGCACCATTACCACTGTTACTACTCAAATGTTTTGTAGGTACAACACAATTACTGTTATTACTGACACTACTAGTCTGCTACTAATACTACACAACTTCTCTGTAGGTATAAAACTATTAGATCAACTATTTTGGTAACTTCCAAATATGATTATTTTATGGCGTGTTTCAGTGAAGTTTGTAAAACATACACGGACAGTCGGACACCGTTGTTTTGAAGCATCACCACTTTTCCCCCACGTATTTAGTAATAATTTCTTACCTTTCAAGTAAAAATAAGCTGCGGGTCTTTTGAGAGATTCTCAACATTTTCCGATGTTTACTCTGGTTCTTTGCCTACGCCGATCAGACTCGACTTTCGCCTTTTTTGTCACACTCGAATAAACTCTTCGTTTCTTTTTGTTATTTGGGGTCTGGGCTGGAGTTTCGATGGTGCTTGAAGCCGGTCTCCTCTTATTCTCCGCTAAATCCATCCCTCCGAAGTTACCACTCGCGCTGCAGCGTCAGTATAGAGGAGATACAGCTAACGCTACAGCTGAGCGTGAACGCGCATTACGTTATTACGCATTACGCTGTTTGCTTGTTCGACCCGAGCATAAACTATTTAAGTGACTTTACAGGCATATAGAGGCAATTGCGGTGAAAAGGCCAGGGCTCATTCTACTCACCAGGGCATTGCTGGAGCATGTATGAGAAAGAAATTATAAATTTGTATACATTTATTTGTGGTTAAATTTATGTATAGTCCCTTTAAGAGAAGGCACTTGTTTTTATAAAGTTTATTGTATTTTTTTATTTTTGTTTTTTTCCATGATGACTGGTGAGGCCAGCCTCACCTGCCTCCCCTGACCGCATGTCACTGACTTTGGTGCTAAACCATGAAAAGACTTGTACACAAGCAGAGCTGTTTTAAATTCTATTCTCTGAGCGACAGGAAGCCAGTGCAGAGACCGGAGCACTGGACTAATATGGTGGTATTTCCTGGTTCTGGATGTACTGCAGCTGTCTAACAGTGAGCAGCCGTTACAGTAGTCTAACCTGCTGGAGACAAATGCATGGATGAGTCTCTCTAAGTCTGGTTTTGACACTATTCCTCTGATCTTAGCAATGTTTTTCAGATGGTAAAAAGCTGATGATGTTATTGCTTTGATGTGGCTGTTTAAGTTCAGGTCCATGATTACTCCTAGACACACCTTTCTGTGTGGGTTTCCTCCGTGTGTTTCCCCCCATATCTCCAAAACATGCAAAATTGATTAATACTCCAGCAGGTGATTCTGACAATGAACCTGGCTCCATATCTGGAATTAGCCTGGGAATACCCATGCTGCTTTGCGCGCTCGAATCATTTCGAACAGCTCAACAGCCTGGAGACCAACGCCGAAATCTTCGCATGGTTTTGGGGACCAATCACAGAACGTGAAGGGACGGCAAGTTTGTTTGTTTACAGAGCCAACATGACAGCAGCAGGCGCGAAGCCATCTTTCGATTAAGCTTTAGACCGTGTTCTAAATAGTTTAGCTCAAAAGTTTATTTTAAAAGAAGAACAGCGTTTGGCTGACATACGTCATCGGGCACAATTGATACGATTGGCTATGGCTACGTGCAGACTCATATGATAGACATTCGTAGCGCCAATAAACGGCTATGGACAATCGAAAACCACACCTCTCCTGCCAGAAAATGATTTGGTGGTTCCCAGACTACATATCACTTGTGATATTTTGGCTGGCCCTAGCCAGGCTAATCTGGAATGGGGTCCTCAAATACCTTGAGGTTTTTTGTCACACAAAAATCCATATAGTTGTTACAAAATCAATCACTGGTCAATCTTCCTATAATTAAAAGAAATTCATTTGTACAACATTGTTTGGGATATCAAGTATTGCTGCATGACGTTCCTTAAAAGTATTGATATTGGTCAGTATCGGTATTGTGATGCAAAAAAATCGAAATATATTGTGAAATCGATATTACGGCAGGCTGCTTTTGCTTTCTTTTCTGCGCTGTGCTCGGAACATCAATGTTTTAACCACAGCCTGAAGAGTTCAGCCATTTCTTTGCAAAGATCAGCTTCTTGAGTTTTATCCTGAGAATTTCTATCACTTTCCTTAATGAATCAATAATGCAATCAGGTTGACCAGGTTTAAACTTCCACTCTTCCACTTCTCACTCAGTCTCCCTCTGCTGTCCGCCCATGGTACTCCCCCTGGAGGCGGGATGAGCAGGTGCGCCTTGGGCTCGTCTCCAGAGCGGCTCCTCTCTGAGTGATAGTGCTCTCTTTAAACGGGCGGGTCATGCTTTTAGAGTGTATTTTCTGCCCTGCGGAGCGTCCTAAGTGTCCCTCTCTCTCACGCCGCGATCCGGTTACCGGCCAGGAATTCACCGTCAAACCGCCCTTTATTCGGTGCCCAGGAAACCCGAGCGCAGAGAGGCAAGAGAGCGGCCAAAACACATGCACACAGGGCCACGGCAGCAGCACAATCCCAACAACAATCCCAACACCTCTGCCCATGGTGGAGACGCTGACTTTCATTACATGATCATTTTAAGATTACCTGGATTATTTACAGAGACTTTTGTAGCCACAGCTGCCCTGGGACTGGTTCTCAAACAGTGGTGCTGACACAGGCTGTTTCAGGTGGTATTCAGTCGCCTCTGCAGTTTAGAAAGCATTCAGTGTTAACCCTTGGTTTTCTGGTTTGGCTGAGCAGTGTGGCCACATACATACTGTACACAGTGACATATAGAGATTAGAATTTTTATTTTGGACATTTTATACTTTTCCATGTAAAACATTTTCTACACGTTTTAGTGGCAGGGAAGTACCTGGATTATTTACAATACAATTTTGTATTTTAGAAAGTCTAAGGAAAGCAATAAATGATAACATTTTCATATATTTAGGCCTAATATTTTTCAGTAGTGAGTTTTACACAGTTTATTATCAAGGCCACATTGGTTGATGACATGGACCAATGTTACAGAAGGAGTTGAAATCAAAGTAACTTTACTTACAGTGGGGGAAAAAGTATTTAGTCAGCCAACAATTGTGCAAGTTCTCCCACTTAAAAAGATGAGAGAGGCCTGTAATTTTCATCATAGATTTACCTCAACTATGAGGGACAAAATGAGGGAAAAAAATCCAGAAAATCACATTGTCTGATTTTTAATGAATTCATTTGCAAATTATGGTAGAAAATAAGTATTTGGTCACCTACAAACAAGCAAGATTTGTGTCTCTCACGGACCTGTAACTTCTTCTTTAAGAGGCTCCTCTGTCCTCCACTCATTACCTGTATTAATGGCCCCTGTTTGAACTTGTTATCAGTATAAAAGACACCTGTCCACAACCTCAAACAGTCACACTCCAAACTCCACTATGGTCAAGACCAAAGAGCTGTCCAAAGACACCACAAACAAAATTGTAGACCTGCACCAGGCTGGGAGGACTGAATCTGCAGTTGGTAAGCAGCTTGGTGAGAAGAAATCAACTGTGGAAGCAATTATTAGAAAATGGAAGACATACAAGACCACTGATAATCTCCCTCGATCTGGGGCTCAACACAAGATCTCAAGATATCATTTGGGGTCAAAATGATCACAAGAACGGTGAGCAAAAATCCCAGAACCACACGGGGGGACCTAGTGAATGACCTGCAGAGAGCTGGGACCAAAGTAACAAAGGCTACCGTCAGTAACACACTACGCCGCCAGGGATTCAATTCCTACAGTGCCAGACGTGTCCCCCTGCTTAAGCCAGTACATGTCCTGGCCCGTCTGAAGTTTGCTAGAGAGCATCTGGATGATCCAGAAGAGGACTGGGACAATGTCATATGGTCAGATCAAACCAAAATGGAACTTTTTGGTCAAAACTCAACTGGTCGTGTTTGAAGGAGAAAGAATGCTGAGTTGCATCCAAAGAACACCATACCTACTGTGAAGCATGGGGGTGGAAACATCAGGCTTTGGGGCTGTTTTTCTGCAAAGGGACCAGGACGACTGATCCATGTAAAGGAAAGAATGAATGGGGCCATGTATCGTGAGATTTTGAGTGAAAACCTCCTTCCATCAGCAAGGGCATTGAACATGAAACGTGGCTGGGTCTTTCAGCATGACAATGATCCCAAACACACCAACGAAGGAGTGGCTTCGTAAGAAGCATTTCAAGGTCCTGGAGTGGCCTAGCCAGTCTCCAGATCTCAACCCCATAGAAAATCTTTGGAGGGAGTTGAAAGTCTGTGTTGCCCAGCGCCTGCCCCAAAACATCACTGCTCTAGAGGAGATCTGCATGGAGGAATGGGCCAAAATACCAGCAACAGTGTGTGAAAACCTTGTGAAGACTTACAGAAAACATTTGACCTCTGTCATTGCCAACAAAGGGTATATAACAAAGTATTGAGATGAACTTTTGTTATTGACCAAATACTTATTTTCTACCATAATTTGCAAATAAATTCATTAAAAATCAGACAATGTGATTTTCTGGATTTTTTTTTCTCATTTTGTCTCTCATAGTTGAGGTTTACCTATGATGAAAATTACAGGCCTCTCTCATCTTTTTAAGTGGGAGAACTTGCACAATTGTTGGCTGACTAAATACTTTTTCCCCCCACTGTATCTGAGATGAAGGTTCTTGAGTCATCAATTCTCTGTAGTTGAAGTGTACTGTAGGACCTTTTGCCTCTCATTCAAAAGGCTTCATCAGCAACACTAAGCCTTCCAGCTCACAGACAGACTAGATAAAAAACACTCCCCTCTTTATTCAAAGGTTACTCTCAACCTGTGGGTAAACCCTACTCTCAGCTGATTATTGCTCTTTACCTGACATTGATCTGCTCTGGCCGGTGTCTCACCCTCTTTAGCATTAGCATTAGCATTAGCATTATTAGCATTAGCATGACAGTGCCCTCTAGGCTTTGGATGTAAGAGTCTGCTGTACACAGGAGACAGATTAAATATCCCTCCTCCATTTTTGTTCACGGAAGGGTTTTGTTTCTGAATGAAAATTGCTTCTTTGACTCCTCTTTCAAACCATCTTTTTTTTTTGCTGAAATGTTAACCTCACTGTCATCAAAGGAGTGGTTAGTGGCTTTAAGTTAGAGGTGGGCTGCAGACTGAAGGCCGCTAGAACTTTGTCTGCGATTCTGATGAAGCCTTATCTGCAGCAGTTTGCTTTTCGGGGGTTCACCTTTTAACCCCCGCCTTACCCAAGTGCATTTTCTCCAGTACGGCTTTACCCAAATCTTAAAGGCCAGAGTAACGCCTCATTTGAAAGCCAAAACCTTCATAACTGATCTAGAGGGATCTTGTTCCTCGCAATGTTGCCATATTGTCGTAATTTTTCGACATTGTATTTCCCATTGCTTTTGAGTTGTGTTTTTGTCACATCCTTTGTCACTTTTTAGGCACTTTTCGTTTACTGTTTTGTTGCTTTTCTGTTGCTCCTTTGTAGCTTCTTTGTGTGGCATTTTTACACTTTTTTGTCACGTTTTTGTGGCTTTTTCCATCCTCGTTTTCGTCTAATTCATGCTGCTATTTTGACACTTTTTTCAAGACGCTTTTAGATTTTGGTAAAGCCAAACTGGAGAAAATGTGCTCTGTTCAGGACTTCAGGCGGGGGTTAAGAGGTTAAACTTTCTGGGCTTTTCAAAATGGTGAAATGAAATATACACGGAATCTTTTTATAAAAATATATCGTATTGGGGCACTTAAACGCCCTATAACGGCACTTTGTTGAGTAACAGGAAAAAATAGTGACGCTCTAAACTTTGCATCTTTGCATCGCGTGTTAAATATGTGTAATGCAAGGCTCCTTGTTATTTAACGCTCATAAAACAGCACTACTTCTAAAATGCTGACCAAGAGGGAGTTATCCTAAGCATGAATGTCTATAATGTGTCATTTTAAGCTCAGCTAAAGCCATCATTGGAAAGTTCAAATAGCTTTGTGTCATACAGTAAACCTGGCAGATCTTGTTAAATATTGAAGAACCACTGCAATAACATATTCTCAGTGACAATGAGGGTGAAGTGTCTCAGCCAATAACACAAAGACAGTGCGGAATGCTTGAAACGAATTATCAAAGTTTACTGAGTGCATTTCCAACTGCTGTGGAAGAGAGAAGACAACCTGTACTCAAGCCAAAGTTTTCCTGTTGCTTAGTCGTATGTGTCGCTGCTTATTTCTGACCCCTGTTGTCCCCTTGTGGTTTCCCAGGAGCGAGTGTCCGTGCAGTTTCCTCGGGGCGGACTACGACCCCGGAGACGTGATCATGACTTCAGCAGGAGTTCAGTAAGACCTCACTGCGACACGGCCTTTCACTCTGCACTGTTCATACGGATGCCGAACACTATAGTCGACCCGATACCCGCAGTCAACCCGCTGACTGGGCCGGGTTGGGGCGGATCAGAAAAAAAGCCGACCCGCGAACACACATATATTTCTCTAAACATGAACTCTGGCTTCAAAAATATACAAAGTTTGGATATATCCAGGGTTTTTCCGATTGATTTTCCAGGTTCTGATGTTGGTGAATACGGAAAACAAATCACAGAACCGATTCCATACAGTACATGCATTTTTCGAAGTATAACGAGTTAAATACTGTCTGTAAAGGATCTTCAAGATCTGAAAAAAAACTCACAAAGAACATATATTATGTTACCGTTTAGTCTATTGAGTGGAAGAAGCGGATCAAAGACACTACAACCAAATATTAGAGTGTGGGACCTTTTTTTGCAGCGACTTTTATTTGGATCAGGGAGTGTAATTTGATACTTACAATAAGAAAACCCATCTTTGGTCGGAATTATTTGCCAGAGGAAGACCCTGTCGGGGCGAAACGTTGCATATTAAATACACTTTCTCCAGGAATTTGATGTTTTTGATTGAAGTCTAATTTTCTCCCCTATAGTATAACAATCAAATGCAGAATAAATCGGTTTGAGAAAATGACACTTCTTAAATTATTATTGACAGAGGAAAAGATACTACACTATTTATTTATTTATTTATTTTTTTATTCCAAGAAAGCTAAAAATAAATATTAGATAGATAAATAGATAGATTCCTTTATTACAGACTCATGGTCCAGACCAAAAGACAAACAGATAACCTTTAAGAGTCAGTCATACCAAAGTTTCCACAGCTGCGAGGTGTAACATACAGAACTACACACAACATTGGACACTCAATTATTACAACATTTTTTTAATCAATCAGGTGACATATAAATTTAAACATCTGGTTTATCAGATCACTCGATTCGACACGAAGAGTTCACTGGCACTTGTCCATCGGAGCTTTTTTAATACAATTGTCAATGCATTATTGTATGCAACTGTAAGTTTCTGGAAACTGGACTTTTTATAATTCACCCACAGATGTGCGGTGTACAGAGCAGGAGGATATTAATACAGTTGTGCTCAAATGTTTACATATCCTGGCAGAATTTTTTATCTTTTGACTATTTTTCAAAGAATATGAAAGATAACAATTTCGCTAAAACTTTTTTTCACTCATAGTTAGTGGTTATGGTGAAACAACTGAGTTTACTCTTTTTAAATCAAAATGAAAAATGAAAGTACCAAAAATGGCCCTTATCAAAAGTTTATGATCACGAGGAATGGGCTTTACCATTAGCTTATATACAGAACCTTATACAGAACCTTCTCTACAACTACCACACAAGATCTCCAAGCTGTCATTGATGCTAAAGGGGGCAATACACAGAACTGGGGTTTGCAAACTTTGGATCAGTGTCATTTTGGTGCTTTCTTTTTTCATTATGATTTGCAAATAGTAAACACAGTTGTTTCGCCATAAATGTCTTCACACAACCACTAACTGCAGTGAAAAAAAGAGTTTTGGGTTATCTTTCATATTCTTAGTCAAAATAGTCAGAAATTCTGCCAGGGTATGTAAACTTTCAAGCACAGCTGTATTGCAGTGTAAAGTAAAACAGATGTGTGTATTTCTCCACAGGTTGTGTGTGGACGGGAGACTGGTTTCACAGACTCCGGCGAGCGGTGAGCGTAACTATGATACATTTAGAATGGAAGCCCAGTCTTTTCCCTCCTGACCCGCTCTGTCCTCCTCCACAGACGGCTTGTGCCCCATGGGTCAGATTTACCTGAACTGCTCGGGCGTGGGAGTGACGTCACAGAGGGGCGTGGCCTGCGAGCGCACCTGTGAGTCGTACCTGCTGAACCTCACCTGCCCCGCCCACGAGCCCTGCGCCCCCGGCTGTTCCTGCGCCCAGGGGTAATAGTGTTTCACATTGTCTTACTGTCTTCTTTGGAGAGATTTTCTTTTCACATCACAGAGAACGCTTGGATTAGGCGTCTGATGGAGCATTTAGTTGGGACCTGGGTGTGAACTTTTTGAGTTCCATTGGCCAGAAGAGTTTGTCGTTTTTGCCACAAAAACCTGAGGATACAAGGAGTCATTAGCAACTGTTCAGATCTTTAATCATTGTTGGGGTGACAAACCACCTGTAGGTAGTGTTGCTGTGTGGCTAGTTGTGTGAAACAGGAGACAGGGCACTAATTACATTTCATCCCAACAGGCATTAAAGGGCCAACGTTTTCATTCATAGTAACTACTTTTAAGAAAGTCTCCTGATATCGGTTAATATCGGGCATCAGCAGATACTCAAACCCCCAGTATTAGTATCGGTATCAGAAGCAAAAAAGTTGGATCGGTGCATCTCTGCACGAGCTGTCCCCTTACTGCTGACTGTGCGTTGTTCTTCCCATCTCAAACTGTTTTAACGTTTTTCTGTAATTGTTTGGAACGGGACAAAAATGCTTCTTTTGTGCACCTCATCCGACCCGGATTTTGCACCGACGCTCCGGACCAACTTAACAACTAATGAAAGCAAAAAGTAACAGAACACTCTGTGGCTGATCTAGTGGTCAAAGCTGCTGCACAGGGTCATGGGTTCGAGCGGCTTTGGCAATGTCCTGATTGTCTCTCCCTGCTCTAAACCCACACTTTCCCCTGTGCTCTCCTGTCAAATAAAGCCTCCCAAAAACGACAACAAAATGTTTGAAAAGGCGCGTCAGTCAAGCTGCACAAGAGCGCCAGGGTTCACTTTAATGTCCCTGAGTTTACACATTTATAATGGAGGCCATTTAAGCTGTACGATCACCAGCGAAGTTTGTCTTCAGAAATATTGGAATGATGAAGTGTTTGAGAGCGGTGCATTGGTCATAAACAGAGGCTTTGTGTTTGGCTGAATGGATTCTTCTGTCAGCGCCTGGACTCATTACTGACCATTACAGCCTGGGTCTTCTGTGTGCGAGCGTTATCACAAGATCACCGTCTCTGAGGCTAATAACGCTCCAGCAGATGTTCAGAACTCAAATATTCCAGTTCACAAAAAAACTGTTTTGCATATGGGTTTAGAGTTGCACGTGACCTGCTAAACTAATAGAAGAATCATGTGCAATTCAGAACATGTTTGGTCCACAGTTGGCTTTTACATGTGCATCGTAGCAGAGACGTTCAAATATGGTCGACTGGACTGTGTTGATTGAGTTGAGAACATTTCGCTGCCGTCTTCAGAAGCTTCTTCCTCTCGCTCTTGTCTTTATAAGTAGGACTGGTTAAATACACAAGACAGCGGCCTGTTTAAACTCTGGCCAAATTATGAGGAGGGGTCAGGACTGCCATCACCACAACACACAGAAATAAAAAGTCCGATCCAAACGTATGGGTTAGGGTAGATAGTAGATAGCAAGCTTGGACACTTTTCAGAGTTTGTTCGCCTGCTCATTGTCTGTTAGCATTAGTCATCAAGCTTCGCAAATTATGAATTAGGGCTTGATTTTTGGGGTCCAATACTGATACCGATATGAGGGGGTTGGCATGGCCTATATATAGGCCGATATTTTAAGTAATTTAAAGTAGTTTGCAACAAACAACTTGTTTGCCTTAAAGGTACTATACAGAGTTTAGAAATGATCAAATTAATTATTTTCCTCCCCCTACATGTTCCAGCAAAGTCCTAATGTGTAGAATGAGCCCAGACCTGTTCACCACAACTGCCTCTAAAATCCTGCACTGTCACTCAGAAAGGTGTTAATTCTGGTCCGAAGTGCCGTCATGTACGAGCTTAATATAGAACCTGCAGTTATGCGTAAGACCTGAGGTGGCAGTAGTGAGTATAAAAATGACCAACTTGCATCTAGTCCCTTTAATAAATCCTTTCCGTAGTCCCTCTGGGGTTAATACAAGTGTTAATGGGATGATTGGGGGGTCTTTCATCTCCCCCTGGTGTCTCTGGCCAGAAAACCACAATTGCAACTTCGCTGCCACCGGGTAAGTGTCACCAATACACGCTAATGGAATCACGAAGAAGAAGCTAACAGGCTAACGGGCAAAGCTAACTGCAGGCTAGCGCCACTTAAACAGTATTTACAGCCAAGTTTGAGTGAAAAAAATGATCTCCATTGTGTAATTGGATGCATGGTAGTACAGCGGTTAGCGCTCGTGCTTCACAGCTAGAAGGTCCGGGTTCGATTCCCACCAAGGCCGGAGCCTTTCTGTGTGGAGTTTGCATGTTCTCCCCGTGTCTGCGTAGGTTTCCTCCGGGTACTCCGGTTTCCCCTACCACTAAAAACATGTACAATAGGCCAGGATGAATGAGAGTGTGTTTGAGAGTGTGCATGGGGGACGACGGATGGAAATTAGCCCAAGGCTACAATCCGGTGTGGCTTGTTCATTAACTTGCACTGTCCCTACCAAATAAACAACAACAACAACAATGAACAATATCCCTCTCTCCCTTTGTCTTTTTTGTCAGCGTAGTATTTACTCTCACGGACAATTAATGAGTAAAAAACACAACATGCTACGACACCTGCAGTGGTGCTTATGGCCTCTAGGGGCATGAGTTACTTAGTATTGCTTTAATTTGATGTCATTTTGTCACCTTGAACTTTTGCACATTTTGTCATGTTTACAACCATAAACATAAAGATTTTATTTAGAATTTTTTTTACTGAAAGTTCACACACAAGTAACAGAAAACTGTGAAGTGAAAGCTAAATGATACATGATTCTGTTATTTTTCCAAAAATAGAAAAGTGAAAAGTGGGGCGTGCATAAGTATTCATACAGCATGACTTAATACTTTGTGGAACCCCCTTCTGCTGCAATAACAGCAGCAAGTCTTCTGGGGTATGACTACAAGGTTTGCACATGTAGAGACTGACATTTTAGCCCATTCCTCTTTACAAAACAACTCAAGCTCTGTCAAATTAGAAGGAGAGCGTTTGTGAACAGCAGTTTTCAGGTCTTTCCACAGATTTTCAATAGGATTTAGGTCAGGACTTTGACTGGGCCATTCTAACACATTAATATGTTTGTTTTGAAACCATTCCATTGTAGATTTAGCTTTTGTAGGTTTTCCTCCAAAATGTCTCTGTATTTGGCTCCATCCATCTTCCCAACTATTCTTACAATCTTCCCAGTCCCCGCTGAGGAAAAGCAGCCCCATAGCATGATGCTCCCCCCACCATATTTGACACTGGGGATGGTGCACTCAGGACGATGAGCAGTGTTAGGTTTGCTCCATACATAACGTTTTGCATTTGGGCCAAAAAGTTCAATTTTTGTCTCATCTGACCAAAGCACCTTCTTCCACATGGTAGCTGTGTCCTCCATATGACTTCTAGCAAACTTCAAACGGGATTTCTTATGGCCTCCTTTCAATAATGGCTTTCTTCTTGCCACTTGTCCATGAAGGCCAGATTTGTGTAGAGTATGACTTATAGTTGTCCCATGTATAGATTCCCCCAGCTCAGCGGCAGTACGTCGCAGCTCCTCCAGAGTTATCTTAGGGCACTTGGTAGACACAGGTAGACTCTATTTAATGGTTAGGGTAAGGTGTGAACATTCTGCAGTCATTATGAATGTTATAAAGGCAATTTAATGCACTCAGAAAAATGCTGTATGAATACTTATGCACGCCCCACTTTTCACTTTCTATTTTTTGAAAAATAACAGAATCATGTATCATTTTGCTTTCACTTCACAGTTGTCTGTTACTTGTGTGTGAACGTTCAGTAAAACATTCAAAATTAAATCTTTATGTTTATGGTTATAAATATGACAAAATGTGCAAAAGTTCAAGGTGTATTACTTTCAAGAGGCACTGTATCTAATAGAGGTCAACTGATGTGGGTTTTTCCAAGGCTGATGCCGAACAATATTTTTGGAATAAAAAAAAAAAAAAAAAATAAAAAGTTTGGTCTATGATCCTGAATGATGCTTCTAAATGTGTCAGTGTTTAACTGTGACAGTAGGGAGCGCTGCATGAGGGCTGATTTATTCAGGACATGTTTAGTTGGTTCTTCAGAGGGAGCATGTTTGAAAGACAAAAATCAGTAGATTCCAAAACAAAAAAGGGTAAGTCTCTGTCTCTTAAGGTTATATGCAAAACCGATTTCACCGCAATGGTTTGGGCTCATTTTAAAGCTCCAATTGAGCTCTTTCCAATGCAAAATGCTAAATCGTATTCCGTTAAGTTTCTGCTTTTTGTGGGTTTGGTTACACATCCATTTCCCACTAAAACATAATTTTATAACATTTTAATGATAAAGAAACCACAGAAATGATCTAAATGCCAAGAAACGGACATGTCATCCCTTGCCATACCTTGATATAGGGACTGGCTTCACCAGATCTGATCTCGTAATGCTGTTTCTACTGGAACTGCATCATGAACTGCTGACCTTTCTCCCTCCTCATTGTTATTTTGTTTGTGTGTCTCAGTCTCCTGAAGCACGGGGATGAGTGCTTCGAGCCCCAGGCCTGTCCCTGTCTGTGGAAGGGGAAGGAGTATTTCCCGGGGACCGAGTCTCCTCGCCCTGTCACCACTGGTAACAACTCACGCTTCACTACTGCAGTAACCTGTTACAAATCACAACTAAATTCATACTGTATGTATTTTGCTTTAGATGTTTAGTATTTTTAGATTCAGGAATGGCCAAAGAATATGACTTTTGTTGGGTAGATATTATGTAGAAGCAACTTTTTATTATGGACGTTATTTAGTCTTTTCAGAATGATGTTGTATACATTGTAGTACGTCTGAATGACTTGGACAAAATGTCAATTGCAAATTTTCTGACGAGGCAGCCAGGGCATGTTGTGTACCAAACAGGAAACATCCCTTGCCTTCTATAAACCTAAATTTGAGTGAGGTAGTATTATTGTCAGTATGTTTAATTTTTTTTACTGTAATAATCCATCGTAATTGGGCTACCGTTAAACAATACCAGTATGGAATTGAAAAAAAAGGGTTGTGTACTACAATTATCGAAAGCAGGTGATGCTGTTGGTCCAGGGACAGCATGAAACGAAGTGACTTGGTTTTTTCAGCTCCAATAAATGATTATTATTATTATTATTTTTTTTTTTTTTTTTACTTAATATGTGCCCCATTTTCCCTTTTTTTTTCTTTATTTCTGCCCCACTTTTCCTAATATTCTGCCAATTTTTATGACTAATAATTGTTCCTATTTTCCCCATTTACCCCATAATTTCCACCCTATTTTCCCTTTTTTCCCCCTGAACTTTTGCCCAAGTTTTCAAAAACATTAACACAATTTCTCCCAATTTTCCCAATTTTTCCCCCAATTACTCCTCATTTTCACACATTGGAGATGAACCTGATATTGTAAATTTGCAGTTTTTCTGGTTCTAAATATTTGAGCATAGGTATCCGAAAAAGTATCGTTCAGGTATCGGTATCGTAAACCAAGTAACTTTAAAGTACCGCTATTGGAAAACATGTAACGATACACGGCCCTAATTGTAATAGAGATTTCCAAATACTGACATGTTTGGTATCCACGTGTAGCATGAAAGGCTGTGACCAAGATGACGCTGTAATCCAAACATGGTCATTTCCTTTGTGGGAGACAGCAGCGGCTAAAGACGGGAGAAATATACACAGGGCGCATGTGCAGACAAAGGGACTAAATTTGAACAACATCTGCACTTTAGTCCTAGTTTACAGACTCCACACTTTACAGGCTCCACTCAAATACATTTGGAAGATTTATTCACTGGGACTTTTTAACGTCTACTTCCAGCCTGATTTATTACACTTTGAACCCACCCAAAAGAACAAGGAGAGGATTTCAGCTGCATCAGAGCAGGTCTGTCAGATGTTTATCAGTTCATGATGTTTTTGTAAACTTCTGCCTCATGGACAGATTTTTTTAAATTAATTACTCTAATCAAGGACAAAATGACATTATTTCAAGTAAATGTGACTTATATCCCAGTTACTTTATGCAGTGCATCGCTAATTATTAACCTATTTCTGTTGCTTTTTTTGTCGCCTGTTTTTCTGCGTTTTTGTAATCGTTTGTTGCCTTTTCATCACTTTTTTGTTACCTTTTTGTCGCTCCTTTGATGCCTTTTTTGTTGCTTTTTCATCCTCATTCACGTCTCACTTTTGTCGCTATTTTTGACGCTTGTTTCAAGAAGCTTTTAGATTTGGGTAAAGTCAAACTGGAGAAAATGTACTCAGTTAAGGCTGGGGTTAAGAGGATTTACACATGGCTCATGGGGTTTTTAGAAGCACTGACTGGTTCAACATTCATTTTAAATGCACTTTCTCCTGCAGTCCAGCCCCCTGAATTAGTTTGCATCAAAACACGAGTTCTGTTTGAACAGTTTGGGTCTGGAAAGCGTCTTAATTCCTTGTAATGAACTATTCCCCACAGTCTGTCTCTCACAGCCGCGTTTGTGGGAAGGATTCTGTTTCATATTCAAACCTTATCGCGCTGTAGTTTCTGTGAACGCTGGTCTCTGCGGGGAACACCACTTTGGTCCTGCCTGTTTTGGAGTTGACAGAAAAATGGCCGAATGACAAAAGTCTTTAGAGCATTGTCCCAAATGTCCCGCGGAACCCGAACTCGCCACGGCCACTGGTTTGATCAGATTGGGCCGAAATGTGAAATGAAAGCGAGTAAAACGATGAGATAGAAACAAACAAAGTGGTATAAGTGGTTTGGAGCAGCGTAATCTGATGGAGCTTTGAGGAAGAATGAAAAATCCATTTGTCCCTGACATGAAAAGAGATCGAACAGGAGGGTTTTTGGATTCAATTTTGCTGCCAATCCTACATTGGGCAGACAATAAAAGAAACGGCGCCCCCAACAGGTCAGTTTGAAATAAAGACAGGCAGAGAAGTGTCCTTAAAGGCACTATGGGGCGGCACGGTGGCACAGCGGTTAGCGCTCGTGCTTCACAGCTAGAAGGTCCCTGGTTCGATTCCCACCCGGATGGGCCTTTCTGTGTGGAGTTTGCATGTTCTCCCCGTGTCTGCGTAGGTTTCCTCCGGGTACTCCGGTTTCCCCTACCACTAAAAACATGTACAATAGGCCAGGATGAATGAGAGTGTGTTTGAGAGTGCGCATGGGGGACGACGGATGCAAATTAGCCCAAGGCTACAATCCGGTGTGGCTTGTTTACATGCATGAGACCCATGTATGTTCATTAACATGCACTGTCCCGACCAAATAAACCAATAAATAAAAATACCTGATTTTTTCTAGTAGAGGAGCGACATTTGTTTTGTCCTTCTTTAATATTGTAAACCAAGGGCGTAAGGTTGCGTGGGGACCATGGGGACATGTCTCCACCAACTTTATGTGGAGATTGTCACATTGTGTGTTATAAATTCCATCGTAAGCTTATAGTTTTCCACATATCTCCTGGCATAAGGCAAGGCAAGGCAACTTTATTTATACCGCGCATTTCGTACACAAGGCAACTCAATGCGCCTTACAAAAGAAGATATGCGAAATTACAATCAGGTTAAGTTAAGGCAAAGCACGTATAGAAACATCAAGACATGGGAAATACACAATGACTGACCATTAATAATAATAATAATAATAATAATAATAATGCATTAGTCTTATATAGCGCTTTTCCAGACGCTCAAAGTCGCTTTTACAATTTGGTGCATTATTCATTCACTCCATACTCGGTGATGATAAGCGAGGCAACCAGTCTGCGCACATCAGCCACCACCACCAACCACTCACTCACTCACTACATTCGCTAGGCTTCCTGGTGTTACTGAACGGTCTCCCATCCAAGTACTACCAGGCCCTACCCTGCTTAGCTTCCAAGGTCTGACGGGATGGGCATCGCAAAGGCGGTATGGCCACCAAAGGCGGTATGGCCACATTGACCAGGGGGCGGGGTTGAAGAAACGTGTGGAGGCAGACGCAGAACGATGTGGGCATGGCTAGGGAGGGGGTATGTGTGTGCGGTTATTTACAGTCTGAAAGTCAGTGTTATGCAAAATATGACTCAGAGACAGTGTTGGGAACGTTACTTTTAAAAAGTAATTAGTTATAGTTACTCACTACTTGTTCCAAAAAGTAACTGAGTTAGTAACTGAATTACTCTATAATGAAAGTAACTCGTTACCAGGACAAGTAACTATTTGCGTTACTGTTAAAAATGTTTTTTGCTTTATATCAAAGAATTTTTTTTTTTTTTTTTGCACTTTTCAAAAGTCAGTTGAAAGGAGTAGAACAGACAGAGGTGTTTGTATTCATGTACTATCATGTAAAATATGTTCATAGTAACTGAATGAACTGAATGGGGGGTAGAGTGGGGGGGAGGCCTCTGTGACTGAATGGTATTGACCAGTATTTGCGTCGCTGTTTTATTAATGTCAATGTCAATTAATACAGCCGTATTCACAGAGAATGAGGAGGAACAGGAGTAAAAGAAACATGTGCCAACGCGGCCAACGAGGGGGGGAAGACGCGTCTTTGGGTTAAAAATAAGTTCCAACACTACTGATCGATTCTCCCCCGCGTCCGCACCGCGCTGTGGGGATGACCAGCCGCGGGTCTGGGACACACGTAGTTTTTGGAGCAGAGAGCACGAACACTCTGCACAGACTCTGTGAGACTCCGCCCACCCTCTCCGCTGCTCCTGCTGCGTGAGCTGACACCGCGGCGCTCATTCAGTCTAAATGTAACGTGCCACTTTGTTTACCCAGTAACGATACCGGCGTTGTAACGACGGGGAGAGTAATGAATTAGATTACTCCGTTACTGAAAAAATAACGTCGTTACCTAACGCCGTTCTTTTAAACGGCGTTATTCCAAACACTGCTCAGAGAGCTAAGTCCTTATCAGGTTTAGCTCTGCGGCTTGGCCTTGAAGGGAAGTGTTGATGGCGTAGGAGAGATAAGAGGTCCAAGCTGCTTCAAACCTCCTCTCTCAGGAGGAAGAGAATTATTCCAGCAATAGTTCATACATTTATAATGAATTAGCTTTTTCTTGGTCTCAGCATTAGTTCAGTTCTCCAGAGCAGGTAGTTCCCTCACAGTTCAACCCTTTTCCTCCCAAAATATAGTCCAACTATTGTCCGTCTCCACAGCGAGCTGCCAGGTCGTACATAACAGTCTATCGTTGTGCGTTACTTTCCGGTGTAATTCCATCACTCGGTCACTCCCTGCTCCAAAGTGCTCGTTAATTTTAACGAACAGCAGCGTGGTCCGATTGCAAACTGCTGTCATTCCATCATGTCATAAATGGGCTGCTACTTAGAATAGAAAATAAAATAATAGAATTTTATTGTCTATCGAGGTAGAAATTAATCTTTGGCTCACCGACACGTAAAAACACAAGACTAGGGACAATATAAACATGCCCAGTAGAAAAATAAATAAATAATAATACATTAAAAAAAGAAACACAGAAAAAATATTACAGAGCAGCTCAGTCCATTTCTGTGGCGATTGTGTTTAGGTCACTGCTCAACAGAATTCCCACAGCACAGGAGACAATGGACTTCTTAAACACAGCCTTTTTAGCCAGTGGAACTCTGTATCGCCTCCTAGAGTTCAGAAGCTCAAACTGAGGGTTCAGAGGTGAGCGGAGTCAGAGGGTGAGCGGAGTCAGAGGCAACAGCTCGAGCTTTAGTCAGTGTCCTCTCCTTGTGCAGCTCACTCAAAGGTCTCTGAGGTCTCCCCACGATCTTAGAGCCCATCGACACCACCCTGTTCAGTTTATGTTTTGTTCTGCAGGTCATGTGATTGTACCACGCAGTGAGGTGGAATGTCAGAACACTCTCAACAATTGATTTATATACAGATTCTAGAATTTGTGGACTGACCCCGGATACTACTGACTTTTCTCAGAAGGTCCAGTCGCTGAGAGCACTGCTACTTCAGGCTAACAGTACTAGCTTGTCTGTGCACAATAGGCAGAAATGTCGTGCACTGTGAACGTCTGACAGACACATTTTCTCTCTGTCTCTCGTCTCAACGAAAACTCGTCACTGTCACGTTGTCGTCCTAAAAAATGGACCGTCAACAAAATAATGATATCATTGACTCTGACATAAGAGTAAGTTTAGAATTTCATATTTCACTCTTTTTTCAAATGATCTGAGTTTAAATTGCTAAACTAAACCCAATTGCAATACTCATCAGGAAAAACCTAATTCAATGTTTGGCATTTGACCTGGTGCTATAAAATGGGACACAGT